>JAMJFZ010001133.1:14430000-14685000 GCA_026225945.1 Cricetomys ansorgei
GCTCTTCCAGATCACCTGGGGTTTGTTCCCAAGACCCACATTAGAGGCTCACAACCAGCTGTAACTCCAGTTCTAGAGAACCCAACACCCTCTTCTGGCATCCATGGGCACTAGGCACAAACACAGTACAAAGACATACATGTAGGCAAAACACCTTTTATGTAAAATAAAATAATAAAAGAGAATGGTCCATTCTCTCCAGGGGCCACTAAGGACATAAATTAATGTCTTCTCTGAATTTTGAAAGATGAAATTGATATTTAGAGAGTCAACTTAAATTTATTTTGCATTTGGTAATAACAGAAATGAAGAAAAACAACAAAACCCAAAGCATTTAAGTAATTTCAGCTTCAGGAATCTGAGTGGGTGCTGATTGCTGGAGGTTGGATTCTAATTTATTTCCCTAGTATTACTGCTGTTACTAGGGAATCATGCTTCATAGTTTAGCATTTTATTATGAAAAATGAAATAACCCATTATTGCCTAGGTATCCTGATGTGTGGTTTGGCCTTTAAACTTTCTTTAAATGTTATGTGATTAATTTGGTGACATATCTAATTTATTTTTGAAATTATTTATATTGGCCTTCCCAAAGCTGTTTTACATTTTAGGCAGTTTATCTTTTACTTTGAAAATGTCTGTGAATTTGTTGTAGAACAGAGGAATTTCTCCAGCAAGCCTCCTCACTGGGCTCTAAGATCACAATCTTGCCACTTTCTGCTTGCTATGGTGGCATTATTTGTTTATGAGTTACAGCTGAATGTCACTGAAGAAAACCTGCTTGATCTCTTAATCATTCACTGTGCTAAGTGCAAAATTATCTGTTATAACTGACTTGTAGTGATTTATTATTCTTATAAAATATTTCACCACTGGGAAACAATTCACACATGTTAATTTTCATCTGACTTTTGAAATTTCCTATAACATATGCCACACATGACTGTCCCCCATGCCAAGTAACTGCCATCTTTGGGAATTCATCTCTGTGCACCCTCACAAAAGGATCATACTAGCTGGACCTGTTGAGTATTTACCCCCCTCACAGGAGGGTGGGAGGGTCAAGAAACCCTCATCTGAGTATCTCATTGCTCTCGACCATCTGTTGTATGCAACTCTGCTTTAATTGCAAGTGGCTTTGGGAGAGCTAGAATATCTACCCTGGGGGACACTAGAGGAGAGGGCTCCATTTATGCAGTTTGGGGGAAGGCCTTGTCCCTGCTGGGTAACAGCTTCCCAAGTATAGCCTGTTTGTAGGGGAAGAGCACTCACATGTCTGTAGGTAACCCCTCACGTGCTCTGTGAGGAAGCCCAACAACAAACTCACTGGCTCCCCAGAGTGAACTCTGATTGAATGGTGTCTGGATTTGCCATTGAAAGCTTAGGAAAAAGGGTAGACATTCCCCTTGGGAAGGACTTTTAGCAACTTCATTACAGATGAACGTCTTTGTTTTTTGTTTTTTTTTTTTTTCAAAAGATATATGGTGATGAGAATGTTTGGAGTGTTTTAGATTTGGGTGGCTCTATTTGATGAATCATCTCATTTAATGTTATGCTCACATTAGCCCAACAAATTATATTATATAGTATCGTTATTTTCATTCTTGTAAGAAAATGGGTGCTTGAAAATTTTAAGTGGAGTTTCCAACATCGGACAACAGGTAAGTAGAAGAACTTGGATTTGGATGGAGTTGTGCTGATTCGGTCTGTGCCAGTCTGATGTCCTTACACAATGCTTTACTGTTTCCTACACACACTGCTCCTCTGTACTCTGAGTGATACTGAAGAATGTTTCTGCAAACATTTTGTGTGAGTATTTGAGAAGCCCAAGATGGGTCTTCTTTATCAGGTGAGATCCTGAGAGAGACACTGAGGCACGAATCGTTGCAAGAGCATGAGGTTTATTGTACTGACGCATCCTTCCTACCCGTCGGGGTGGACCTCCATAGAGTCCCCACGTGGGGGGTGGGGCGGCAGGAGACCACCCTGAGGGGATTTTCAGACTTACTTATATACTCTTAGCAACCACATAACCTTTAAGCTGATTGGTTGGGTGCAATGACATAGATTGGTATATTCCAGGTGTATTGTTCTGTAGCTAGGGAGTGCTGAGCTGAAACTTATTCATATGTGAATATAACTGGAACTTTTCCTTATCTGGGTGCCAAGGTTTCCGGGAAAGTTCAGGCAAAGTTCAGGCCTACTTGTACATTCTCAAGCCTTACTAAAGTTTGGTCAAGCTTTAGCCTTTTCCCTTACATATTCATTTTCAATAGATGACAACTAAAACAGAATCAATCAAAATATTTACTCCCTACATACAGCACTTTTTCTCTGTAGTCTTTTAGTAGGTGCTCTTAAGGGGTTTCCCATTCCAATCCTGGGAGTCGTAATTTTTTAGTATCTTATATTGAAGATGCATATGTTTTGTGGAGGCTTTACCTCTTCCAAATGATGTTGTGTTTTGATTTTTGTTTGTTTGGTTTAAAATTCCAGTCACTGTAAACTTTATGATTTAAATAACCTTTTTAAAGAATCCTAAAATTTATATATTTCCTCTGTTTCTATAAGCTTATATTCACACTCCCTCAATTTATGACTTTTAGTTTCCAAATTTGTAATAATATTTAAGCATTTAAAGATATTCTGTGTTGTTGACAGAAGCTGAATCTATCTGTCTATGAGTCAAGGTTTATAATTAGACTTGAACTTGGTGATCTGGCTTTTATGATATTTATGCTCAGCCTGTTTTGTTACAGCACCTAGGAACAACAGCCCAGAGGTGGTACCACCAACCCACAGTGTGCTGGGCCCTCCCACATCAATTAAGAAAAGGCAATAAAGGTTTGACCAGAGGCCAATCTGGTGGGGACATTTCCTCAATTGAGGTTTCTTTTTCCCAAATGACTCTAGTTTATGTGGAGTAGACATGAAACTAGCCAGTACAGGAGAGCTATTACAAGTTTTTTGAAGTCAAGTGTAAAGGTATGTGAGGTCAAGTGTGTGTATAATTTCCTATACATAGATTCCCCTGGGCAATGGCTGTCTTCTCATTTGTAATTTGTTAATCTTGGGCAACCAGGGCACTCAGCAGAGAATGGAGAGTGGTAGATGAAGACTGCAAATCACAGATGCCATGTTTATTCAAGCTTTTATTTAATTAATTCTACAAATATTTCAAAGAAACTAGTAAGCACCAATCTCTGACTTACTCATTTGTGGACAAATTTAATGTTTGGTGTTTTTTGAAGCCACTGAATTTTGAAGTGGTTCAATAATACAGATATAGATAATTTGAGTACGTAGGGAGCGTTATTATAACGAGATCCTTTCACTATAGAACTGCGCTACAGCCAGAAGTTGAAGATTCTCGAGAAAAACACCAGTAAAATCTTGGAGTGTGCTAGAAAAAGTGTAAACATTGTGTGTGTACGGGGGGTGGGGTGGTGCTAGTAAGGTGACTAGAGAGAATACACCATAGGAAGAGTATGCTTTCTCATGTTGCTGGGAGCTGAGGAATGAAAGTCACTTAGTTTGGAGACTAAGAGAAAATCAAATAACAAATGAAGAGAAAATTGTAACAAAACCCAAATTAATTTAAAACAACACAGCAACAACAACAACAGAACAACTAAACTCACAGATGAAACCAAACCAAAACTTACTTGTTGGTTTCTGAGGGGAAAAAATCCACTTTTACTTTTAGCTCTTATAGTGAAGTTCTTATCTCTTCAGCATAGTTTTTCACCCACGATCCTATTTAATATCTTCAATAGACTATTGATCAGGTATTATCAGATGGTCACTTAAGTGATCAAGTGAAAAGATTAAATAACATGATGAGCATGGTAGTGCTTGCTTGTAGTCCTAGTACCCTGGGAATGGAAACAGAAGGATCTTAAGTTTGAGGCCAGCCTTGGCTTCATGAGGATACCCTGTCTAAAACCAACAAGAGGAAGTTGTTTTTTCCAGCCCTCCCAAAAGTAACTAAGAGGCTATGAAGAATGGTTCTTATATATGACTAAGTGTGCTCTGATTATGTTTGGTTCAGACACAAACATATTCTACCTCATGTTGGAGGTGTTCAAATAGTAAGTGAGAAAATATGACGGACTTGCCAGAAATGAAGATATTCTAGAGAGAGCCCCAATCTAATTATCAGACAGTTGAAACAAGGGACTCACAGAAATGGGAGTTTCCCCCAGGAATCCCATGCTAGGAGAAGGGAAAGCTTCTCACCAGAGGCAAGATTTGTCTTCTGGCAAAAGATTTCACACAGTTCTAACAACTTGTCAGACCACCTTACAGGATAAGACTGAAGCCCAGACAAGAATGGGTCAGTGGTGGGAGGGGCCACATCTTGACTGAGTCTGCTTAGATGTACAAATCCTTAGCCCTCTAGTTAAATTTTGATCTCACGTCAGGAACCTGAAGCTGAGAATTGCTGGGTTTGGGTGATCTTTTTGTCCCTCTTCCCGATATGAGCATATTGAATAAGTCTCTTTCTCTTTTTTGTTTCCCACTATTAGAAAGGAAGGAAGAAAGGAAGAAAGGAAGGAAGGAAGGAAAGAAGGAAGGAAGGAAGGAAGGAGGATGAAGAGCCAGCACTAGTCAGACAAATATCCAAGACAACACATGTTCCCATCATTCCTGACAGTGGAGTAGGCATAAACTCTCACAGGGACAGGATATTCCAAGGGTCTGGAGAATAAAAGATACAGCTAGGTAAGACTCTGATTACCTCTTTGTGTTTCCCCAGAACTACCATGGTTGCATTGGTTTGTTTCTCTTTCCTGTCCTGTTTCTGTGTTCTTACTGTAGTTTCAAATAAATGTTTCAGACACTGGAGACCTAATTTTTGCTCCAAAATCTTTTAATAATTGATGAGCTTGGAAACTTTGCAGTTGATAAGAAACAAATCCAATTTAAATTGCCATTAGATTATTTTATACTAGATCCCTAGAATTCATATGTCATGCTGAATCCATAATAGAATTCATAGGTCCTATTATGTGTGAAGGCCATTTTCTAAATAGGAGGATCCCAGAGAGAGAAAGATAGATAGATAGAAAGATAGATAGATAGATAGATAGATAGGTATATATAGAGAGAGTGTGTGTAACTGGTGGGTGGGTCATTTAAGTGTCACCTTTTCCAGGCTCCTAATTCTTTTTGTTTGCTTGTTTGGTTTTTAATTATTTTTTCTTTTATTAAAATCGATTTTTTTCAAACCATATATCCTGATTATGGTTTCCCTCCCCCAACTCCTCTCAGTTCCTCTCTATCACCCCACCCATTCCAGATCCACACCTTTTCTGTCTCTTAGGGAAAAAAAGCCAGGCATCTGAGGAATAAAAATAAAAGTAAAATGAAACAAGACAAAACAAAAACAAAAAAAAAGAATAGGACAAAACAAACAAATAAAACAAGCCAAAGAAAAAGCAGGAGACGCAAATAGCAAATATAGATCAGAGACACACAGGATCCCCATAAAACATAAAACGGTAAACCCTGATATATATACACAAAGGACCGTAAGGTTAAAAAAAATCCCCTGCTATAACACTGTGAGAAAAAAAGAAGCTCTAGAGATGCTGTTTAATTTGTGTTGGCCATCTACTGCATGGAGCCTGCTTTTAAGTGTGGTTTGTTTCACCAGTAAGATTCCCTTGGAGAGATCGGAGTTTTCATTTGCAAGTGGTTATCAGTTGGAGATTGCTTCCGGGTTAGATATGAGAGCGTGCGTGTACTTCTCTCAGTTCTAGGGCACCATCTGGTCAGACCCATGCAGGGTCTCTGCTTGTTGCCACGGTCTCTGTGAGCTCATATACGCATTAGTCATGCCGTGTCCAGAAGGTTTTATTTCCTTGGTGTCCTTCGTCCCCTCTGGCTCTTACAGACTTTCTATCTTCTCTTCCTCTGAATTCTCTGAACCCTGAGGGGAGGATTTGATAGAGGTATCCCATTTAGGGCTGCATGTTCCAAGGTCTCCGGCTCTCTATATGCTGTCTTGCTGTGGGTCTCTGTATTTGTTCACAACTGCTGCAGGAGGAGGATTCTCTGATGATGGCTGAACAAGGCACTGATCTATGAACATAGAAGAATGTCATCAGGAGTCATTTTATTGTTACATTTTTGTTCATTTGGCAGAACAGTGGTATTTGGTTTTCCACTAGGTTCCAAAAGACCTATCTAGCCTCAGACTTTTGGGCACCCCAAGACAGGTCGCCACTGTGTAGCCTTGAACTCAAGAGATTTCCCTTGAAATTAGAGGTGTGTGTTACCACGCCTAGCCATAAGGCACCTTGTTCTTAAAAATAGCAAAGAATAAGATAAAAATGAAAAATAAAATAACAAAAACAAAACAGAACAAATAAAATTGAAGGCTCTTTATTAAACTTCCGAGGTAATGTAAGGAAGAAAGCGATTAACTTTTTTTTAAAACCAAAACCCAGAAATATCAAAAGGTTTGGAGTAGAAAAGCGTAATCCCATCATTATTAAAAACAAAAATAAAGACAAACAATAAGTACAAAAGTCAAAACATTTTCTGAGATGCATCAATGATTTTGATTTCTTCAAAAAATGTATTTATTTTTAGTTATGCACATACATATGTGTACAGTGCACATGAATGCAGTGCCTGTGGAGGCCAGAAGAGGGCATCAGGTACTCTGGAACTGGAGTTACGGGCAGTTAGCTGCCCAATGTGAGCCGGTGTTGGGAACAGAACTCTGGTCCTCTGCAAGAGCAGTATGAGCTCTTAGCTGCTGATCTCTATAAGACCCCAGTTTCTTCCTTTACTTTAGTACTGGGTACTGCTTCTATGTACCCCTGAATCATAGAGCATCTCTGTTCTTCATGTTTTCCTTTAGTGATGATAGATTCTTTGCTAGACCAGAACCTCTCCCTAGTCCCATCTCTGTGATTGTTTTTAAAGTCCAATGTTGGCAAGAGCCCTGCTGAATCAGCCTGACAAGCATGACCTATCACTCACAGTCACCCTTGATATATGATTCATCTTCCACCGTCCCTAACAGTATCCGATGAGCCTGCTTTCCTCCTCAAATATTGCCTTATGTTGATTTAGCCGGAATCTCTTTTATCCTGTGTGTCCTAACCCCTGCCCCTGATCCTTGGTTGTAAACCCCACTTGCTCATTCTGGAGTCAGCCTTGAGCCACTCTGTGTTCTAATACCCTACCCCTACACAGGACATGCCATGATGATCCTGATTTGAGTCTGCCTCACTATGCTCTAACAAGTACCATGAGATATTTTTTTTCTTGAACAGTCAACACTTTTGATTGTCTGCGGTGTTATTTTTATCATTTTAAAAATAAAATAATGAGTCAGACATCCAGCAGCTTTCTGTCTTGAAGACACCTCACCAGCATATCTAGGGCCCAGCTGAACAGAGCTCTGACCTTAGGGCCACTGTGATTGGGCAGAAATACAAACATAAAGAGCCCTATGTGAAAGCTAAGGTTTATACTCGAGGGGCTAGCCTTCACCGGCGCTATTCCTCTACGCAGGAGGCCTTGGTAAGCAAGTGTGTGCTATGTCTTCCTCAGCCACCAAGACTGTCACGGGGAATAATGATGTCAATGCTAGGGTGCTTTGTAGGTTATAAATGATTTATAAAAAGAATCATTAAAGTAAACTGATCTCAATAAGGCTCAGGAAGTCAGGCAAGATCTTCTTTGTACTTCATATCCAACTCTGTAGATGCTAACATTAAAATGTCTACTGAATGTGAGGACAACGACCACCGTGATGTCTACATTAAGTAAGTGGCATTTGATGAAAAAGCTCAAAAAAGAGAATATTGCATTCTAAGTTAGTTAAAGTAGGGTTAGGTCTCAACCCCACAAACTGCTGGCTGACATACCTGTTTGACATGCCAAAGTAAACCTGGCTGCCAGTTCTCCTAGCATCCTTCAGTCTCTATCTGTTACAGGGTCCTCCTGGCTTGTACACCCTGCCCCTTACCCTGAACTCTCCAGCCCAAGGGACTTGACTGTTCTTCCTTTTCTAATTCCAGCTATTTTGGTTACTCCCTCTCTCTCTTGGCCTCTTGCTCTCTTGGTCTGAGACCCTTTTTGCCTCCTGGCCTCTTGGTCTCCATCTCTCTGTCATCTCCCCTCCTCTTCTCCTCACATGGCCCGCCAGCTCAGTCTGGTCATGTCCACTTTGGACTCTCCAGATGTCTCTGCCCCTGGCTATTCTCTCCCTCATATCTACTATATTCTCCCTCAGGGATTCTCCTCTACCATACCTACGAGGAATGATATTCTTTTCCTTTTTATTTCTTTTTCCATTTAAATAGAAAGTCAACAAAATATCTTGATCCTAAGGAAAATGTGTGAAAGAGATTATTTGTCTATATTTTATAGATGAGAATATGTGACTCAGACAATAAATTAGAGTCTCGTGTCCTTCTGCCTCACTGCTGTCTGGAAAGACAAGCAAATATAATCTTATTTTTTTCCCTTCTGGTCCTGAAACACAGAAATCTAGTAATTTGCACTCCTACTTTCATTGCAACATCATTCACAATAGACAAGACAGTAAACAGCCTCTCGTATTGGCTAATGGACGACTGGAGACGTGTCTACATGCACGTCTCCCTCTCTATCTAGACAACATAGCTATTCGGCAACAAAGAAATAACATCCTGTAATTCGTGACAATATGGACGGACCCGGAGGACATTATGCTGCGTGAAAGAAGTCGGGCACAGAAAAACTTTTCTCACTTCATTTGGAATCTTCGAAAGTCACACCCATAGGAGCAGAATAGAATAGCGATTGCACAGGCCTGGGGGAGAAGGGTGTGGGGAGATGTTAGTCAAAGAGCCCAAGTTCTGAGGCCCCAACTCACAGCCCGGGGTAGCTATCTGTGTACTAGGTGATTTGATTGAGGTCATCATTACAAAATACTTATGTACGTCAAATCATCGGCTGCTTCATACTTGGGCAATCTTTATTTGTGAACTAAGTACCTTGTAGAGGAAAGGTATATCAACAAGAAGTAACTTCAATTAAAATTTGAGAACCCAGTGAGGAGGCTGTCATGTGTATTCGAGATTGTCATGTATACTGCCATGTATATGCAAGATGGTAAGCAGAGAAGCTGAGTGACAAATGTGCCCTAAAGCATGGAAATGTGGAGAGCTGGAGAGAAGCTGCTCACCCTCATATTTGCCTTGACTCTTCCCATCCTTTGACCTGGATTTCTCTTCCTTCCTTTCTTTTTCTTCTTTTTCTTTCCTTTTCCCCTTCCTTCCTTCCTTCCTTCCTTCCTTCCTTCCTTCCTTCCTTCCTTCCTTCTTTCTTTCTTTCTTTCTTTCTTTCTTT
This sequence comes from Cricetomys ansorgei, assembly GCA_026225945.1. Lineage (NCBI taxonomy): Eukaryota > Metazoa > Chordata > Mammalia > Rodentia > Nesomyidae > Cricetomys > Cricetomys ansorgei. The sequence continues at coordinate 14,439,358 of JAMJFZ010001133.1, forward strand.
CTTTCTTTCTTTCTTTCTTTCTTTATTTTTTCTTTCTTTCTTTCTGGGGACAGAGTCTTTCTCTGTTGTAACTCTGGCTGTCCTGGAACTCACTGTGTAGACCAGGCTGGCCTTGAACTCACAGAGATCTGCCTGCCTCTGCCTCCCGAGTGCTGGAATTAAAGGCGTGCACCACCACCAACCTGCTGGATTTTTCTTTCTTGGTTTCCAGTAATAATATACTGAATTTAAAACAAATTCTTTCTCTCAACTGAGTCAGGGTTTTTAATTAATTTACATTAGCCTTAAATGAAATAGAAAAGTTATGGAACGTGTTGATGGCATTATTGCTAACAGCTGTGGATAAAGTTAGGCAACCATAAGTGTTAAGCTCCCTCCTGTAAGTTCTATTTTTTTGCTAAAACATTTTTAGTGTTTACTAGGAACCTCCTGAAGGCCTCAGAGAAAGGCTCCCAACAAGTAATTCCTGCATTCACAGGAAGAGCTTGGAGCCACCTTCTAGTCAAGCCAAGCAGACAATCACCTGCTTTGTTAATGGACAGTGCTGTTTTCCTGCTTTTCAGGTAAGACTTTAAATCAGTGCCTAAAGCAACATTTTGTATGTTACCATGCAGAGAGTTTTACAGTTACATCAAGAGCAGACTCCACTCCATTGGAAAAACCACACATGTCTTAGGGAGATGGTACCTGTAGTAAAGTATTCATGTGGATAGCCATAAACTCCCCATGCCATTTTTATTGTAATGCAATCCAGTTCATAGTTACTCTATTTTGCAATTAACTTGGGGAAAATAAGGAGCAGTCACACCACTGGAATTAATTTAATCTATAAGGAAATTTTCATCTTCAACAAATTTATTCTGAGGTGTGTTTCTTTAGAATTCTGATGTACTTGATTCAAAGATTTTAGAACACCAAAGAAACTGTCAGTTATCACTGGTGAGTGCACTTATAAATATTTTCCAATTCTGTGATCACAAAAGGAATTTGACATACATTTAAAAACTGCCAGCTTAACATTTTTGTGGTTATTACTGAGAATAAAATACATCATATTTTAAAATGATGGTTTGTTATAAAATCAATTTTGCCATTGCCTTTTGGGTATTGTGAATACAAAGATGGTATCAAACTAAAGGATTTATGTAATCTTTATAAAGAATTTTGCAGTAAGCCAGATAGGTGATTTTTATATAACATGCATGTCAAGTGTGTGACTTCAAAGCATTGTAAGAGGATGGCAGAGTCAGTCTATTGCTGAATTGTATCTCACCTATTCTTATAAACTGTTCTCAAGATAATGTGGATGGTGACCATGATCTGTGGGTCAAGACTGGCTTAGGAATCACTGTGATTACATCTTCCAGTGTGTACATAGGGGTCACCTTCTTGAATGTTTAAAACTATGAAATCAGTACTAGTAGTCACATGTAATCCCAGGATTTGGTAGGTGAAGCAGGAAGATCAAGGGTTCAAGGTCATCCTGAGTTAAATTGTGAATTTGAGGCCAACACAGCCTACATGAAAATTTGTCTCAAACTAAACCAAACCATGCCCAACCAATTAAGTTAAAGTTCACTATATTATATAGAATGTTACTTCAATGGGTGGGTGGCTGGGGGACCTGATGTGAGACATCACAGTTTTATCTATTTCAAATAAAATCTGTTCTTTGTAAGTAGTACCACCATTTCCTAGAGAATCTTCTGGTGCAAGATAAGAGCAAGCATTCCTTATTCAGCCTGCTTGCTGCATTCTGTGGTGTACTTGTTAAGCCACAGAACGGGGTCAACTCATTATGAGCAGAAGATGATGGTGTGTACAGCAGCATCAGCAACCAGGCATTTGACAGAAACATTCTGGAAGAATGAAACTGACAGGATTGTGTTGAGAAGTACACTAGAGTGGGAGGCTTATCTCAAACATGTGCAGGAGTCTGAAGCTGAGAACAGTTCCTTCTGAAGAATGCTCTTCACTCAGAGGACGAGACTGCCTATAGATACACAGAAGATGCAAGGAGGTACTTACTGGAATTGGTCAGATCATTTAAAGGACAATTCTAGGAAGAAATGTCCTGGTTCTCCTTCTATCTTACTATTTATCTCTCCATCAACAAGACAGAGTCCCTGACCTTGTGTCTTCAACCTTCATACAAAACTCAGAATTGCACTTTAAAGAACTGATTTGCTCTCTGGAAATGTGGTATTGATGCAGCTACACCGGGATCTGCCCTCACAGTGTTGGCCTAAAGAGCTGGACTGTGCAGGCTGTGGTGGTGTTTGGATGTGGTCTATTGTTCATGCTGCTCCATCTCTGATTATACAGATGAAAGCTTGTCCACCCCCAAAGGGAAACAGACATTTGTACTTACAGAGAAAACCCACATCAGCTGCCTTCATTCATAAATGTGAATGGTTACCACAGGATTGATAGGCACACAGCATAAAGAATAATCTAAAAAATCTTTATTGAGAGTTTCTTGGCATATATACCTAGGATGACCTCAAAGAAACTGTGTAGAAAGGCTAGTCTATAACTCGTGATTGGTCCTCTTGCCTCAGCCTTTGAGTGCTAGGATTACAAGTGTAATCCACTATGCCTGGCTACAAGTCACTTATTCAGCATCTATTTTTAAAATGTGTGGTAAGCAACCAACATATTCTAGGTTCTGTTATAGCCAGTTAGAGCATAGGAAGAAAACAAAATTTTCTATCTTATTAACTTACAATCCAGGCAGACAACATACACATACTAAACATAAAACATGCACTTTAGGCAGGCTAGTAAAGATGAAAGAGGTCATGGTGAGGAAGGAGGTCAAATCTTAGTAATCAAAGAAGGTAGACCCAGTAACAGGCAGCTAATGGAAGACTGAAAACGGACAAAATATAATGACCCTCAAGCAGATACGAGATCATAGAACAGCTTTCTGGGTATAAAAAGAAGACACCTGCAGCTTTCCAAACTAAAAATCCACAGGTTAATTTGAGGAGAGACTATCCGTTGCTGAGAATTCTGGAAGATTAATGCAGAAAACACCTTAGAATATCGTGGAAAGTAAAGACATATTACTAGACAAACACTGACCAGAAGGATATTTTCAGAGAGACTAACTTCCGTCATAGTAGGATTTCTGAATGAGAGAGAGAGAGAGAGAGAGAGAGAGAGAGAGAGAGAGAGAGAGAGAGAGGTGTTAAGATGGAGGCTGACATAGAAGTAAGAATGAAATAAGAAAAAAATTTCCCCAAGCTTAAAGAAAAAGTAAACAAAATAAAATAATAGCCTTGAGACAGTATATTGAAAAGATATATAAAGCCCAGATGTCACTTACTAGTAATAATAACTGTAAAAGTCATGTGCCTGGGTATATGCTGGTGACATTCCTAAATTCCAAGAACCATCCAAAAATCTTTTGGATTTCTAGATTCAAAGAAGTTGGAATAAAATGATTATTATGAGTAAAAATAAACCAACAAGAAACAATGGCAAATCACTAAGAAGGGAAAGACACTGCACCAGACTCGCATTTGCTAGACAGTTGGGATTAAATCTCGACTGTAGCCATAGATATAGATTTATTATTATTTCTTACAATCTAATCTTAAGGCTAGACCTGGAAGACTTCATTCTCCATACAATCTAATCTACAAGTTGCTAGCTGAGACCTAGACCACTTCATTCAGCCTCTGTACAATCTAATCTTCAAACTTAAACCTAGAACGTTTTAGCCTCCAAGACTTAACTGCTGACTGACTCACTCTGACTAGCTTCTTCTGAAATCAGAGCTGTACTGAACTCAACTGACTCTTCTAGTTGGCTGATTCAAGTCATTGTTCTGGCTCAAACTCTTCTCTAAGCTCAACTGACTTTCTGAGCTGGCTGACTGTTTCTGACTGAACTCTTCCGACTCTGGCAAACTCTGGCTGACTCCTCTAACTTCTCTGACTGAACTGCTCTGCTTGGCTTCAAACTGACTTTCACTGTTAGCTGACTCTTTCTCCCAAACTCACTCTTCCTGTCTGACACTGACTCCTTCTGCCTCTTATCTGACTGAGTTTCTAACTGACTGCCTGACTGAACTAACTCTCTGCTTTTCTCTGAGCTCTGCCTCTTGTCTGCTTTCCCGTCTGCTTCCACTTTACTTCTGTCTGAGCTCTGCTTCTACATTCTGGATCTACCTTGCTTCCTTCTCTGAATTCTTAACTGTCTTCTGCTTTCTGCTTCTCCCTCTGAGCTCTGTCTCTGCCTCACAAGTGCTGAGATTAAAGGCATGCACCACCACTATCTTCTGAATTAGGATTAAAGATGTGTGCTACATTGGTAATAAAGGTATATACTAACATTCTTTCTACCCTACAGCAGCCAGGCTGACAGTTTAAAAGATTAAATTCCTCTACAATGGACTGTGATTTAAGGGAAATGTATGTGGTCAATATGTTGTTCAGAGGCAGATGCTATGGCTCAGTGTGTAAGGGTAGTTTCCGCCAACACTGGGACCTGAATTCTATCTCTGAGACCCACAAGAAGAAAGGAAAGAACTTACTCCAGCAATTTTTCCTTTGACTGCCACACCTGTGCCATTGCACACGAACCACTTCCCCAGGAGAGTTAAAGTAGATCTTTGTCTATAATTACAGGATGTTTATCTACTGCATACATATAGAAGATATGCCATGTAAATAAACATACTTTCTGAAGAAAAGTTTTTAGGTGGGATTTTGCTGTGTTATTCAGACTGGCTTTGAACTCCGGGATTCATGTGATTCTTCTCTTTAGCTTGTTAAGCAGCTGGGATTGAAGGTGTGTTCCACTATGCCTAGCTGAAGAAAACTTTAATTTTGAAAGAGAAAATCACCTAAAATAAAAATGAAGTGAATAACTTGGCAATATTAGTGATTTAGTGAAGGAAAATGATTTTTCACTCAGGAAGAAAGAAAAGACTGTTTAGGTATCATCTATCTATTCACTTACCTACCTGCCTATCATCTTTCTTTCTATCATCTATCTGTTTATCTATCATCTGTCTATCTACAATCTATCTATCTAATCTACTATCTATAATCTGTGTGTTACATTACTCAGTGGATACTTGCGATATCAATGAAAAATGCTAATGCAAATAGCAAGGAAGAGAAAATCTTCAGTGACACCGTAAGCTGAAGTCCTAAACGATCTTGGCAAAACAAAGAAATAAGTTAAGGGTAGTAGTGAAGTGAGGGGATGGACTTAGCAGTAAGCACATGCTCGGATTTCACTGGCAGAAGAGAGGGAAGGCCAGCAGTGCAAGCGCCTTGATGGAGGAAGTCGTTGTTAGGGTTACAGGCCACCAGTGTATTGGACAGTGTGAAGGCACTTCCAAGTTAATGTCAATAGGAAGAAGCGAAGGAACAAACAAAACCTGTCCTTGACAGAAGCAACGAAGTAAGAGTAGATGAAGGAAACAAATGAAGTCACAAGCAATAAACATGAGAAGGACATCACCTACCAAGACAATTGTGGACATTTATCCACTAATTATACAGATCAGTAATTAGGATGAAAAAGTAGATCTGTTACTTATTCTTTAAAGAATTATCCAGATCTAAAGAGATAAAAATGGGCATCATATATAAAATAAGGGTATTTTAGGATGTGATTTTTTTCGTGCCCTTTTAGCTCCCTGTGATTGCTCATTTATGTATTAAAGAATTCCAACTTGAGATTTATCAGTAAAATTCCTATTAGGAGAGAAGGTATCTCAGTATGGAAACTGCCTTAGGAATTGGAAACATTTAATGTGATCAGAGGTCGATATACTTGCTACAGGTGGGAAAACAAAGGCAAGTTAAAGCAACCTGTTCTGAGGAGGGTGTTGCTTTGTTAGAGAATTATATTTTGGAAAATCTAGGCCTTCTCCCTCTTCACAGATTTGTCAGTAAAATCACAGGCAGATACAGGCTGAGAATTTGTAATTTCCATTTGCTCCCTAGTGACTTAGAACTGTGGTTGGCCTGAGAAGCAACTCCTTTTGGCTCAGCTGCAGTGTGTGAGTATCCAGAGATACAGGGAGGGCAGAACAGAATAGTGCTGTCTGCATCGTACCAGAATCGGACTACCTTAGAACATGCCATTCGGCTGAAGATGCACAGTGCGCAGCCCTGGACCACTGTCCCATATGGGATCCCAAGTGTCCCTCCGTGTTATCAGTTGAGGATGATACAGAGGATGTCAGGGTCATTGCCATCCTACCACTATACATTGCTATCCTACTGAGGTTAGAAAGGCTTCCTTCTGCTTCCTAAAATAGACAGCCAATACGCACGCGGTAAATGCTATTAGCAGGTTGGCAGCCACTATGCTGTATTGATGAGTTTTCAGTAATAAAGTAATCTAGGGGTTGAAAATATATGTAACAAGTTAATTTTTGCAGTCTGTCCTAGCCAGATGAGGACTGAAGTAGTTTTTTTGTATTTATGCAACCATTAACAAGCCCATATAAAATGTGTTTTGGTTATTTCTCTCTTTGGCCTTTGCCCTTGCAAACATTAAAAAAAAATAAAATAAAAGTAGAAGGAATCTATACAAACTCTTATTTTTCAGTCACAGCTCAAGAATTAGTTGTCTAGGCAGTGTATGGATACCGACTTAAAACCATACTTATCCTGATTCATGGTTTTAATTTTTTCCTCATGAAGGATCTATATTTTAGCTACAGGCTTAGAGTAAGGGGCTGGAAGGGGATGGGATAATGCATAATATTCTCTTGGTCTTCATAATTTTCCCACGTGGAGGTCTCACTCTTGTAATGACCATGACTATAAAGTTTGCCTGTGTTGAGCGGATTCTTCACTGTCAAAATCTCCTGCAACTTTTTTTCAAATCTTCAGTGTGAGTGTCATACTTTAGCTACCTAGACCTTGTTTACTTATTTTTTTGAACAAAATTAGAGGCTCACATTTTCAGAGCAGGACTTTCACACTGTGTTACCCTGCAAACTTATTGTTTTCATAAGGAAAAGTCTTAGAATCAAGATCAGTGAGAAAAACAGACTTTCTGTGACCCTGATGAGAGTTAATAAGAGATTCACAGCACCACCTACAAGCTATTCTGGCCAGAAATGCCTAACTGAAACAAATCCAGCTTTTAGCTCTGATTTCTAGAAAATACCATGGAAATGAAAAAAAAAGGATTTAAATGCTACTGTGAAGAACAATAAGATATACAAGGCAAGCCATTTGGCAGGAGGCCCAGCCTGAATTTATATGTAACGATTCAATGTCATAAAATAGTTTTCATATATTGGGAGGAGAGATTATTATTCTTTATAAAGATGCTTAAGAGACATAGCAGGCCTGGCAGTGGTGGTGCATGCCTTTAATCCCAACACTCAGGAGACAGAGGCAGGTGGATCTCCGTGAGTTCAAGGCTAGCCTGGTCTACATAGTGAGTTCAAGGCTAGCCTCGTCTACAATAGGACAGCCATGGCTATACACAGAGAAACCCTGTCTTGAAAAACAAAACAAAACAGAACAGAACAAAACAAAAAGGAGAGAGACAATATATTTTGGAATAATTAGAGAAATTTGAGAATGAAATTGGAGTTCCTAAGATGTGATCAGACAGGGCACCAGACAGGACACCTGTGACAGAAACAGGAAATGAATCTCAGTCTAGCTTAGTGAACCAGTGAATTTACTGGGTTATGTATAGGCATAATATTGACAGGGTTACTTATAGGAGCACGGGAGATGCAAAGGCAGCTGTACCACTGAAAAGCCTGATCTGCATGGGTAACAACTCACAAAAGTTGCATCCCTGGAGCTTCCTGCACAGCTTACAGGAAGCTCTGTCAGCCAGAGTCTCCTTTCCTAAGAAGTCGTTATGGCTTTTGTAGACTTGGGGAGGGGCCTTGTGAATATTCTCAGTTTCAAGATCTTCCTGAGACTTACATGTTTTATTTACTTCCTGACTCTTAAAAACGTGTTATTATTTATTTCTATTATTGTATATATGTGTGCATATGTATGGGGTGGTGGTGGTGGTAGTGGTGTGTGTGTGTGTTATAGTATACATGTCGAGGGAAGAAGTAAACTTTGAGGTGCTGAGCAGCTCATAAGCACCTGTAACTCCAGTTCCAGGGGATCTAACACCATCTTCTGGCCTCAGCAGGTGCTGTACTCATGATACACACACACACACACACAATTTAAAGTAATACAAATTTTAAAAAATCAAGTAACGATTCACAAACATCCTCAAATAATACAATAAAAAAAAATATACAACAAGGGTACTCTCAGAGAAAAACATTTATCATTGTCAACAAATCCTACTTCTGTACCTTTTTTGGCTAAAGTTTTCTGGTTCTAGTTTCTAGTTCTTTTAATCATCTCACTGGATATTTTAGAACTTGGCTCAGCATTTTCTTCACCCTAGCTACTGTCATTAGATGAAGGAACTTTGACAGCCTTACAAACAAATGCCCTTTGGGCTTCATCGACTTGTAACGGTCCTTTCTTCCTGGCCACCCAAATCCCAACCCCCATTGAACACTACCACCTCCAGTTTCGCAGTTTTCAGCAGCACGTACTTGACCATCACATCTTGGCTGTGCCACTTACCCTGTTCATTGACCCAGTGCTGCGGGATACCCAGTCCCTTCTCTTCCTGCAGCTTTCCTATCCCTACCACTGGTGTAACTGTATCCTCCATTCTCCAGACACTGCCCTTCCTGTCCCTCAAACTGCTCACCTACTTATTCTTCCCTTCATGTAACTTGTTTGGAAAAACCTCATCTAGGTAAAAACAAAAGTCTCGTTTCTGTTTAGCTCACTGTGGCTGGAGGGAGCAGCCAGCCCTGCCAACTGGTATTTTAAGTCTCTAACCGCAAACCTCAAGTGAGCCCTGGGGAGTGCCTAGCACTTCTACTCTTCTCCAACCTCCAAAACCACTTCCCTCTTTTCTCTTAGCCAAGCAGCTCACTTCCCATCTTACTGAGAAAATAACCATCATTAGAAAATTTGCTCATCTTCCACTGAAAGCCCACTCTTCTCTCTCCACCTTTGCTCTTGAGTCCCCCACTCAGCGCCCCCCAAAAAAACCTCTTGTCTGCTCCTATTTCGGAACAGTCCCTCCCTTTTGACCATTGGGATGCATCCTCTAACAATACCAAAAGCTTTACTATTGTGAATTTCCTTTTTTCCTATGTGCCAACATTCCCTAATAAACTAGATCAGCAACTAAAGACCGTAGTTGGTAGGTAGCTCTCGATCCTTCCTTAGTCCTGTATCTTGTTTTGACTTCTTAAACCCCTATTTGCAGTAAGTCAATCAGCCAATTAAAGACCATAGCAATATTTTGTCTTTCGTACTCAGCTTCAGAAGAAAAGGAAAATACCACAAATAAATTTAGAGTTTTCTTTTCCCTCTCCTGTATTATTCCCACATCTTGACTCCCTTACACTTTAATGTTGCTATAACAGGATACCTGGGTATTGTGTTAAGATAGAGGTTTATTTTGGGACTCTAGATGCTGGGATACATAAGGGCATGGATCTGGCTTCTGATTGGCTTCTGGTAGAGGGCCTTGTGGTGCTTCAACTTGAGGTAGAAAGTGCAAGTGCAAGTGAGAACACACAGAAGTGAGAGGAGGAGTCTGGATTCCTGAGACAGCTCACACATCCTCCTCAGGGAGGCATTAACCCTTTAATGAACGCTCTGCCCCTGTGATCCCAATGCACCTGACTCAGTCTCAGTTCCTAAGGCTAATACTCAACACCAATTCTAGTTTCTAAACATGAGTTCGAGGGTTGCAGTCAACCACAGCTGTGGCTCTGACTCAAGGACTGCCCATTGGCTCAATCACAACTTCCCCAGAGGTCGCTGCGGTGTGCAAACCCCCACCACACTTCATTCTTGTTTTGTCCCTTTCTTGGGAGGCAGAGGCTGGTAGACTTCTGTGAGTTCCAGTCCAGCCTGATGTCCATAGTAGCTTTGACTACATAATTACTTTTAACTTTGTAGCAAGCTGCTCCTGCCCCCTTCTTCCCTCTGTCTTTCACAGCCATTGTTGATGACAAATTTCTCTCTTTTTTAATGTTTTTTATTTATTCCTTGAGAATTACTTACAATATAGTTTGATCATCTTTTTTGCCTTCCCCCAGTTCCTCTCAGATCCCCCTCCACTTCTTTACCCACTCTTTCTCTTAAAAGAAATCAAAAAACTCAACCTCCAAACTAATACATACAAAAGCACAGAGTCCAGTTTGTTTTGGTCAGCTGCTCTTGAGCCTGGAGCCCAAGCTAGAGTGTGGTTGATGTACCAGTGTCACTCCCTCCATTTTTTTTTAAATTGATTTTCCCTCTCCTAGCAGCTACTAATTGTGCCTAGCGCCTTGGCTAGAGGTGGGGCTTTGTGATCACTTTCCTTCCTTTGTGCTGGGACTTTAACTGATAAATCTCTCACATTCTAATTCCATCTTGGTTCTGCAAGACTAACATAGGGTGTCACTCCCTTTGGAGGCTCCTTTCATCACAAGGTTATTTAAAAATTTCACCATCTATCTATAAAGTTTCTTTTCTTATGGGCATACTAGAATTCTTCACATATTCTGGATACTACCCCGTTAATTATGCTCATTGTAAGTATACTGTTGGTATGCATTTCAGGACTGATGTGTCATTTTATTTTGCTTACCATATAGTTAAAAGTTTTTATGTAGTCAAAGTTACTATGGAAATCAGTCTGGCCTGGAACTCAGAGAAATCTACCTGCCTCTGCCTCCCAAATGCTGAAATTAATAGTGTATGATAGCACACCTGGCTAACTCTGTCCTCTTCTCCCCAGTAGTTCACATCTTTACTTGGATGCCCACTGGTCATCTCAAATAGAATGAGAAACAAGTTTCTCCTTGTATGCTCATAACCAGACCTTTCTTGAGTGTTTTCTGTTTTGGTGACTAATGCTACTGTACATGTGTGGCTCTGGAAAACCCTGGGGTCACTTAGGCTTTCCTCCAACATCTAACATCACTTAACTTTCAAGCTTCTTTGGGTGAGTCTCAGCAGTGCGTTACACACATCATCACTCCCGTACCCTGGCTTTTTTCGGAGTGGCAATTGTTCGATATCTTTCTTGTTGCTATTTTCCTTGTGCCCGTTGTCTCATAACAATCTATTTTCTATCTAGCAGTTGGATACTTTCAGAGATTTATGTTTAATTGTATTTATCTACCTGAGTATGGGTATGTACATATGGGCAAAGGTGCGTATGGAGCCCAGAAGAGGGTACTAGATCCCTGGAACTGGAATTAAAGGTGACTGTGAACTGCCTAACATAAGTGCTGGGAGCTGAACTCAGAGCCTCTGGCAGTATACACGCTCAGCCACCAAGCTGGGTCATTAATCCTTGATTGATACTTTTTAACAAGAAGAATTTAACTCGGTCATTTGTTTGCTCAAAATCTGAAAATTTTGGCCTCATCTTTGGAACATGACCCAGTGTCTTGCCTGGATGAACAAGGTCTCATTCAATCCAATGCTTGGGGAAATTTTCCTGCATTACTTCAGATAACAATGGCCTGTTGACATCCTTCAAACATACTTAAGTCATGCCATTTTCCATTCCTTTAGCTGAGATTTTTCCATATTTCTTTGCATGGTCTCCTTCTTGCCACAGTACATGTGTATACATGTGTACATACGCCTATATACGCACTTGCAATAATGACAAATACATTTGTTGATATTTTAATACAATTGGGGTTACTCATTTTCAATATTCAGCCTCTCTTCTTAAATAGGGGTTAATAAAATGATCAGAATACTGTGTGAGAATTCTGATGAAGAGGAATATTTAGTCTTTTGATCCGGCAGTAACTCTAGGTTAGGAAGAATGTTAATACACAGCTTTAATCCCAACTCAGAAGGCAAGAGTGGCACACACCCTTAATCCCAACTCTAGGGATCTAAAAGGAAGCACTCAATTCATTATTAGTTCATGGCTTTCTGTTCAGAGTTACAGAATGAGCACACACCTTTAATTCCAAGTGTAAGACTGAATCAGAGTGATGATTTGGCAGAGTGACATCTGAGATGAAGCAGAGTGAAGAGCAGGCAAAGAGATGAATCAGAGGAAGTATTGGCAGAATGAGTCAGAGTGAGGACATGCCCAATTCTCATGATATAAAACCAGGTTCTCAGTTCAGAGAGTTAGGCAGTCTTAAGCAGAAACACAGAAGCAGTTCAGCAGAAAGAGAGTGAGTTTGGGAGAAAGAGTCAGCTAACAGCAAGAAACAGGGCAATTCAGTCAGAGAAGTAGCAAGAGTCAGCCAAAGTCAGCCAGAGACAGGAGAGTCCAGTCAGAAATAGTCAGAGGGCACAGAAGTTCAGTTTGAATCAGTCAGCTTGGAAAAGAGTTTGAACCAGAATAGTGAGTGAGTTGAATCAGTCAACCAAAAGGGTCAGTTGAGTTCAGTACAGCTCTGAGTTCAGAAGGAGCTAGTCAGAGTGAATCAGTCTTGGAGGCTGAGGCTGAAGCCTTCTAGGTCTAGACTTAAGATTAGATTGTCAGGAGGCTGAAATCTTCTAGGATTGGGAGTTGAATTAGCAAAGAATAAACTGCCTTTTGCCCTGAATCTACATCTATAAAGAACACAATTGGTAGGGCCCTGGAGAAGACCTGGCTCATACAGCATGGCTCCATGTCTCCCTTGTAGAGGAACAGAATATTTCATCCTACTTATAAAGCATGAATTGTTTTGATTATGGGCAGTTAAAATATTTACTATTAATTCTTCTCATACACACAGTTGAAAGCTTTTTCTTTTTAGTGGAGACACTATAAAAGAAAACATTTGAAGGAAGTATAAGAAATGTCAAGTAGCCTATCTGGTCAAGTAAACTGACAATAATGTTAGGATTTACCTGTGCTTTGTGATCAGCACCTCCCAAGGCATCATAGTTTTTGTTTTCAAAAGAAAGCACATCCTGATATAGGCAGGGAGCTGGGATAAATTATGCTGTTGCCCCTACCACCACCCATGAGGACCCAGTTGTACAGAACATCAGAACTTTATAATAATCCAACCTTCTTATCTTTTGCTTCTCTAGAAAGAATATTGAATTTGGTCTACATTTGGACTAAAGAGAGAAATGGATCATTTTTACAATGTTACATTTTAAGACTAAGTAATGCTTAGTGTAATTCTGACATTTAACAAAGAGATGAGCTGTAAGGGTTACTGGGATGTGGTGCTAGACAGTTTCCAGCACTTGTACATCCCCACCCACTTTCCCAGGCACTTAGTTAAAAGCATTTCAGATTTAATGTAAATCAAAAACACACACACACACACACACACACACACACACACACACACGAAAGAAAATCAAATGCAGAAGAAGATGTCATAAAGCTATTAGTGAGGAATTAGCTGTAGGAAAATAGAAGCTTTTGAAAAGCAATGGATGTATTTTATCTTCTCTTTGCTAGAAAGAAGTACTAAACCCAGTACTAAACACTGAGTTCCCCTAAGGGTTTGAGGTTTATTCTGCCTACTGGGAATAAATCAGAATGGGAAAACAGTTGTGTTGTTGGGAACAGAATACTTAATATCACTCTTCAAAAGAAAGACAGACATTGAAACCGCCCCCCCCCCCACAATAGCACAGAGCAGAGACTGGAACCCAGTGAACTATGGTGTGTTACTCTGTTGTTCATGTCTTCTTTTTAAAATGTGTATTTTTATTATTTTATGTGTACTTGTGCGTGCATGCAGATACCTTCAGAGGTTAGAAGAGGATATCAGATCTGAGACTGGAGTTACAGGTGGTTGTGAGCAACCATTCAGGTGCTGAAAGCCAAATTCAGATCCTCTACAAGAGCAGTCAGTGATCTTAACCATTGATCCATCTTTCCAGCCCCTATTTTTCATTTCTTTAACAGATACTATGCACAGTGCTGAATTATCAAATAAAGGGAACTCTGGATTCCACGGTCTTGTTATTTGCATCTGCTTGGATTTAATCCCCGTGGTTGTCCCATCTGTTTCTGTTTCCCACCTTTGTTCCTAGTTCACTTCTGCTGGAATGGAAATATGTGCACACAAAATGATTCAGTCAGCACCTGAATAGTAGGTGTTTATACATGTTCACTATTGACATCATTGGCAGCATTGCCGTCTTCCTTAGGGTTCTTTGTATTGAGCTTTTCTTCTTGTATATTCAGGTAATGAAAACACAGCAACAACAAAAACCCACTGTAACTTGTCACTTAGACCAATATTCAGGACCTACTAAGTAAAATGAAAAAAAGATTCTAGCATCCTCTACCCTTTCACAAGATTGTTTTAGGAAGCAGGAAGAGAGAATGAATAGATGTTTCAGAGTATGCATGTGTAAGTGCGTGTGGGTTAATGTGGTAAAGATTAGGCTCCAGTGACAATTTATTTAGAAAGCTCCTAAAAATACAAACAGGAAATACTTCAAGAAATATCTTAGCTCTGTAGAAAGAGGGATTATCAGTGAACACTCTGACTCACTGTTGAGGACTGGGAATGAGTACTTGGCGTGAACTTTATCTTTAAGAATTTGTTCTAGATAATAATAACATAGATAAAAAAATTCGTAACAAGAGGATTTATCAGTGGGTTCGTTGTGTATCTAGTCCTAAAGTTTTTCCTAGAATAGTTTTCTAAACACGTCATATTTTTTACTGGAGAACCAGACTCCTGGTGCTCCGATGTTGACACCTTGGAAACCGTGGTGGACCTGTTTAGGCCAGACTCGATGATTCAGGTAAATGCACAGATAGGCTAGGAACCTTCTGAACTGGAACTTGGAGGAGGCCCCCAGAAACAAGACTGGTTCTAACTGTGGCCATTTAGCTGCTGCTGCAATGTATTCTCCCTTCTGCTAACTGCGCCTTCTGTAGTCACTCTTCTCAGCAATGAGTGGGAATCCGTCTGACACCCTTTTCCCTGGGCAGTGTGTGCACAGTGGTCCCTCCTTTTTATGGCCTCCTCAAAAGATTGCCACACTCTTCTGCCTTCATGCCTGGAACAGATTTGGTATTCGGCTTTAAAAAACAAATTGTTTTTTAGGTTGTTGTTTTAGGTTTTCATTTAGTTCTGCAAACTACTCAATTTCTTTCCAATTTGTGTGTGTGTGCTCCTTCCTTAAAGAACCTCAAATGATTTGTTTTGCAGCTGTGTGACCCTAAGTGACGCACATGACCCTATCTGAAGGTCGTTGTACAGTTTCTCTGCATCACAGTTGATGTGATCCAAGGATCTGACTGCCTTCCTTATAAAATGCTGTTTGTTTTCTGTGGATTCAGTTTGAGTGTGAGATAAGACTAAAGGCTGTTCTTAAGACTTCTGGCTGAGTTCAGCTGCCATTTATTCCACAGCGAAGACTCTCAGGAACAGAGCCCTTAGATGGTTAGGAAGAGTAGAGGAAAAAATCCCAGAATTTGGCCAGATTCAAGCAGTGGATCAGAGAACTGGATAAACTGGTGTTAGAAAAGTCTCCCATTCTCAGTAAAAAAAATAAAAAATAATTGAAATCCACTGCTAATGGCAAGAAAAGATTGAAAGTGAGAAAACAACATTGCAGCCTTCCTGGCACCTTTTCCTGGACCTGCCTCAGATTCCTCAAGCAATAGATTTGAAAAAGCAAGACCATGAGTGCATCAGCCAAAAGTAACAGCTATGTGACGCTCAGTAGTATGTCTAACAGGTGCCAAGACTACATGCGACCTCCAGGTCCAGAATCCAGGCTCTTCTACCCTCCTAATGATGAGACTTTGAAATTCTTTCTTTCTTCCTTCCTTCCTTTCTTCTTTTTCTTTTTCTAGACAGAGTTTATCTGTTGTAACTCTGGCTGTCCTGGAACTCACTCTGTAGACCAGGCTGGCCTCGAACTCACAAAGATCCACCTGGCTCTGCCTCCTGAGTGCTTGGCTTAAATGGATGTGCCACCAATGCCCGGCTGGGCTGAGATATTGAAATTCTTGAGTGATGAGTTGAATGTGTCTTCTGTGACTATTTCTCTTGTCCATCTCTTTGCACCATGCTGAATACTGGCTTTTGATGCTCCCCTTAAAAGTTCAAGGATAATCTCCATCCTCTCTTCTGGTGTCTGAGAACTTGGTGCCTTTGCTTTCTTTGTCCATGTCCCCAAACAGGTTGTAAATATCAGGGCATCAACCTTATCATTCTTGTTCCTCTTCTATCTTCAATGTCAAGCATGGTTTTTGGCAATCAGTAAGAATGTGCTGACTATTGACTAACTGAAAAGAAGGCAGAGGAGTTACAAGAGAGGCAGGGGAGATTCCTTGAGATGCAAGGCAGTCGAAGTTCCATTTCTTTCTATAATGCTTTATTCAGAATATATTTGTGAACTTCTCTATTTGAGGTCAATGTTAGATGAAAAACATAAGAGGTACCCTGCAAGTAATTATGGAATCCTTAGGAAGTTAATGCTTTTCTAAAGCATGTTAAATATTTCCACATACTGTGATTTAAAACTTATTCTAAAGCGAACAGCTAATATATGTAGGCAAATGCTTAGCTTCACAGCATTACATTACAATTTAAATAGCTTCTACTGTGCTTTTCATGTAAGTGTTCAGCCACTGTTTGTCCATGGAGTAAAACTAGCCACTTCTAAAAAAATAAAGACTGAGAATATTGATTCATTAATTACTTCAGCAGCTGCTCACATCATAGTAAAAGACTAAGTGGAAATTAAACAAAACAAAAAAGAATCTTATTATTCTTCCTAATATAAACTCTATGACATCACTTATTCTTGCTGGTGAAACTGATAATGTTTGGATTTTAAGCTGGATTGTGATTTTTGTCACTGACACATTATTTCATAGAAAACTTTTGCTAGATCTTTACATGTAAATGGTGTCAACGTCTTAGTTCTACATGAGAGGCCATGCCCATTCACTTAGTGAGAAAAAGGTCATCTTCTTGTTTAAAAAAAAGAAACAACTCAAAGCTTGTGCTATTTGGACATGAAGGGCTTTGACAGTGGAAGTGCACCCTTGTAGATCATCGTAGACAGTCATTCATTGCAAAACAGGTTTCAAACAACATTTACATAAACTGCACATGGTCTTAGGTGAGAGGAAACAACGTGCTTATTGCTTGACAGAACACATATATGTTCTGTCAGATAATATGTACTTGGGTCATATTAGAGTCTTGTTCTGTTTTGAGCAACATAGAACTTGTTTATCTAAAAGCTAGGCTATAGTGAAGTATACTATTTCTTCTTAGAATCTATACTATTTTTTTCTTGCACTTGTAGAAAAATCTCCTTAAATAAGCAAACAAAAAACACTGGCAGTAGAGCTGTGTATAAAACAGGTATGGTTAGTTAGAACTTAAAAGTGTCCTCTTGCTTCTCGTTAGAGACCAGTGAATTCCCGCAATCATGATATCAAGGGCCAGGGGTGTGGCTCAGTGGTAGAGTGTTCACCTAGCATGCGTGAGGCCCTGTGTTTGATTCCCAGCCTTACCAGACAGGAGGAAGGAGGTGGGAGGGAGGATGAATGAAAATGTATTATGACAGTCACAGATATTCAAATGTTGTCAGGTACTAGGAAGTGGGTAAACTGAGGTCAGGTGGATTTCTTCGCAAATCACAGTGGTGCTTACCAAGGTTCCCACTGTTTGGCAAATAGTCGGTTCGGTGTTACTTTCACTTTCACTTGTGAGGGACTCCATCCCACTCCATCCTCTCTTACAGTGGTGCTTACCAAGGTTCACAGTGGTGCTTACCAAGGTTCACAGTGTGCTTACCAAGTTTACAGGTTCACAGTGGTGCTTACCATGGTTCACAGTGGTGCTTACCATGGTTCACAGTGGTGCTTACCAAGGTTCACAGTGGTGCTTACCAAGGTTTACAGTGGTGCAGTGGTGCTTACCAGTTTCACAGTGGTGCTTACCAGGTTCACAGTGGTGCTTACCAAGGTTTACAGTGGTGCTACCATGGTTTACAGTGGTGCTTACCATGGTTTACAGTGGTGCTTACCAAGGTTCACAGTGGTGCTTACCAAGGTTTACAGTGGCCCTTACCAAGGTTTACAATGGTGCTTACCATGGTTTAGTTACATATAACTCTCCCACTTAATCCCAGAGTTTCTCCTGCAGGACATGGAGTATAGCTTGTCTGCTCAACAGTTTTCTGTTTTATTGAATTTGAATTATATTTGAAATTGAACTTAAATATATTTGAGATGGATATAATGCCTGATTGCTTATCAGACAAATGTGAAGATCAATTAGGACCAGAAGTGTAAATATAGATATAATGGTTGATTTATTATATTATTCCCGTGGGTTCATGGCAGAAGAACAGTTTATTCTTTGCTAATTCAAACCTTGATCCTAGAAGGTTTTAGCTTCCAGACAATCTAATCTTATGCCTAAATCTAGAAGTTTTCAGCCTCTGAGATTTACTGCTGACTGAGCTCACTTTAACCTAGCTATCTTTTGAACTCCAAACTGTACAATCATAAACCATCTGATCTGACTCTCTGCTTTCTCTCTGGACTAACTCTGCTCTTCTCAGCTTCTCTTTCTAAACTGACTGTGAACTGACTGCACTCAAACTCCCTGACTGAACTTGCTTCTCTCTCTGAGCTCTGCTGTTTCCACCTCTGCTTCTACCTTGTTGCTTCTCTGAACTCTGCTTCTACTCTCTTAGCTTTCTGCTTCTTCCTTCTCTCTTTCTTTCTTTCTCTCTCTCTCTCACTTCTACTTCCACATTCTGCTTCTATGCTCTCTGGATTGTGTGCCACCATTTCCTTCTGAGTTGGGATTAAAGGTGTGTACTGCTTTGCCTTAACCACAGAAATCCCTTTCACCTAGCATTAGCATAAACAGAGGACAGGGTTAGCCTGACTAACATTCTTTCTGCATTCCATCCAGATCACACAAGGGCCTGTGAGCCCTTCATACAGGCCCTTGGTTGTGATCTCTTCCTAGCTATCACACAGGCTTTTCAACATGATTCTTTGCTAGAGCAGCCATGCTGCTGCATTAAAAGATTAAATGTTCTTCTACAGAGAAGTGCTTTAAAATTTTAAGACATTATAAAATCTAATTAAGTTGTATAGCTAAAATAAAATCTTCACTTGGTATTACTGAACCAGTTCTATTCTCCCAATCTCATAAACTTCTCTATAGTTAAAATACTGCCTATTGTATAGTTCAGAAGTATTGCCCAGTAAAGATGGTGGCTGTTATAGTTTCAGTACTAAGCATCCTTCCCCAAAACTCAAGCACTGAAGGCCTTGTCCCCTGTTGGCACTATTTTGGAACAAGGCCTAGAGGAAGTAAGTGCCAGGTCCAGGTCTCTAGAGCTATCTTTTCTGTGGCCATAGTATGCCCTTTTTTTCTTCCTGTGCACCATATTCTGCCTCACCTTAGGCCCAGAATCCATGGATCCAAGGACAATAGACTAAAACTTTTGAAAACTTTGAGCATGGCTACAGGGACTTGGACCTGAGTTGGGACAGCAAGGGAAGGAAGAAAAGATAAGAAGACACATGGACAGAATATCTAGGATTGGGTGGTCTGGGCTCTTGGCTGGAGAAGCCTCAGCTTCCTTGAAGCACAGAACAGTTATTATGTGCAGTTGGACAGTGGTGGGGTTTACTGCACACAGCTGAACAAGGAGGTTTAGCTAACCTTGGTAGGAGCAGTCACTGTACTATATAGAGTGTATAGTTTTTATGGTGTAAACATCTTAGGGAGAAAACAATGGTGAATTTTTTGCATATACTATTAATCTACACATGGACTAGAGTAGTGGTTCTCAACCTGTGGGCTGTAACTCTTTGGGGATCAAATGACCCTTTCACAGGGGTCACCCAAAACCATTTGCATATCAGATATTTTACATTACAATTCATAACAGTAGCAAAATTACAGTTATGAAGTAGCAATGAAAATAATTTTATGGTTGGGGGTCACCACAACATGAAGAACCGTATTAAAGGGTCACAGCACTAAGAAGGTTGAGAACTATTGGTCTAGAGGGATGCCTTGTCATTTCTTCATGAGACTTTTGTGGAGTAGGGAAGACTTCGCCATTCCTCCGTGGGTCTGAGGGTCTGGGGTCTTTGAAATGATCATGTCCATACATTCTCTTGGGGCTTCACTCACTCAGGGCTTTCTCCACACCCTGTGGAGTCCAAATGAATCCTTTGTCACTGAAGTTGTTTATGTCAGATTTTGTCATGGTGACAAAACAAAACCAAATTACACAGAACATTGGCCTCAGAGAAGCGGGTTGTGGCTGCGACTAAGCCTGATCGTGTTGTTCTTAAGCCTCTGCTTTTCAGGAGGATTTAACAGACTGGAATGTGCAGTAGAGAAGCCACGGACTGCTGTGAACAGAGCTTTGTAGGTGTTTCTGTTGGGAGGGCAACAGACTAGAAGGCTAATGTAAACATGAACAGTAAGGACTTGCCAGATCTCAGATGCAAACAAGGGCTCCATCAGGAACGGGATGAGAGGCCATCGTGTTACTTTCTGGCAAAGAACTTTTTCCTGACCTGAGACTTCCGGAAGTTTATTTTTAGTTATGTTTGAAATTGTTTTATGCACTGTTGGGTGAGGGGCTGCCTAGATCTTGGAGCTTTGTATTGTCTGCAGGTGTTGGGTTTATGTGGGGGATGTTGATTGGTAATGATCTGCATGTGGTATCAGTAGAACACCTGAAGAGTTCTGAATCAATAAAACACCTGAGCTGAAACGCTCTGGGTTCCACTTTGAGTATACATACATACTGGCCATGACGGTGGTTCCCTCTGCTGAGGTCTGGCAGGGTTTGCACATATGAAAATACCTCTTTGTCCTGTTTGCTGAGCTGCCATACTACACTGGAGAGACTTAATTTGAAGATAATGGACTAATTAACTTCAAGGCAGAAGAGAATTCAGACCCTGGCAGGGCTTTTGCTGGCTGCTTTTAGCCAGGCTTACATTAGAATACAGGGCAACAGGCTGGAGAGATGGCTTAGTGGTTATGGGCACTGAGTGCTCTTCCAGGGACCTGGGTTTAGCTCCCAGCACCTATATGACAGCTCATAATCATGTGTAACTCTAGTTCTGGGGGATCTGATGACATCTTCTGGCCTCCATACCAGCAGGCATGCACATGGTATACAGACATGCATGCAAGCAAATCATTTATACATACAAAAATTAAATTAAAAAGAAAAAGACTCAAGAGTGAAAATCAAAAGAGAAAGATCTGGAAAACTTGTGGTTTGTTCAGAAAAAAGCCAATGTAGAGTTGGAGCCAAGGAAAGCATGATTTTTTTTTTTTAATAGATTGGTGCTATTAACAAGAAGCCAAGTAAACGCAATGGTATTTCTCAAGTCTGGACAGAGCTGACAACCCACCTTAGTCTAAGACATGAAATTATAAACATGAATGAGAGACTCCCTTGAGAAGCAAGTATCTGCAGAGCTTCCTGCCTGCATAGGCTGCCTGGGAATCTGTTCTCCAGGATCTGCTTCACTGTGCTCAGTGGCCCAGGCATGCAGAGGCCACTGTGGCTGTGCATCAAAGGAGCCTGCTATTGCTTTACCTGGCAGCCGACAGTGGCATCGTCTACATGATGATGTGACTAGCACAGAGTCTTCATTGGGATCGAGTCCTAGTACTGTTCACGGTTCCCTCTTTGGAGACGGATCTGGGTATTTAGAAAGGATCTGTGATGTAATTATGTTGGAAGGTTGTGAATTGAGGTCCTGATCTATGGGGAAGAAAATAAAACTTTGAAAACATGAATTAAAAGGAATTTATTTGAGCTTATGGGATTTTAACAAAAGAGTTCTATACTTCCTATATCTAAAATACATTAATATTATGCTTAGCATGTCTAAAATAGGCAAATTAATTGTTGTTATTAATGTAGTACGTAGGTACCAAGTACAAAAGGAGAAATAAAAAAAATATTATTTATTTTTTCTCACAGAAGTAAGTGCTATGGCCTGTGGATCTCTTCATTCCCTCTCCTCCCCAGGTGGTAGCTAAGCCATGGCCAGAAGCACAGCTCCAGGGAAGAAGAGATTGGGTCTGAGTGGGTCCAGGCATGTCTTTGGTCAGAGTCTGAGAGCCTTGGGAAACAGACTTCCCAGGAGACTGTTATCAGTGGAACATCTCAGTTTATTGAAGCAAGGGTGGCTACATTTATAAGAAAAAGGCAGGGGAGTGTCCTTGGTACACAGGGACGGAGGCCGTTGGTTAAGACAGGGATACTGGAGTAGCCCCATTTTCATGTGCAGCTCATGTCTAAGGGTCAAAGTCCTGGAAAAACACCTTCTACATAAGGTGTGGTACCACAGGGAAAGAGGGAGACACCGTATCAGAAAATGGGCTCAGCCCTAGGCTTCTAGCTACAGCTTCAGATAAGCACCAACCAGACCACTTGCATTTACTAATGACCTTCTGAGAAACATGCAGTGTTTAGAATTTAGCTGGGTTTTGCCAGGGCTAAGAAAGTGGGGAACAGCTGAACTCCTGCTCTCAAGGTGAGAATTATGGGGTTCAAATCACAGTTCGACCCCTCTTAGCTCCAGGACAGCCCCACAATGGCTTTACATTTGAAACTGTCTCTTGTTATCTGAATCAATACCTGCTACAATCAGAGGGCTTGTGTCTCTATACAAATAAATAATGCAGTGCTTTAATTCATAAGTTGAAATAGAAGAAACACATAATAAGAGAATTAGAAAATGTTAGAAGAGGCTGATGCGCTAAAGGCCGGGGAAAAATAATTGTCTGATACATTGCCAAGCAATACTTTGAAAAGGCAATGGCATATCTTTTTAATTTAAGGCTAAATTCAAATTACTCATTAAAGTTGTTTTAAACAATAGAACACAGAGAGTTAAAACTGTAAGTATGGCCTCTATAGTTCTTCTATGTTTTAGAATTATATTTAGTATGTATGAGTGTTCGGCCACATCTATGTATGTGCACCATGTGTGTGCTCACAGAGGCCAGAAGAGGCATCAAATACCCTGGAACTAGAAGTACAGGAGGTAGTAAGTCACTGCGTGGGTGCTGGGAACAAAGGCTGTGTCCTCTACGAGAGTGCTTTTAACTGTTGAGCCGTTTCTCCAGCTTCAAGTTCATCTTTCTAGCTCACTGTTTAATAAACATTTATATGAGAGGAATTTCAAAGTGGTTTTCTAATTCACCATTCACTTTAGTTTGCTTCCAGCATGGCTCTCCAAATAGGAAAGCTATACAAACTACACTTCCCTAAATCATTTGCAATGAGGGATCTACACGGGAGCTGTGTAACTTAGGCCTAATGGGTGCCTTATGATGATGGGATGATACCTTTTGGGGTTATGCAGAGCAGTGTGACAGTGTTTTTGTGGCCAGGATTTGGAAGGATGAAGTATAGCTGGCATGGAATCCTCTGGCAAATTTGATGGTAAAATGTTTGATTCTTCATGGATAATCCTGATGAAGGAACTGCAGATAATAATATCATCAGTCTGGGGCAATGGTGGTGAGATTTCAGCTAGAGCCATCCATTATAGCAACGGAGTGTTCTGTACACTGTTAGTTGAAGGGCATCCAAGCTACACAACATGGCTCCTTCCAAACTTTGTAGCCAACAGAACTTTGAAATAATTTCCTCCTTGTTTAAATAGCTGCATTGGATATTTCTAGACACGGTAGATACTGCGGCTCATAATTATTGAAGTCAATAACAATGGTGGGTACTCTAGGCACAAAACTGAATTCGTGGTCAATTCTTGCTTGCTATGATGTAATCCCAAACAAGTTTGCAGTCATATAAAGAAGGGCAACAACAGCACTGGAAATTAAAAACAGTGCATTTTAATAGGCAAATGCTTGTTAATGCTCACGAAATAGAATCCCAATAAAGAATAGTGGCCTAGGAGAATAAAGAAATGAGGGATGATGGACTAGAAAACAAGTGAATTTCTTTTAATCTTTTTTTGTTTGAGAGAGGGTCTCACTAAGATGTCCTGACAGGCCTCAAACAGAGATCTGCCTGCCTTTGCCTCCTAAGTGCTAGGATTAAAGGCATGTACCACCATGCCCATTTAATATTTAAAATATTGAAATGGAATAGAAAATTCCTGAATATTTAAAATGGAATAGAAATATCTCATGTGCAGAAAATGGGAGGAACATTCAATTAGAAGGAGTAGAATGTTCAGGTTATAGCACGATATAGCATCAGGGATCCTTCAGCAAAATGTAAAGGTTTTGCTATTTAATTGATAGAGGGGGATGAACCAGGACAACAGGGAGCCTTGTGCTCTACACCTAAGTGTTTAGATCCGAGGATCTTTTTGAGCAGAATTTTATATATGTGTGTGTGTGTGTGTGTGTGTGTGTGTGTGTGTGTCTATGTGTGTGTGTATGTATCCTGAAAGATTATTGGGCAGCCAAGAAGACTAGGGTTTAAGTATCACTGAAAGCAGAATGCAGGGAAGATTTAAAAGGCTATGGAAATCACCTAAGAGAAGAGATGAGGCTGTGGGACAAGAGAAGGAGAGAAAAAGATGGATTAGAGAGATACTTGGGTTGCTGGCCAGTGGTGGGAACCCAATAAAGACTAGGTGGATGGGAGGCAGAGAGAAGGGTGTGTGGGTGGGTGATTCACCATGACTAGAGTGTACTTGGCTCGTTGAATAGGAGGAAAGTCAGTGGACAGACCATGTGCCAAGGTGCAAGCACCAAGGTCTCTCTATTTGGAAGCACAAAGCATACAGTAATCTAAGTTGTGCATCTTCATTCACCTTTATTCATCAATTCACTCATTCATTTAACAAATATTTATTTGTAATACTTAAAACATCATTCATTATTGGTGTGTGTGTGTGTATGTGTGTTTGAACATGTGCATGTTTACATGTGTGCCACAGTGTGTTAGAAGTTATAGAATAACTTTTAAAAACTTTTATTTTATTTTATGTGTATGAGTAATTTGTTTGCATGTATGTCTGTGTACCACGTACATATCTGGTACCTGAGGAGGCCAGCAGAGGGGCAGATGGTTGTGAGCCACAATGTGGGTGCTAGGAATTGAACATAGGTTCTTTAGAAAATCAGCCATTTCTCTTAACTGCAGTTTCTAGTCCCCTTCCTCCAACATCCTTTCTGTTTTACCATAGGCTCTGGGAATCAAACTTTGCTGGTCAGGTTCATGAAATGCTTTATACCCTCTAGTATCTCTCCAACCTAACAAATATATACTGAGTATCAGTGTTTTCTAGGCTCTGGACAGGGCAGCAGAGTGAATTAGATAAGCTTCCTTAAGTTGGATAAAAGATCTCAAGGATGCCACAAAAGAATAATTAATTGCAGTGGTACTCTGATGGACAAGTTCAGGGCACTGCATGGTAGAAAGATTCAGCAAGTGTGTGACCAGGAAGGCTGGTGTTGTGGACTAGTAAGCACTGTTGGGGTAGTGAGAACACTTGTTTATAACTTTAAATCTGCCACATTGCCCATAAGTACTATTGTTCCTATGTCTTTAAAACATCATGCTATGGTGTCATCAATGGAGGGCTGTCTCTATGTAGGGAAAATCCTACCTATTCATTCTCTCTTCTGCACCACTGGATGTGATCCTTCTGATTAATTATTAACTAGCAAATGTATCTCTGGCCCACCACCCTAAGTGGAAACATATTGAGAAAGATGAATTTGAGGCCTATTTACACTTCTTAAAGGAAGAAAGCTGGGCTTGGCCAACAACTGATCCCATTAATCACTTCCTGTCAGATTTACTATGTAGTTTGGCTTGTTTTTCTGTGGGGATTCTCTTCACCATTTGAAAGCAGATACTTTCTTCAGATAAAGGAAATGCTTTCGAGATTTACAGTGACACCATCCATACTAATTTGTACAGAAAGGCTTCACGGGTTGCTAGGAAGAACATTTATGGCCATAATTTGGTCTTGGCTATCATTTCCAAATGGCACAGTCTGCCTCCAGGTGTGCCCAATCAATCGAAGACTCTCAGAGTAAAGTATAAGATTTAATTGGTCTAGACCAGCATTTCTCAAGCTACAGATTGCAACTCATTAGTGGCTTGTGGAATCAATGTGCAGGGTTGTGGTGAGTGTTTTTTAAAAAGAGGAACTAGAACAGGAAAAAGAGTGAAAATATCAGAGAATATTACATAAAGATTAGTATTTTGTAGACTTATGTATTAATGCATATATATTATACACACAAACATGTGTGCAATATTGTATATAGTGTATGAGTGTAATGTGCATTACATAGGTTTTTATGCAGACTTACTCATACTGGTGATTCTCACAAGCCCATTTTGGCCATCTTGGCTCATAGGTAGTCTGGAAGGGACAAACTGTATTACTGCATGGAGCTTCCTCTAGCCAAAGGTCAAATGTAAAAAGTTAAGGAAACTTTAAAGACATTGACAATGAAAAAGTTCTAGTGAAAAATCTCTTCAGTGATATCTTCCATTAATATGTCAACCTTCACTTAACTTCTTATTATTGCTTAACATGTACGTTAAAAACTATTAAAACTGGACACATAATCATTTAACATGTTTTTTACTTACAAATGAGTTCTGGGAAAAACAAGAGAGTAAAGCTACCTTTATTTGGTTAAATCTGTATTTGACACATTGAAAGTATCTTAAATCATTAAGGCTTTCCAATTTTACTATTTAGAGAAAGCCTAATTTCTTTTGATGTTTAAGAAATTCTGCATTAAATACATATCGAAAGTTGATTCATTTTTATAAACTCACTGAACATAGTATCCTGAGGAGATTACAGATTGTGCTTAAGGTTACATTCTGTTTGGTTGGTTTTTCAAGACAGGGTTTCTCTGTTGTAACTCTGGCTGTCGCGGAACTCTGTAGATCAGGCTGGCCTTGAACTCACAGAGATCCGCCTGTGGAGTGCTGGGATTAAAGTCGTGCACCACCTCCGCTTGGCGAGGTTCTATTTTTATATCTGGCCACTCTGCCTTGTGATTTTTACTTGTCACAATAGCCTCCCTCTGGTCCCATACTTAGTCCTTAATAACTATAAATAATACTATTATTTTATTTACAGCATTTGATAAACACTAATCTCTTTAGTACAACACATTAAGATTGTATCTTCAATCAGAATGTTCCATTCGTCTCTGACATGTAAAATGGCTGATATGTAAGTAGCTAATGCTCTTTTCTAGCACACAAGGCTCGGTATGTGTGCCACTGTGGCCATTCTCTAAGACTCCTGTTTTGTACTTATAGTTCATTTAAATTATGGCTTTTTAGCACTGGCCTCATCATTTTCACTCTTCATTGTCAATCTTAAATTCAGACTTTCAATAAAATAATTAAGTTTGATAAACAAGTGGAGGTGTCTACATAAACCTCCAGGATTTATTCGATTACGAAGCAAATGGATATTGGTTCTTTGATGCTGTCACATTCATCTTGGTTCACATGGCGTTCAGAAGGGGTGACATCATGAATGTATTGGTGCCTTCAGTGGAGATGATTGGGAAGAAGTGTGTATTAGCCATCAAGGGACAGGTGAGCCAGCTTTCAAGCTCTGTAGCAAAATACCTGAGATAGTCGGTTCATGATGAGAGAGGTTTGTTTTAGTTAATAACTTTGGAGGTTCCAGTCTATGATTGGTTGGTCCCATTTGTTTGGGGCCTGTAGTGAGGCATAACTTCATGGTGGAAACGCATAGTAGAGGAATATTGGTTACCTCATGTCAGAGGAAAAAAAATAGAAAAGGGGGAATAAAGCATGATCCATAATCTTTTTTGAATTCATGTCATCAATGACTTGAGAACTTTCAATAGGTCCTGCATGTCCTCGTCAAGGCCCCCAGCACCTTCCTGGACATCCACCTGCAGACTAAGCCTTTAACACAGGGTCTTTGGTGGACACATATCCAAACCATAGCGGGCTGGATGCAACCCAGGCTGGGTCAGTCAGTATGAACTGACACTAGACATTAAAAAGCCTTCATCATGCAGATCTGGAGTGAGAGAATACCTCTAGACAGTGAGAAACACATTTCTCCTCTTTTTAAATCACCCATTTCTGTTAAAGAGGCACTAAAACCCTACAAACATCCAACTATAACAATGTCACTCATGAATGGGGTAGAATTTTAAATCTGTTCATCAGATTCTCTTCAATAATTTCAGACTGAAGATAATTATGAAATTAATTATATTTTACTCTATACCATTTGGTGAGGATATAGGAACAACTGATTTTGGAGAAAAAACATTTTTCAATTTCTAGCCAATAAAACATTGTGGGGTATACATTTCCCACTGAGCAGTACTCCCTCTGTGGCTTTTACTGGTCAAGAGCTGTGTTACCATCCCAGCGTTGGTGAGAATCCTTTACTTATTCATTTCTAATTCAGATTTTCATTTTGTATTCCGTGCTCTATTTTATTTTGAATCTCTCATCTATTCTTTAATATACTGAAGAAAACTAAAAACTACTTCTCTAACATGGAAGTTCTTTGAAAGTAAGAAAAAGAGATAAATGTTAAATATTTGCACAGGGCCATCAGTTTAGAAGACGTGCTCTGCTGTTGTCTGCTTGTCGTAAAAAGGTTTCCGCTGTGCCCACGGGGAGTGGAACTCACAGGCCGAAAGGATTAGATGATGGAAATGGCAGCGGGAACACGGTAAGCATTCTTTTAAAGGTGGTTGTTTGCAGTTTATTGTGCGTAAATAATTATGTGATCTATTGGGATACTTTTGTGTGTTTTTTCTGCCTTGCTCTTGATGGCAAGGTTGGGAAACTAGATCCTTGTCACCTTCTGAATGTTGCTAGTTAAAGCAGCTAAGATTTAACTCCAGGGGATTCTCAAAGTATAGTTGGTGATAGAGTCACATTGACATGTGCTTTGTTAATGGGACTAATAAAGTCTATTACACTAGCATGTTTAAAATAATTATACTCTTTCTACGCATATTTCTAAAAAATTTAGCTTTGTACTTACGAAACAGACAGAAACAGGGTGTTCTCAGTTCATTCTTATTCATAGCCAAAAATGTTCTTTGCAATAAGACACCCCCAGTTCAACAAAATGGACTGTCATAATTGCTATTGGTCCACCCTATCTATAAGCACACTATCTTGCATGCATCTCCATTCACCATCTTGATTGTCAGCTTGACACACGTGAGAAGAAGGAAACTCAGCTGAGGAACTTCCTCTATTTGACTGGCCTGTGGGGTATTTATTGTCTTGATTGATGTAGGAGGGCCCAGCACACTGTGGGCAGTACCGTCCCTAGGCAGATGGTCTTGGTCTATATAATAAATGTAATTGAGCAAACCAGAGGCAGCAAAGCCAGTAAGCCACATTCTTCCATGGTTTCTGCTTCAGTTTCTGCCTCCAGGTTCCTGCCTTGAGTTTCTGACTTGGCTTTTCTTGATGATGGACTGTGAACTGTAAACCAATAAACTCTTTTCTTCATAAGTTATTTTTGGTCATGGCCTTTATCATAGAAACAGAAAATAAACTTCTGATAATCTTCCACTTATGGTACTGAGAAAGTGTTTAATATCTATTACTGAAGGTACCTACCTTTTTATTTTTATTTTTCCAGAAAGTGCTGGGACCTAGAGAGCAGAAAGGTGGGTGATCTGAATAGCACCTGACACAGGTCAGGCACCATAGCCATCGAAAGGACAATAGTGAGCTGTGTGCCCTGGCTCACACCTGTTACCCTAACACTTGGGAAGACTGAGGCAGGAGGACTGTGAGTCTGAGGCATGCTTGGCCTGTATTGCAAAACCCTGTCTCAAAAATGAAACCTAACCAAACTTAAGCCAAACAACCAACAGAACAAAACCAAGAACAACCACAAAAGCTGAAATGCTCTGATGAAAAGACTCTGTAGGAAAGAACCTTCTGGAAATAGCCTGACTTTAAGATGATCATTTAATTTCATGGGTTTTATATATTTATTTTTATTGACAACAAAGTAGCCAAACTCTGAAGAGACAAAGTCCCCTTTTTAAGGAAGGAGAAAAATGCATTGCTTTGCCTGTTTAAATTGAGAGCAGAGAGCTTGCCAAAGGACAAGCCTAGGATTCCCCCTCAGCAATACTGTTGTAGATTAAAGAAAAAAGCATTTCCTAAAGTGCACTTTCATAAATTGGAAGCAGATGCAGAAACATTAGTGAGAGCTATGACTCTGAGAGGAACTCGATTGGAAGCACTATGGTGTGGGGGACCAGAGATTAAGCCTGAAAAGGAGCTAATGGGTCCAGAGAGCTTTGTTTTAACAAGAAGGAGTCACACTGGTCTGGGGCCTCTGTTTGTGCGATGCACACGTAAAGAGAATATTTATGTTGCCAACAGAAGCAGGATTGTCTTTGTCTGACTTAGTGGTGCAGAGCTCACTGCTCCGTCACCTTTGTTCAGACGCTTCCATTTGTTCTCAGGGTCTGACAAGGGATGTTTTACCGTGGCTGTGAACCCAAAGTACCAACCAACGCAACGCAAATGCGCTCTCCCAACATTCCTCCCTGAGCTGAGTTTAAGCCCCATAGGTTGCCTGGAGAGCTTATTTGCATGTCAATCCCTTTGGTCTTCCTACTCAGGGAGTTACCTCACTTGAGAGCTAGATCTTAGTTCAGGGAGTACTCTAGGAACTTTCACAAGAGTGATCCTAGGCTGGGGGCCTGCTCTGGATCTGTGGTTCAGTGTTCTGACCACTTTCTCCAGAGATGTGATTCCCCAGAATCAACAAAACCTCTCGGTTTTCTTCCTATCTCCCCTTTAGTTCACTTCCATCGAATTTCCACAGTGCAGTAGGGCATTTCAAATGTCCATGAAGTATGACCCTTGCTGCATCTCCAATAATCAGACCCAAGCAGACCATTAAAATGAGGACCAGTGAAAGATCACTCCTGTTCCCGTGTTGTTATTTTTACTCATGTTTCTAGAAAAGTTTAGAAAAGATTTCAGGAGCCTGTTTCATTCATCTATGAGCAAATGGACGTTTCCACTGTGTTTATTTACAATGGTCTCTGCTGTGGGTTTGCGCTGTGCCTTTTACAATAGTCTCCACCTTGTGCTAGCTCAGATCTCATTATGTGTTGATAAGCTTCTATCAGTCAACAAAGTAAGGTTTAGTCACACACTTGTCAGACCTTTCCAAACGCTGGGAGAAAGAACTGGGCTTCTGGCAACTATCTCTTGCCCATCCTACTGGTAATATCTTACAGAGGGTTGTAGGCTTGGGAGCTGAGTTATCTGAACTGATAGAGCTCTTAGAGTCACAGATGTTTTTCTAGTCGTGTTTCTAAAATTGACAACTTTTGACGTTAAAAATAAAAATATATTCACCGTAAGAAAACTAGAACATCACTGTAACTTTTATACACAGCAACCGTTTGACATTTTCTTTGGAATATGAAAGCAGGGGCAGAAAGAAGGTGGCAGATTAAGGCTTTAAAATTATAAAGAAAACTAATAAATCAACAGGAATTATACCAGCATGGTTAATTGGAAATAGATTTATGTTTTCCTGAAGTCCTACTAAGCGACAATGGAGTAATACAAGAGGAATGCACCTAGGAAGACAACAAGAAGTAGCGACTAACTAGAGATGCCATTCAAGATTTGGCAGTTGGGAAGTACACCCCCAGTGTGGTGGCTGCTACTTGTCCCCCCATGGCTCAAGAAGCTGAGGCAGAAGACTGTTAAGAAGTTGAGGCCACCCTGGTAAGTTCTGAGATGATACTTCTTTGCTGAAGGTCAGGAGCTTTGTCCTATCGCTGTTGATGCTTTCAGTAGAACTGGATGTTCAGATAGCTGGTGAAACATTATTTCTGAGTCTGTGAGAATGTTTATAGAAGATATTAGCATTTTGTCAGGGAGATGGCCATGGAAATCTGATGATGTGATTATAGTCCTAGCTCAAAGACCCAAGAGCCAGGGAAGCCTGTGAATTAAGTCCTATCCTGCTTGAGTCCCAAGGGTAGAAAATGAGAAGCCACAGTGTATCTAGGTAGGGTAACATGGATGTTCCAACTCAATCAGGGAATAAGCTTTTTCTTCCTCCTGTTTCTGAGACATTATCCAGAATCCAGAGAGCTGATCCCATGTGATAATTTTCTTTCTGTATTTTCTACTTTTTGTTTTTTTCTGGATAACTCTTTCCATTATTGGAAAGAGTCTTAAGTCCTAAGAAATAAAATTAAATAATAAAAACATAAGCTACAGAAGCTTGTCACCTCGGCAGACTATGTGGAAGGTAGACAAAAGTACTTAGAACTGCCTTTAATGATCCTATACTAATCCAAGAAAACTTAGAAATGATCAAATAGCCGGCAAATATCCACCCTATTGCTCAGGTTAGTGTGCATCAGCCAAATGTATCTGAGGTACCTGAACACCTCGGAAGATATCCATCTAGCATATTACAAAATGTAAATGTGATTCAAATAAAATTTGTTGGAATGATGATTTAATTTAGTTAAACACATATTTGCATTTTTCACAATCTTAAATATTTAGTAGAAGTAACATTAGTTTATTCTATCAATAAACCTGCAGAAGTTTATGAGCTGTGCACTGACGTAGAATAAAAATGTAGTTTTGTGTTTTAATTAATGCTGATAACTCAGAGAAGACATAATTTGTTTTTATTAAACCAACAATAATAAATTAGTCTCATTTGCAAAAGATTTGTTTTATTATGTAATCTTGAATTCCTAAAATATAAATTAGTTACATTAAGAATTCTTTTGTAGTACACTGAAATTATAGGAAGTTCAATTTCCTTCATATTTGAGAGTTTTAGGAATAATTAATTTTATAAACACTTATCTCTGGAAGTCAATCATAGTAGAAGTCTTTTAATTTAAGGGATTTTATAATCTAATTTACCATCTGAAGAAAGTATTATATATTTGCACAATAATATTTTGGTGCCTTACTGAAATACATATATAAACATACAGAGAAGACATAGAAATATATTTACATGTTTGGAAAAGAGCCTTTTGTAACCTGAATTTCACAGTTTTAGTCATATGTCAGACCTAAGCACTGAAATACGGAATTCACCAATCTGAGGTCCACTTGCCACTGGGTATGAAATTCTGAGTTGATTTGAGCACAGTGTAGGCAAATAGACAAAGAAATACCTTCAACGTGACTTTTGTTTTAACAAGGATCAGCAAAGTGGATCCTGTGGACCATAGAACATGCTGGAGTTAAGAATGCTTCCTATGATTTTAAAAGGCTCAAATAGAACAAGAGACTATTTGATGAGACTCTCTATGGTCCACAAATCCTAAAATACCATTTGGCCTTTTACCCAAAATATTGCTTGCCTTTGTAACTTGGAGTCCTCCAAATGGTCTTGGGAGAATTTGGATTCTTATTTTACAAAATCACCATCAGAAATGGTGCTCAGTTTTTGAAAGCTAGAATAAACCCTGAATCCCACATGAAAAACACACCAGTTTAGAAAGTTAATACTTTCATTGTAAGAGCTCAGAGAGGAAAGGGGCAATCTTCTTAGCATTCAAGGGAGAACCTGTCTCACACTGGCTCGTTAGCAGAAAAGGGCATTCACTTTGCCCTACCCCCAGGGAAGTCAGAATGCAGGATTGTATTAGGACAGGGTAGGCAACCAGTTCTTGGAGAGAGGTCAGAGGACATAAACAGAGGAGAACCTTGGCGACCACAAGAAGCCTGTGTACTCCCAGCGCTATGAAGACAAGCCAGGGCTGCACATGCTGTGCAGCTGGGCTGGATCCCGCAGGATATCCGAGCGGGGTGGGTGTGGGTGTGGGGAGCTCTGGTGTCCTGTTCTTCCACGCTCAAGGAGTCCCTAAATCTCTCTTTCCTGAGCTGACTGGAATAGGCCTGGGTCATTCAGAAGAATGGGACTTTAGATATTTGAAGATCCTGATTTAAATTTCCCCGTGAGAACACTCATTTTTATAATGGCCCAAGACAGCGGGGCTGTAAACAGCGGTGGGGTGACTGGACTTACTCCTAGAAAGTAGGCGATGCGGTGGCACAAATGCACACACAGCATCTGGATAGGGAAGAACCAAAGTGAAACTCTCTCCCATCCCATCTCTGATAAAAAGAGGATCGCTTCAAGACATTGTTGTAGAGATTAAAAGAGAGAATAAATGAGACACCCAGCACAGGGCTCACGCAATAATGTCATCTAAAAATGACTTTTATATTAAATTTCCTGATTAAGAGAAAGCAATGTGAAAATTGGCACTTTACTTACACTATAAAGAAGTTGTCTTAGTTCATTGTGAATACTTGAGATTGACTAGCACAATATAAATTTTATTATATAATTTATTATATAATTTAATTTTTATTATATAATTTAATTTTTTTTGAGCTATGATCTTGCTATGCAGCTCAGGGTGCCTTGAACTTGTGATCCTCTTCCTCAGCATCTTTAGTACTGGGATTACAGGCAGGTGCTGTCATGGCCAGCTAAACTAAGTAATTTATTACTAACAGAAATTTACTGGTTTGGTACTCTAGAGGCCATTATCAAGGCCTCAGATCTTCAAGGATCTCCTTGTTCCATCATAACGACATGACAGGCAGTCAGAAA
This sequence comes from Cricetomys ansorgei, assembly GCA_026225945.1. Classification (NCBI taxonomy): domain Eukaryota; kingdom Metazoa; phylum Chordata; class Mammalia; order Rodentia; family Nesomyidae; genus Cricetomys; species Cricetomys ansorgei. Next base: position 14,473,990 of record JAMJFZ010001133.1, read on the forward strand.
GAAAGAATGAGAAGCTGATTTCTCCTTTTATACCAGGAGAAATCCCACAGAGCCCTGGTGGCCTACCCACCACAGAGAGCTCCTAGTTCCTAACATTACTACAATGGCAATTAAGTTCCAGTATGAGCTTGTGGGTAGCAAGCACTAAAATCTGAGCAGAAGCCTTTCTTGTTGCATTAATTTTCAAACTACTCATTGCACATGGATTATGTGAGAGGTGAGAAGTAACAGGTTCAGTGGAGTTGGGAATGTTCAAAGTGATGCTCTTCTGAACTGAGAGGAAAGACTTTATCTTCAAAAGTATATAGAAGTTAGTAAAGTCAGTGCAATAAGAGTTAAAACTGTCTAAGTGAAGCAATATTAAGAATTGCTTAGGGTAATTTCCCTAATACTTTCTTATTTCATTTGGCTTCTCAAAAAAATCTTTTCTTTCCCAAAAAAATCTCCAGTTCATAACTTCATGGCTCTTACTAGGTGACCTTCACAGCTTCTTCTAAATCAGCCTCTAAGGAAAGATGTTCTGTGAACTAGACAATTCTTGCCAAGTTGTATGGATCCTGCTTCATTGAGGACCCATGAGACTCTGATATCAACCTTTAATTCCCTGCTCATAAATAATCAAGTCATGAGAAATCATGCTTTGGGTTCTTAAAAGTATGGCCACAACACTGATGTCTAAGGGATTTACAGGGTGCCTCATGCTTTATAGATCACTCTGGTGGTTTGGATGAGAAATGTTCCCCACAGGCTCATGTATTTCAACACTCAGTCCCTGTTGGTGGTGCTTTTTGGAGATGTTTTGGAGATGTTTTAGGATGGAAGCCTTGCTGGAAGTCACTGGATCCAGGTCACAGCCTTGCCCCACTTCCATTTTCCCTATGTCTAGTTGGGATGGGATCGCTCACTTTCATGCTTCCGCTTTCATGTCTTTCCTGCCATGAATGGACAACAGCCCTCTGGAACTATAAACTGAAATAAACTCTTCCTTAAATTGCCTTTGGCCATGGGATTATATTACAGCAGCTGCAACCACAACAAAAATGACTAGTAGAGTCTCCATGAAGTAATCTAGGATGGAAATAACATTTCAGTGGAAAACAATATCATCTGTAGCATACACTTGCAGGCTACGGCCAATGATGAAATCTTGGTGCATGAGTTTGTGAACTGCAGGAAAGTGATAAAGAATTGATCTGCAAATCCTCTCTTCTCCAAAGGAGATCCCTGCCACCTGCAGATCTGCAGAAAGAAGTTTTCCCTTCATTTATAATTTGATTCCTTTATTCTTTAAAATATTTGGTTTTTAAACTTTTCCTTTGAACTGGTAATAAGTCTGCCTGTGGTTAAAAATATATTATTTTGAGCAAGGAAGTCTCTTTTCACAACCATTTCAATACGTGACATGACTAATTTTGCTTTTTGTTTTTTAATTATGGTAACAGTTTCTTTGTGTACCTCTGGCTCTCCTAGAACTCACTCTTTAGACCAGGCTGGCCTCAGATTCAGAAATCTGTCTGCCTCCGAAGTGCTTATATTAACGATGTGTCCCATCATGCCCAACTGTGTCATGACTTTCTCGATAGAGGAGAGAAACTCATTTCTGAATGCAGCAAAGGCAGCCTATAGGTAGAGTGAGGGGTTCAGGGAACAGAGAATACTCAGTGAAGACATCCATCAGTAGTGGGGAAGCATCTTGCTGAATCCGCATTACAGGAGTCTTGTCTAAGGCCGGCTGCGGTGATCAGACACCTGAGATGAATCTCTCTAAACGGCCTTAGGAATATCTTACCAATCCTGGGCCATGCAAGCTTGGCAGGGGTAAGAATTAAGGTTGAGGCCTTGTCTAGAAAAGATCTCAGAGAAGCCTTTGGTCAAAAAGGAAGTCTTTATTACCTTGCTTACTAATGAATAGCATTTAAAAATATTCACATTCATTTTCTTATCTGTATGAAAGATATGACTTTACTTTTTTATGGGAATTATCTTTTAAAAAACTGCAATTACATCATATTGGTAAACTGTCATGTGCTAGTCGAGCTCCCTGAAAGCTGTCTCTGGAAGCAAGGTTGCCTCCTATACCTCTGCTGCCATTACTTTAGACCCTTGTTTGTCTCAAAGTATCCTCTAATGCCCCTTGTCTTGGGGCATGGGTTACATCCAACTTCGTAACAGGAAGGAAAGAGAACAGAAAAACAACCTGATTGAAAACATCATGCCCTTGAAAAAAACATAGAAAACAAACCATTTCCAACCAAAGTTACTGTTGTTGATAGAGAAGTGCCCACCATGGGCGAGAGGAGCCAGTAGGTAAACCATGGAGACCTCAGCCATGGAGAGAAAGCCAGGAACTCCAGCTGAAGCCTCGGTTTCCTCAGCTGGTTTCTGCAGAATGTTATGAACACCTGATTGGATAATGTGTTCTCTATGTCTTGCTATTTGTCCTTCACTTGGAAGCCTCACTTGAGGGGACATTATCTTCTGCTTGGGGCTCTTAGCCGGGAACTCCTGCCGATATCATCAATGGGGCTTCCTGAGTTGGCTTCTGCTGAGTGCTCTGAGCACTCAATTTGATGACATTTTACTACTATCTGTTTGCCTGTTGTCTATCTATCATCTATCTATCTATCATCTATCTATCTATGTATCTATCTATGTATCTATCTATCTATCATCTATCTATGTATCTATCTATCATCTATCTATCTAGCTATCTATCATCTATGTATCTATCTATGTATCTATGTTTCTATCTATCTATCATCTATCTATCTATCATCTATCTATCTATCTATCATCTATCTATCTATCTATCTATCATCTATCTATCATCTATCTATCTATCATCTATCTATCTATCATCTATCTATCTATCATCTATCTATCTATCTATCTATCTATCTATCTATCTATCTATCATCTATCTATCTATCTATCATCTATCTATCTATCTATCATCTATCTATCTATCTATCTATCTATCTATCTATCTATCATCTATCTATCATCTATCTATCTATCATCTATCTATCTCTCTACCTATCTATCTATCTATCATCTATCTATCTATCTATCATCTATCTATCTATCTATCTATCTATCATCTATCTATCTCTCTACCTATCTATGTATGTATGTATGTATCTATCTCTCTATCTATCTATCTTCATCTATCTATCTATCTATCTATCTATCTATCATCTATCTATCTATCTATCATCTATCTATCTATCTATCATCTATCTATCTATCTATCTATCTATCTATCATCTATCTATCATCTATCTATCTATCATCTATCTATCTCTCTACCTATCTATCTATCTATCATCTATCTATCTATCTATCATCTATCTATCTATCTATCTATCTATCTATCTATCATCTATCTATCTCTCTACCTATCTATGTATGTATGTATGTATCTATCTCTCTATCTATCTATCTATATCTACCATCTGTTACCTATCATCTTTCTATCTCTTGCCATGTCTGGCTTGTTCTATATTTAACTCACTCACTTAAAACCAAAAGTATGGTCATTGTAGATGATTCTCTGAACCAATCAGAGTAAGTACAGATAAAACCTTTACTTGTAGAGTTTACCAAACATATCTAGGGCATATATTGACTAAGTCATCTTTTGGAATGTCCAAGATTCTCAACACTATGAAGAAAAATGCTTAAAATATTAAAACAATTAAGGAAAGTATTTTATAAGCAATAGAGCAGCAAAAATGGCATATCATTTTTTTCATTGTACATTGATCAAGTTAAGTTTTATAATTAAAAGAAGATAAAAGGAGAAGACACTATTATGGGTAACATATGCACATAATAGACACTTATACAAGATACAAAATCAAGAAAATAGACCTTCTGCAATGTTGTTGATGATGCTATTTCTGTTTAGTTAGAAAATAGCTACTATGGGAATAGTGTACTTACATACCATTTCTTCTAAAAGGAATGCATTCAGTTGATGTTTGCCCTTGATATAGTTCAAATGAAAACTGGCTCACAATGAACAGGGAATTTTACCTTAGAATAATTGTATAGTGATGTTTTAAGATGTTTCTCATTTTGTGATAAAATGATTTGATTGAGGCTATCCTATTTTAAGAATTGTATATATGGATTTTTCCCCCAAACCCAGGGCCATAATATGTGGACAGCTGTGTGTGTTGAACTTGAACTGGAGTTCCTCTGCTATGGCTTTCTAAGTACTGAGATTATAGGCATGTGCTACAACACTCAGTTCTCTTTTCTTTTGGTAGTAGATGTGCAAATATCAGATCCTTGGGTGATTTTCTAATCCGTGCTTGGGGATATTCACAAAGCTGATCAATTAAAAATTGTTGATGAAGAAGTTGAGATCAAATTAGAATATCCTGAGAATATGGGGACCCAGACTTAAGACTAGGCTTCCTGAAAGATTTCTGATCCCAGAGTATGTATTTTCAGGGGCCATCTCCCCTCATCCCTGGAACATGTCGGGGCACAGATTTAGAGGGCTGGCCTGGCTGATGCTGGTGTCTTCCCCTTTTGCTTTTGCGTGCCCCCCAATTTTTTTTTTTAGTTTACTTTTCTATCTGTCAGCATTGCCTAGTTTGCTCACTCTTCTCATCTCTTTTATGCAATGTCCAAGAGCACTCGCTCATCTCAGCCAGAGAATGTATTGATCCTGGGTAAGTAAGTAACTATTAATTTTATGGTTTGGGCTCTAATGTACCTTTGGGGATAAGACTAGATTGTTTAAGGCATGGCTTCTCTGTTGTTCTGTAGTTCCACAGAGGACTGTTTAAATATTTACAAGCAAATGCAGGGCTGAGAGACCAATAGCTGAGTGGTGTGCTGGAAAGAGTACAGCCATTGAAGTTGGTATTAGAAGTCACATTCCAGCTTTGCCACCAGTCAGCCGTGGGACTTGGGTAAAATCAAAGAAAAACCAGGGCACCACACAGGTTAAATTGGAGAGGAGAAAATTTTTTATTCAAGATTATTGCAAGAAGAGGAAAAAGACCTCAGCATAGAACTGGGTTTAATTGCCAATAGAGCACAGGAAAATGGGATTTACAGCTAAGGAGTAGAGTTGGGGGCATGGGTGGATAATTACTAGGAGGAGTTGCATGATAAAGAGGATTCCAGTTCAAGTGACTTAATAGGATGGCCATGAAGGAGGGCAAGGTGACCAGACGTCACCCTGTTCACACGGAAGATTATATTAAAAGATAGGGTGGGGTACTTCTTGCCAAACTGTTAAGTTGCACTTTGCAAGAAACCACACAGATGAGTTTAGAGAAGGTTCAGGCATATGACTACAGTTCCATGAAGCAAAGGACCTTCATCAGTTAATCACTCCATTATATCTAAAAACAAGAGAGCTAGACTATTCTTCTGACATAGTTCTTGCAAGAATTTTGAGAAGGCGCTATATACCAGAGAAGGAAAGCAACACAAGCGAGCGTCTTCATCATCTGAAAGTTTCTAGTTTGGGAGTCTGCAATCCATAAGGGCATTTAACACAGTCTCAGCATTGTGAATCAGGTTTGTACAGTGGAGAATGCAAAGGAATGAAACAGCTCACCTCCAAAGCACATCTTGAATAGGTCACTTTCCCAAAGTGGCAGGCACAGAGGCTCAGCCCCACGTTGTTACCCTCAACAATGTGAAGAGTTCCCTTAATCTTTTAGGGACCTCAACCCAGGATTTATGGCTTCAACACAGAAAAATATTTCAGAACTAGTCAGTTTGAAGCAAATCACTTTAGGGCTGGGGAGATGGCTTGTGGTATAAAGTATTTGCCATGCAAGAACAAAACCCAAGTTTGGATCCTTAGCAGTCATACAAAGGCCGAGTTTGGTAGTGTGCTGCATAGTTTTATGTCAGCTTGACACAGGCTGAAGTCATAAGGGGCTGTAGGAAAACATGTAGTTTCTTAGCTAAAGTATGTAATTTCTTAATTAGTGATTGATGGGAGAGGGGAGGGCCCATCCTATTGTGGGTGTGCTATCCCTAGACCGGCAGTCCTGGGTTCTATAAGAGAGCAGGCTGAGCAAGACATGGGGAGCAAGCCAGTAAACAGCACTCCTTCATGGCCTTTGCATCAGCTCCTGCCTCCAGGTTCCTGCCCTGTTTGAGTTCTTGTCTGACTTCCTTTGTTGATGAATAGTGGTATAGAATAAACCCAAATAAACCCTTTCCTCCCCAAGTTGCTTTTGGTCATGGTGTTTCATCACAGCAATAGTAACCCTGACTAAGGTGTAAGTGTGGAGGGGTGGATGAGAATATCCTTCATACGCTCCAGCAATGGAGCACTTGGTTCCCAGTTTGTGGCACTGTTTGGGGAGGTCTAAGAGATGTGATCTTGGTAGAAGTACATCACAGAGGATGGGCTTTGAGTTTCAAGGCCTCAAGCCATTTCCAGTTCATGCTCCTATTGTGTGCTTTCAGTTTTAAGACGTGAGCTCTCAGCTTTCTCCTCCAGCCACCATGCCTACCCATTGGCATGCCTTCCTGTCAAGATAATAATTGACTCCTATTCCTCCAGAACTGTAAGTTTAAATAAATCCTTCCTTCTTTGAGTTGCCTGGTTCATGGTATTTTATCAAAGTAATAGGAAAGTAACTAATACAAGTGGTGTGTGACTATAATACCCCAGCACTCCAGAATTTAGGGGTGTGTGTGAGGAGAGAGAATTGGATTCTAGGCCTTGCTGGTCAGCCTGTCTAGCTGAAATGGTGATCTCTGGGATCCCCAAAAGATCCTGTCTCAAAAAATAAGGTGAACAGCGATGTTGACATCTGATGTTGACCTCTGGATTCCCCATGTGCACACATGGATAAGCATACTTGTACACACATGTGCATACATAAAATATATATTAATATATCAATATTAATATAGATTTTAAGCATGAGAACTAAGAGGAGAGATGTTCAGAAAGACCTTAGGTGTGGGCTTCTCTAAGAGAAACACACTTTAATGGCTGCTGAGTTTTGAAGCTATCTTTTTAAAGGGTGGCTAAGGAACATTAATGAGGTGACAGGGTAGGTCCTCAGAGGCACCTGTCAGTATTCCAATCGATAGGTTAATCTCTAGATCATAGGGACAAGGGAAATTAGAATAGCATCACTGGAAACAAACTAATAGCCTTGTTAAATATTCCCAGGAAATCTGGAGAATTGGGGTAGGGTGTGGGGATTGGGTTAGGAATGAGGTCTATCAAAGGTCATTAGATTCAGACATTGTAAGCAAAAGGAATATTAACCCTATGTCAATAACCTTCACAGCAAGTATTGTGTGCTGGAATTCAGTGCAGGACTCATTTCTGTTCCACTGTGTGGGAACACAGTCCAAGAATGCAGTTGTGTAAGGAGAATTCTGAGTGCTTGTAACAAAACTCCAGGAAAACAAGACATGAGTCTGGTGACCTCAGCTTCTTCAAAACACAGAATTATTCTTGTAATGTGTGTGTATGCTTCTCCAGGTGTAGAGGGTAGAAATGAGTTTACTTGGCTGTTGTTATTCATATGCCTGTATGGAAAAACATGTGGGTTTTTTTCCATGTGTGGCTTGTCCTTGTGATTGTAAACTTTACTCAGGTGACTCCTCTTAACACTCAGAGCATAAATTGCCTCACGCTCTGAGTGAAGTTGGCTACTGCCTGAGACTTTAGTCTGCCTCAATTGTAGGCCCTGGTCTCCCCGGTAAACAAGTGGTATGCAATGTAAACCTGAAGTAGGCTATAGGACAGGAGGGTAGGCACCCTCACAGAAGGAGGTGAGTGAGCATAATGGGACAGAAACCAGAGAAGGCTTTGTCTTATGTTGAACTTGCACATCATTTTTTAAAGAAAGAAGGAACACAACTATCAAAATCACAACTATTAGATTGCAAGTTGTTTATGAGCATAATGGCTGGTTTCCAGAAGAAGGAACTTTAGATGAAGAAGCATGGGACAGAGTCTGAAAGATCACTGAAAAACAAGGGGAAGTGACCCCCATTTAATTTGGGGTCATTTGGACATTGATTCGAACTGTTACTAAAATACTTAAGGAAGATAAGGAGGATATTAATCATGACAAAGAGATGGCTAATTCCTTGAGTGAATAAAAACTGGATAATCACACCTAAAAACTGAAAAAAGAAGCAAAGAAAAAGGTTTTCCCTGTGCAGGTAAAATCATCAGCTATGCCAGTGACGGCTCCCTCAGCTCCATTACAGGAGGCTCCTTTAGATATGAATTCTCCATTGCCTGAAAATGACCCTGAAGCATGGGGTAAGGAGGTTGATAATCAATTTAATCTTAAACTTCCTCTACTTCCTGATCATGATTTAGGAGAGCCAATGAAAATGTTAAGTTTACCATCTAGATCATGGCAGGGAAAAGATATTTGTTTCCCAATTTCTCCCCAGCCTCAGGAGCTGTGCTTAGTATTTCCAACGCACTAACTAATCTATTTAAAAGTCTAGAAGGAAAGACGGAGGCATTGGACAGTTCTCATATATTATGTTGAAAGGCTAAACAAGAACTACTGCTATTGGAATCAGACTAAAAGAGGCATTTGAGTATCTTGTGGGTCCTCCACTTCCTTTAAACTTACTTATTTTCCCCATTAAATTGTCCCCTACAGGTATTATAGCACAAGAGGATAAACTTTTAGAGTGGATCTATTAATACCATAAGGGCCATGAAATACTGACTGCTTACCTTACTCTTCTTGCTCAATTAGTAAATCAGGGGAGGACCTGATGTCAAACAGTTATATGGAGTTGATACTTGCTGTATTACATTACCCTTAACTAACAATCAGTTTTTAAGAGCATTACAGAACTCTATGGATTTTCTAATTTCCTTTGCAGATTACTATGGAAGGATAGGAAATCATTATCTGACTGGCAAACTATGGAGTTTTCTCATACAAACTTAATTTGTGATTACAAAAATCGTCCAATCTTCTCCCATTCCACACACAGATACTTATTTTATTGATGGCTCATCTAATGTTATGGGGGGGAAATTCATAGCCCAGATATTCATCAATCTATTAATATTCTGTTTTTTCAGCCCAACAGGTAAAACTGGCTGTCTTGATTCATTTATTACAGTTAATTCATAAACTCTTAAATATTGTTTCATATTCTATTTATGTTGTAGGATTATTTCCCACAATAAACCCAAACATACTTATATATACTCTAACCTCCCTGGTTTTATTGCAGAAGGAAAAGAACAAGCTGATGAATTAACTTGCCCTATTTTTACTTCTCCAGAAGAAAATTAGGAAGAGGTATGCATCTGTCATTGCAGATGAATCCACTGAGACATTGTAGATTCTTCTCCAGTTCTTCTAGGCCTAGACCATCAATGACTATTGTGGAGAGGGGCCAGGAGACAGAGAAAGTCACCAGAAAGGTAGCAAACCTCCAGCTAAAGGGCGAAAGGTGATATCGATCACATCATCAGAAGTCAAGTATGCCCACCTGGGCCGAGGCAAGGCCCTGTGCACCAAGGGAGAAGTGATTCTACGAAACACACAAAGCCATAAGTCACCCAAAACTCTTTTCTGGCAATGATAGATGTTTTGACCTGTGTATCTGGAAAGAGTGCCTGTGAACATGTAATTGGTCTTACACTCCTCATCCTCCTTTGCTTCAACTCGTAGACTGGCTGGATCCAGCTCCTGTTATCTTTACTAATGACTCTGTGTTTATGACTGAACCTCAGGACTATAATAGACTCATCCATCCAACTGGAGAAGGGATTGCATTTAATTTCACTTTGGGATTTAAATCACTTCATATTTGCATAGAACGTCACAATTGTATTCCTTTTAAAGGCAAATATGGATTTACAATCTACAAGATACTAGAACTACGGGTCTCTTTGCAAGCATTCTCTAGGCTTTTATGATCCACATAATAATGTAAGTAGCCGTACCAGACATAGTTTGGATCCCTGTTCTTGGTGGCAGAGTATTACGCACAGACCTTTCACTGTTCTGATATGATAATTCATTTGCTCATGAGTCAAGTGACAGTTAAATTTATGTACAATATCTCACATCAAAACCACTTTGAATATCCTGCTATTTAAAAAAAAAAAGGTGGTGGTGGTGGGTTAGAACCCAGTCCAAGACTGGAGTTGTGCAAGGGCAATTCTGAGTGCTTGCGACGAAACTCCAAGAAACAAGACATGACTCTTTGACCTCAGTTTCTTCAAAACACAGAATTGTTCTTGGCATGTGCTTTTATATTTTCCCAGGTACAGTGCATCAGAGCGAGTTTACTGCGGCTGCTGTTATTCATATGCCTCTATGGAAAAACATGGTTTTTGTTTGTTTGTTTGTTTTGCCATGTGTGGCTTGTCCTTGTGATTGTAAACTTTGCTCAGGTGGTAACTCCTCTTAACCCTTGGAGCATAAATTGCCTGATGCTCTGAGTGAAGTTGGCTGTTGCCTGAGACTTTAATCTGCCTCCTTAGGCCTGCTCTCCCAGGTTTGTGCCAACATTAAAGCAGTAAACGTGTATATCCCAATTGCTTCCCCCGTCTTTCTACTATGCTTCAACTTTTTAATCTCTGCCCCATTTCAGTCACCCTCATGCTATCATCTTGCTGATGATACCTTGAGCAGAGCAGTGGGTTAAGATAACAGGATTGTGTGAGCTGAAGAAAGGCAGCATAGAAGTTGCTAAGGATTGTGGGAAGGGACTAGGGAGAAGGGGAGACCGGAATGGTAAAGAACAGCTGGATCAAGAAAAGCCTTAATGACTGTTGCCTCATTTCTGAATTACTTTTTCTCTTGTTAATAAAAATTGTTTGGCTATGTTGTTGGGGTAACAATAAGGCAAATAGCAAATGCATTTTTTGTCTTTCTGTCAGAAGTGCTGAGAAAAAGACCGGTCTCTTCATTTGAGAAAAAAGTCAGCTAATGAAGGAAGTGGTTGTAAACAATAGACTTAATTACCTCTTCTAGGACTATTATTTGGTATCTATTTAAGGCTATTAGATTTTATTTAATACTGGGTGTGCCTTCTTTGCATATATTTGTATATGTGTCTATGAAATACTTAATGGATTACTTCAATCAATTGCATATCTTGCCTTCAGGTCTCAGCAGCATGGAAGCAGAATATAGTATTTAAAGTAACATGTAGAGAGCACAAGAAGTACATAAGGTTCCCCAACGGGGCACATCCTGAAGCAGAGGCCAGGGCCACCTGGGAGACCATCCACCCATAGCCTGGAGCAAGGAACATTGACCAGCCCACCCTCCAGTGTCTTGTCTAATTGAACAGAGTCTTGGATAGAGCTAAGGAAGTATTGACTTTGGCTCTTTTTTACCATCGGAGACAAGAGAGGCTTTCTTGTCTGATAGAGTGGACTGGATACTTCACATGTATATTTTTTTTCAGGATCTTCGGGAGTCTCTAAGATGGAACTTGTGAGTAGCTCAGAAGAAGCCGCAACACAATCCTTAGGGGAACTGTGTACAGTTGTGAAGAAGCTAGCAGAAAAGGAGTGCTCCTATTTTGATTTCTTAATCAGAAATCGAGGTAAAGGAACAGTCAGTCCAAATTTAATGGAGTAGCAAAAAGAGAGAGGCTGGAATTGGGTGTCTGAGTGTGGGGGGGAAACTGAGAAAGACTTAGAAATAGGAAAGATAAAGATCAAATATTCTAGTTACTGCACCCTCCAGGATGTTTCTGCCTTCTGCTGGCTTTGAGCTAACATCATTAGTTGTAGATAACCACTTACGTACTTGGCTTTATTCTCGAGCATACACAGGAAATCTAGCGGAGAGACAACTGATTTTTTTTCTTGCCCCATATATGCCACAATTTGCATCTGTAGCTCCTCTTCAGCATTCTTCTAAGCTACATATCCACGGCTCCTCAATTTTATTTCAATGCCCCTAGAATATATTGCTGATTTCATTGATTAATGCATAAATAAGTCTTTACTGTGTCTCTACTTTATGCTTACATAAAAATCAAGAATTCAACTTAATGCATTTGACACAAGGCAGTAGAGTTTTCAAGGATGATCAGAAATTATATCTTAAGGATTATTTAAGGTTTCTATTTTTTTAAAGAAGATTTCTTTGTAAGATCTTATTTTGGGTATGTGCATATAAGTGAAGGTATCTTCAGAGACTGGACGATGGCACCAGAGTCTCCAGGAGATGGTTGTGAACCTTAAGTGGGTGCTGGCAACAAAACAAAGCAAAACAAACAAACAAATGAACAAACAAAAACCCAATAAACTCTGGTCCACTGGAAAAAAAGTATGTCCTCTTAGCTTAGCCATATCTCCACCACAAAAGGGTCGTTCGCCTTTCTGTAGAGAAATGGAACCCCGGTCTCCCTCACACCTACATGTACACACACACACAAACACACACATGCACAAATAAATTAATAAAACTAGGATCCATGTATATGATGGTTATTCTTGGTTGTCAACTTGACACATGTGGGAAGAAAACAACTGAAGAAATGTCTCAGTTAGATTGGCCTGCTAGTATGTCTATGGGCATTTTCTTGATGACTAATGGATGGAGAAGGGAAAAGGATTTAGCCCACTGTAGGTAGTATGCAGGTAGTGCCGCCTTTCAGCAGGTGGTCCTAGGTTGTGTAAGGAAGTTAGCTAAGCAGAAGCAGGAAGCAAGCCCATAAACAGCATTCCTGCACAGTGTCTGTTTTAGTTCCTGCCTTGGCTTCTACGGTGGTTTGAATGAGAATGGACCCCATAGGCTCATATAATTGAACGGTTAGTCAACAGTTAATTGAACAGTGTAGGGATGATTTGGAAGTATGGCCTTGTTGGAGGAGGTGTATCACTGGGAATGGGCTTAGAGGTTTCAAAAGCCCACTACAGGCCCAATCTCTCCCTCCCATCCTTCCTCCCTCCCTCCCAGTTTTTATCAGAGCAACAGAACCTAACCAGGACAGCAAATGAGAGACCTTACAGTATTTGTCTTTTTCAGTCTAAGTTACTTAATGTCATAATTTCTAGATCCACCCGTTTTCCTGCAAATTTCATAGTTTTGTTTTTATCTGTCGCTGAATAAAATTATATTGTGTACATTGTTACATTTTCATCATCCATTTATATGTTGGTGAACATCTATGTTGATTCTGTTTGTTTGTTATTATTAACAGGACATCAGTAGACATGGATGTGCAAATATCTCTGTGGTAGAATATGAAGTCCTTTGGGGGAAGGAATATATATATATCAAGGAGTGATAAATGGGCCATGTGGTAGTTCTAGTTTTACCTTTTTGAGAAGCATCCACACTGATTTTCTTAGTGGTTACACCAGTTTATAATCCCAACAATAGTGAATAATATTTTTCCTTTCCCCACATTCTTGCCAGCATTTGTTGTTATTTGTTGTCTTGATGGTAGCCATTCAGATGTTGGTGAGATGGAAACTCAAAATAGTTTTGATTTGCATTTCCATGATGGCAGTGGATGTTGATCAGTGGAACAGAATGTAAGAGCCAGATATAATCCACACAGCAACAGCCAGTTGATCTTTGACCAAAATGCCCAAAAAATGCTCATCAAAGAAAGACAGCTTCTTTGATAAATGGTACTGGGAAAACTGGTCATCTACATTTTGAAGAAGAAAGCTCATTCTTATGTATGTACTACAAGGATTCTTACCTTCAACCCCCCTTCTAGCCCCTTGTCTTGATGATTCTGGACCACAGTCTGGGTCTGGGTCTGACTCTGACTTTAGTTCTAGCCCTGGATGTAAATGCTGTCTTTGCTCTAGTTCTGGTCTCTACGCTGGATCTGGCTTTGGATCTGAATCTGGCTTGATATCTGAATGTGCCTATGAAAGTAGGTTCCTACCTTCAGTTTCTGACACATCTGCTCTGAGAGAGCATTCACACAGGTGCTTGATGTTCCTTCTGCTTAGCTTGTCTTGGCTGCACTAGGTGCTCTTTTATGGGTGGGATAGTAGATGTGATTCTGACCCTACTAGGTGATATTCAGTCACTAGCTTCATTACAGATCCAGGTGTATGGGCAGGTAGGTGGACTTATTTCCAAGTTTTTGTTCATTTTATCAAGATACTTCGGTAGGCAGTCCCAGGAAACTTGCAGGGGCACGAAGACCCCAAAGTGCAGAAGGTCTCTTTTCATGAATTTAACAAACATCTTTTCTTATGTGTCATTAAGCTCTGGGGATGTAGCAATAACCCAAAATGGGCAAAAATCTCTAATGGACCATATAGCTAAGGGAAGAAGAAAATAGGCAGCACGCTTTGACGTCAGAGATAAGGCTATAAATATGTCAAGTATGTTGAAGGTGGGAAGTATTGAAAGAATCAACTAGGTGAGAGAACAGTGAGGCGTTAGCATCTGAAAGACTGATGACATAGAAACTGCTCATGGGAGTGCAATTTCAGTAATGACCTGAAGGAGGTGAGAAAGGAATCATAATTATCCTACACATCCCTCCCAGGGAAGGGTGTGGAGGAAAAAAATATCTCACAGTCAAACGTGGGCCTGAATGCTGCCAGAGGCAGAACTGTGGGCTTGTCACCATCGTTCTTTAAAGAAGTCTGATGAGGTTTGTGACTACAACTTGTAAGGATGGTGGGGGGAGGTGTCGTTCACGTCATGTCATGTGCTTTACAATTCATGTATTTAAATGGGAAACTACCCATCAGATTCTTATAGGGATTTTAAAGGGATGTAATGACAAGGGTGCAATTTCATGTCTTGCTTAAGTTGTTTTCAAAAAAAAAAAAAAAGTGATAAGAAATGTACCTCCGTCTACGGTGTGCTGAGGTCAGGGTGTGTATGCTCTATGTTAACCTGTCAGCCCATGTTTTAATAACAACAGTGTTAGTTCAGGCTGTGCCTGGCCCTGGGAGTCTCTAGCTTATAAGCAGTATTTGATTCTGCATCAGAACATTTTTTTTTTTTTAAAGATTTTATTTATTTGAGTGCTCTATCTGCAGGTACACCTGCATGCCAGAAGAGGGCATCTGATCCCATTATAGATGGTTGTGAGCCACCATGTGGTTGCTGGGAATTGAACTCATGACCTCTGGAAGAGCAGCCAGTGCTCTTAACCGCTGGGCCATCTCTTCAGGCCCGAAACATATTTTTAATCACTGTAAACATGTGCAATAGGTGCAAAATCATACTGTGACTTTGCATTCTTAATTTCTGCCCCCGTGCTTACTTGAATCTTGTTGCTTTCCTCCACAATCCTGCACTTTACTTCAGTAGGTAGTTCGATTCAACCCTGAGGCTTGAATCCAACCTATAACCAAACAGCTTGGCTTTCAGAATCTCTCCAGCAAGGTTTCTTGTCTTACCTTCCCAGAGACCCTTTTTGAATTTATGTCAACTTCAACCTGTTGTTTCTATAAGGCCTCTTCGATTCCTTGTAGCCATTCTGTAATCCACACACATGCAGAGATGTTGCTGTAGTTACTGTGTGATGTACAATGTGTAAATTGAGAGATAACATTAGTAGTAAGTCTGGACTAGAACAGCCTGTGTTTCTCCAGCTGCCAGGAAGGGAGACAGGGACTACTTGGCAAGTTGAAGCCAAGAATGTCTAGTAACAATCAATCCTGACATTGTAGAAAGACAGCAATGGCCATCTATGCTTTTGATGTAGCATGCTTATGACAACTGTCATAGTCTTCACTCTCTGTAAGCACAAGTGGAAATAAAATGCATCTGTCACTGATTTTGGTCATTTTTTTTTAAGTTCATTTTTTTTTCTGTAATTTCCTTTCATATCTACACAATAAAGTACTACTTATAATATTACATGTGTCATGCTGGGAAGAGTGGAAATATTAATTGTCAGTACTTAAGTCCAATTTATATGTCTCTGAGAAGTGCCAGGGCGGTGGCATGTCCTTCTTTTGATGGTGTTGAGTCAGCAGAACAGAGCAGGCTTAAACAGACTGTGATAGAAGACAGTTGGAAATAATTGGTGAAATCCGTAGGGTATACACCAATTAGCTTGACCAAGGGTATGCTATTCCAGAAACACTAATGGAATGAAGTAGGCTTAAAACAAGCCTTTTACATCTCTCGCTGTGAATTTTTAGAAGTCCTAGTTGCAGCCTCTGCAGTGCCACTGTAGCAGGCAGTAATGGATTTGACTCAGCAGTCTGGAGGAATTTCAATTGTAATTAAAATGCCTGCTTGCTCCTAATCTATTCTCTCTTTTCAAATCAGATGCGCTCAAGTTATTTGTGTACTTGTGAGATTATGAATTTCTTGCAGGTAGCTGGGCAGCACCTGATACAGTCTACACTGGCAATCGAGTTTGCTGAATTTGAATAACTCTGTAAACAGGTGGTGCTGTTTACATGCACAGAAAGTGCAGAATCATGCTGTGATTCTGCACTCTTAGTTTCTGCTGGTGTGTTTACTCAAATCTTGTCTCTTTCTTCTATAGTCCTGCATTTTACTGAGGGTTGGATCCAACTTAATAATCAAATATCTTGGCTTTCAGGATCTCTCTAGCAACGTTTCTTGTCTAACCTTCCCAGAGACCCTTTCTGAATCTCTATCACTGGTAAAATAACCATTCCACAAATTTGCCACAGGTTATTAGGAGGTGAAAGTAAGTGAGAAGAAGCAGATACTGAATAACACTCTCTGCTTTCCCTCTATTTGCCTTAAAGTGGGGCATAAATGCACAGGGATTTTGCTGTGTCTCAGGAAGGACAGAAGCAGAGCTACAAGTTTACCAGCTCACAGACAATGCCACTTGTGTGTCACAGACAATGCCACTTACATGGAAGCCCTAGTACAAGAGGAAACATTCTAGCAACACTTGTGCCCTGACCTTCAGCAGTCGGACTGCTGAAACAGGAACCCAAAACAATGGACCCCAAAGAATTAAAACTTCCCTGAGAATCCCATACTGGAGACAGGGGAAGACTAAGGAAGCCCTAGAGTCAGCACACCAGCACACCAGAGGAGGACCGTGCCTCTCAGGAAGAGATCTCACAGTTCTGGCAACTTGTCTCCTGGTTCAATTAACTCGCCCATTTCTTGGAGTTTGTTTCTTCTTTTCTATAAAGCTATGACAAGACTACAGGGCAAGTGGAAGGAGTATAGGGTATCTTTCTCTCCCAGTTAGGTCAAATTGTAAATAAGTTTATTGTCTTTCATTAATTTCTGTTCAATCAAAGCAAAATGTCATAAATGTGGGAAAGGAACCTATTTGAGTACAAAGGCATGAGGTTTTGAACCTGTGTGCCCAGGAACAAGGACAGAGGGATCTGCAAATCAAATCTGCTCTTACCTTCCATTAATTTCAATGATCTATGTACTGTCCCTCAGTTTGCTAAGCTGGAGACTCAGGGTTTGTTTTTAAGTAGTATTTGCTTTCATTTATTAAGATGGTATAGAAGCCCAAGTCACCCCACCCCCTTTTTTAAAATTAAACTTATTCTTTGACTATCTCGTGCACGTATACAGTGCATTGTTTACTCTCAGCCCCACTTTTGTTTTGTATCTCCCTCCCACCCCTGTCGTTTCCTAACCCCCTACAGGTTCCTTTCCCACATTTATGACTTTTGTTTTGTTTTGTTTTGTTACCCACTGAGTTTAAGCAGGGCCTTCCCCGTATGCCAGTGGTTTGGCACTGTCCACTGGACCATGGTTGGCTCACATTGGGTACACAGCTAAAGGCAACAACTTCCCTCACACAGAACTATAGCCAATAGTTCAACAGGAAGGAGCAGGACCTCATTAGCCTCTTCCCGATCCATTACTAACTAGCTTTTGACAGAACCATTCTTCTGCAGGCCCAGTGCAGCCAACCACAGCTGTAGTGAGATCTTGTTTGCCACGGCCGAGTCACATCCTGATTATAGTGCTTCATAGCCCTTTTCTATATCATCTGGCTTTTGTATTCTGTCTACTATATCCTCTGGGAAGTCCCCTGAGCCTCACAGGGGTGATATAAATGTCCTGTTTAGAGCTGACCCCTCAACCGTCACAGATTCTAAGTACCCTGAGCAACTCCGGGTCTCTGCCTTCACCACCATTCACCACAAAGAGAGGCCCCTGTTCCAACCACACCTTTGAAGTAGTGATCACTGGTTGCCGTGATGTGTATATGAGATACTTATGTCAATAAACTTCTATTTGTTCTCTGGGTAATTTACTTTTTTGTCCATCTGTCATGAGAATTGTTACTCTGGAGGGACTAGGCAATGCCCCCTCCTTCTACAAACCGAAATTCACTCTGGGGAACCCATGAGTTTATTGATGAGTCTATTGATCTTACAAAGTATGGATGAGAGTTTATAGACAAGAATCCTGGGTGATCCCAGCAGCTGCACAGGAAAAGTCTGCACCCAGCGCAGATAATGACTCTCCCAAGGCACTTCAGTCCTTCCTAGTTTGTATACTCTAGCCCTTCCCTGAGACCCTGAGGCCACATGCAAGCAGGGCAGAATGCATACACCTGGTTAGAAGAGTGGTTTGATTCTTGGGTGAGGGCCAGTGGCCCTCGCCACCCCATCCCTTTATGGGGGAAGATCAACGGTCAGCAGATGAATCTATGATGATCCTCTGTGAGCAAACACAGCTGAGCTCATAGTGATGGGGGCTGCTGGCAGGGTAGTCCTGCACATCACCATCTAATCTGCTGGACAGATGGGAAAATGGGAGAGGACAGTGGAAGAAAAATGATATTCTTCCCCAGAAAGCAACAGAAATCCTATTAACCCTAATGCTATTTGCATACACTGGTAATGATGGTGGCACCACCAATCCACCTGGGCAGTGCCAGGCCCGGGGAAAGGTGCTCTGTATGTGTATCTCTACCTTCTCTCCGCAGCGTCACAGATGGACACTGAAGAAGCGTCTCCCACTTGAAAATTAGGCAGTCATCAGTTATGTCAGTTCTCTTTCTAGAACCATCTTTACCCTGCCTCCACAGAATCGTGGCATGTTTTTGATGACAAACAAAACAAGAAAAATGAAAGAAAAAAGAGTAAGAGTCTTACAGCCTTATAGAGACACCAAATAAGGTCACACATGGAAAGAACCTTTAGCAAAGATGGGAAAATGAGGGCTTTTTACTTTTATAGCTATGTCCCACTTACAATCACTTTTCATTTTAAAAAAAAAAAGCAATTTCATGAAGTGCTAATTTTAATCAGCTTGCATCTGCATGAGGACCTCAGCCCTCCTCTTGTGAATTCTGTTATATAACTAACTCCCCTTTCTAGACCCGACAGCCCTTTAAAGATTTATACCTACCCGTGCCTGCAGCTCCATATACCAAAACAGCGTTAGGCTGTCCTTTCCTATTCTAAACACCCCTCTTCTCTTGATTGCGAGTTATACAGAAAGGTCTCACAGTGCAGCCGTCACTGTGAGATTAGATGAAAATACCGGGGAAACTGCAGGGTCTTTTTGCCTGTGAGAAAACTTGGCTCATTCTATCAATTTTCTGATAACCTATGGCTCTTAGTGTCTCTGAATTGAGGTCAAGAGGTTAAACATCTTCTCATTTTCTGTTCATAATTCAGTGATGGTGGCTATCAGAATGGTTTTCACCACAAATGCTATGGTTGAAGTGGTGTTTTGGTTAATGTCAGATGGCCTTTGCTCTCCTAAGACTACTTTTCAGAGGCTTAAAAGTGAGGTATTCTCCCCTCTGTCAGAAGTAGCTTTAAAAATGTGCCCTTTGGGGGTTCAGAAGGCTAGAACCTGGACGAGCTCTCAGTGGCTAGAAGTCACAATGGCTGGTTCTCTGAGACACAAATCTCACTCTCCGAGTCCCCATGGGATGAGAACAGAGCAGTTCAACCCAAGTAAGCCAAGAGGCGCTGTACCTGGTATCTAGTGAAGGTGGGCTTCATATACATGGGGTTTCGTTCCCTCCTGCAACATGCACACGGTCTCTTCTTGCTTCTCAGGTTCTGTATCACTTGGTAGGGTTGCTGGACTTGTTCTCTCTCTCTCTCTCTCTCTTTCTCTCTCTCTCTCTTTCCCTTTCTCTCCTTCCTTTTCTCTCCCTTCCTTTCTCTCTCCTGTCTCTCTGTTTGTGATACCCCGTGTCATTTCCATAGAAGATCTAGGCTGTAGGAATAATTATTTCTGAAAATAATCTTGTTTCACCCCTACTTGAATCATTAATGAAAGTCTTCTCATTTTCCCTCTTTCTTCTTGAGATTTCCCCTTATGCACAGACCTCCCTGTTGTGGAAGTTTATTTTTAGTTATGTATAAAATAATTGTTTTGTGCACTGTTGGGCAAGGGGCTGGCTAGGTCTTGGGATTTTGTATTGTTTGCAGGTGTTGGATTTATGTGGGGGTTGTTTGATTGGTCATGATCTGCATGATCTATCAATAGAACACCTGAGGAGTTCTGGATCAATAAAAACACCTGAGCTCAAACGCGTCTGGTTCTATTGTCCAATATGGCACTGGCAAAGATGGTGGTTCCCTCGGCTGAGGTCTGGAAGGGTTTGAACCTATGAAAAATGCCTCTTTGTCTTCTTTTCTGAGTGACACAGTAGGTATGCAGCAATGCTCCCCCTCCCCACAAGAACCTACAAGCATTCTTCTCTGTCTCTTTGCCTCTCTCTTAATTGTCTATCTGTGTTTCAGTCTCACACATCCCTGTGGTTCCTATTATCCATAATGGATAAATTGCAAGATGCCCACTGGACTTCTGAAGCCATGGATGCACTCCATCCTATCCATACTCTGATTTTCCTATGCACACCTATGATGAAGTTTAATTTATAAATCAGGCTCAGTAAGAGAGTAACAGGACTTATCAGTAGAAGGACTTTTTCAATTCTGAAATTTACCTTCTAATATTTCTCGACAATGGCCTACGGCTGGCTACAGGAGAACTTCACTGCAGCTAAGGGGAGACTGCTGCACACTACTAGTGTCACTGACAGACAATGAGTCATCTTAGAAGCAGCTGCTGGGCCTCTCCCTTCTGGAGAACCTGGCTGAAGGCACACCGCCTGGGGGTTTAGGGTCAGAGCTCACAGGGTCCTCGTTCTTGGTGATGCTGGAGCTGGCTCATCATCTTCTTGTCTAATCGTATGTCTTCAATCCTTTCTTCGGTCTACATGTTTCTCTCTCTTGTAAGATAATAGACTGAGATGTTCATAAAACTGCTATGGCTGGTCGTTCTCAAAGTAATTAGTTTGTGTTTCAGGCATAAGCAAAGATTGGTCTGATAAATGCTGGTCGATGGTGTGCATGCCCAAAGACGACTGAGTCTGGCTTATCTCTGTTCTCAGGGACTAATCATGTACACAGAAGCCTCTTTAGATGGTTTCAAACACCAACCTGGTTCTTCACCGAAGTTCCAAATAAATGATCCTGTGTCAGTGTTTACCAAGGCAAAAAAAATCTACTATGGGGCCATTCCCTTGTCAATTTAACCAAATCAGAATGAAATGTTTCCAAACTCATCTTTACATCAGTCTTTAGAAAGGTACATTTAATTCTCACTTCTTAAAACATGAAGTCTTATTATTTTTATGATCTTAATTCTAGCTTTGCGTCAAAAGGCAACACCTTACCTTCTATGTTGCTAGAAGCCATTTTACATAACTTTTACAACAAGAAATTTGAATAATAAGTTGGTTATTTGGCTTTGCAACACCATCAAAAGCAGTTAATTGTGAATTCACTGGGAGATGAGACTTTCTGATTCAAACCAGTAATCACAGATCCTTGGGAAAGATATTTAGCAAGCTGTTATGGGCGGGCAATGGCCATTGCCAGGCATTATTCGGTACATCCGGTTTTATTTAAGTAAGACAATAAGCTTATATTTTCTGAGCATAAATATTTATTCAGAACAAGCCGGCTCATCTTCCTTTCGCTGCTAAGCTGTATTATTTACGACCACCATTTATTTGGGATTTTACATGTCTTATCAAGCTAAGCATTCCTGTTATCCTCATTTTATGGATGAGAAAGCAAAGGTTTGTATTTTTTATTTTCTTCTCCAATGTTTGTAAAGAGTCAAGTTCAGCCTTGGGCTCTATGAGCACCCTAGAGAGCACTCAGTCCCTTTTACAGGAAGATGTTCTATAACATTTAAAATTTGTCCAATCAACTATACTGAAAACTCCAAGCTGAGTAGACATGGTAAGCCAGTGTCCTCTGTGACATAGTTGTTAAAGTGTAAGTAAAATGCTCCAAACATGTAATATATAATGTTAGGTATAACTCAATTAACGTAATTGGAAGTGACATTTTCTTTTATTTCTTGAGACAGGCTCTTGTTCTACAGCCCATGTTGGCCTCAGAGCCATCTTCCTGCTGCTGCTCGCCCAGTGCAAGGATTACAGTCATGATTCCACCATACTTGGCCTGACTTTGGGAGTTTTATCAGATAAGAAGTAAAAGATCCCCCACCGTGTTTTCCAGGATCCTGAGGGCATAAATATAGCAAGGAGCACATTTGCTTCCGAGATTGAACTTCACAGTTTTGATCAGGGAGCATTTTAGAAAAAAAAAAAAAATCAACTTTGAATTTTAACAAATTATTTTATCCTTTTACTTTTTGAGCCAAAGCATAATGAATAAAAAGTATAAAAAATTTAAAAACATTCAAAACTAGAGCATTAGTAAGCTTTGCAGTACATCTCACGACACCTGGTTCTTCTTCCCACTGTGAACAGTGTAACTAGAGAACTGTGTTCTGGCCAGTGTTGTGGGCATGTGCAAACAGTTATTTATATTCTGAAACATAAGACATGCCATACAAGCTCCTCCTCACCTTGAACTTCTGTTTGTCACGGACCTAGTAGATTTGTTTGGTATCATTTCATAAGCCATTTTCCATCTCCTTAAACAGCTGTCGGTTTTCTATTGTATGAGCAAACTGTAATCCGTCTGATGCGTCCTCAATTGAACAGACAGCTGGGTAAATCAACAACCCAGAAGACTTCCACGTCGCTTCCTCTCTGCGCTCCACTTTCTTGTATGCACCACAGCTGGACCTTGCCCTAACGCTCACATCAACTCTGCCCTGCTGGGCCTGGGCAAACAGAGCCTGATGGCACGGGTTTGCCATTTTCCGTATCTGTCGCTGTCAAATGTATTTGTCGACACACTTTGACAGTGAATATTGGATTTAGGATATTTTTCATAATCTCCTGAAAACTGGCTTGAGGTTTACTGGTCCTCTGAAGTAATTTTCATCTGTCTAGCCGATTCAACTGGACCTCAGCTGTTCCCCATGACAGCCACCACCTGCAAGATTGATTCAATACTTATAATTTTTTAAGATGTTACTTGCTGAGTATGTTAATGAGCTTTGTCATAGTCAACAAACAAATATCAGTATTGAAATGATTACATTATGAAAATGTACTAACACTGTTTAATTCAGTAGGAGTAGAATGAGTATTCATACCATTATTGATGACAGTTAGAGTGCAGATACAGAGATATCTTAGTCACTGTTCTATTGATGTGAAGAGAGAGACAACGTGATCTGGCAGCTCTTATAAGGGAAAGTATTGGGAGTGTGTTTACAGTCTCAGAGGCTTAGTTCATTATCACCATGGCAGCAGGTATGACAGGCACAGTGCTAGAGAAGTAGTTGAGAGATACATCCCGATTTGTAGGCAGAGAGAAAGACACTAAGTTTGGCATGGGCTTTTGAAACCTCAAAGCCCATCCATCCCTAGTGACAGATTCTTCCAAAAAGGCCATACCTACTAATCCTTCTAATCCTTTCAAGGAATTATACTCTCTGGTGATGAAGCATTCCTTATTCAAACTACCTCAATAGATATGATTTTTTTTTGCCTTTGATGGTTCTTAGAAAGTTTCCAGAAACAGATATAAGACATTTCTTCAAAGGTGAAGGCTTGAGTTCATCTTACTGGCTTTCACATTTGTTGAAACTTTATATAAGTTGAACTTACTGTGTTAAACCTAGGTGACTGGGGCCTGGTTGGATTCTGATTCTCATCTAAGTGATCAGAATTCCTCAGATCAGACTCATCACACAGGGAATTACTTTAGACCAGGGAGAGTGTCTGAGTACACTATGAGATCACTAACTTAGAGATCACAGTGCAGAAAGGCTCCAAATTAAACTGAAACAATAGACTCTCATGGTTTATTGAATCAGCACACAAAGAGAAGCCAGGGTATAGATGCAGGGTACGTTTAGGGTACAAATAACCAGAAGTAACACAGTATCTGAGTCTTGGCCATCCTAAGGTATATGTTCATATACCTTATCTGCTAGTGAGGGAATTAGAGAAGATAAATGATGCCAATACTCCTTAAGGATGCTGTGTTTATGAGGACCAGAACTGAGATTCAGAAGTCCTGTGCTAATGATATATAATCCCTCTATCTGGGCTGACATGAATCTGTTTGAGATCCTACTTGGTATCACCAATGGGTACTGAATTTGGATTCACCTAAGTTGTTATCCTAGAAAGGGCATGATTTTGATTTTCCATCACTTCCTGTACTTATAGAAGGCTCATTTGCTCCAACATATTTAAAATGTATCCCGTGGATTGATGGTTGGCATACATTACTGCCTATACTTAGCACAACACACACATTCTTCATATGTCTTATGAGTTACTTCTTTACTCATTATCTATACTTGACATGGTTTTGGAGTGTTGCTTATTTCTTGTCTTTTGTGAAGCAATTTCTTATGAGTGTAGTCCCTCCTGCTACTTCTCTCACCTTCTATAGCAGAACTGAGTAATTTTCAAGTAATATGGAAGTACATTTCATGAAATCCTGTTCTTGTTGAGCCCCTGGGATAAATATCAAAGCACATCACTATTAAATCTCAGCAGAGATGTAGTGATTTTAATATAAATTCAAGGAAATTCAGCATTATAGTAGATGTAGTTAGTTGGCAATGTTTTTTGTCTTGTTTTGTTTGTTTTTTGAGACAGGGTTTCTCTGCTGTAACTCTGGCTGTCTTAGAACCCACTCTGTAGATAAGGCTGGCCTCGAACTCACAGAGATTCACCTGACTCTGCCTCCCAAGTGCTGGGATCAAAGGTGTGCACCACCACAACCTGACTCATTCATTCATTTTTTAAAAACATAACAAAATAAAATATAAGATAAAACAAAGACTATCACCTCAGAGTTGGACCAGACAAACCACTGGAAGGAAAAGAGCTCAAGAAAAGGTACAAGAATCAGAGACCAACTTGTTCACTCACTCCGAAATCCTATGAA
The DNA here is from genome assembly GCA_026225945.1 of Cricetomys ansorgei. Classification (NCBI taxonomy): domain Eukaryota; kingdom Metazoa; phylum Chordata; class Mammalia; order Rodentia; family Nesomyidae; genus Cricetomys; species Cricetomys ansorgei. The sequence goes on from JAMJFZ010001133.1 coordinate 14,499,218, forward strand.
AACACTAAACTGGAAGCTATAATATATACATGGAAGACCTGGTGTAGACCTGTGTAGGTCCTGTGCACACTGCTTCAGTCTCAGTGAATTCAGATAAACTTTGTTATATTCTTTTGTGTTTGGGTAAAATGTTCTGTAAATCTCTGGTAGGTCCATTTGGTTTGTAACTTCAGTTAGCGCCCACATTTCTCTGTTTAGTTTTTGTCTATAATTTTGCTGAAAATATTTTCTGTGCTTTTCACCTGTATTTCTTCTCCTTCATCTATTCCTATTATTCTTATATCTGGTCTTTTCATAGCTTTCCAGATTTCCTGGATGTTTTATGCCAGGTCCTTTTTAGATTTAACATTTTCTTTGGCTGAGGCATCTATTTCTTCTATTGTATCTTCAGTGTCTGAGATTTTCTCTTCATCTCTTGTATTCTGTTGCTGAAGCTTGCCTCTGTGGTTCTTATTCAAGTTCCAAATTTTTTTTTATTTTCAGAATTCCCTCAGTTTGGTTTTCTTTCTTGATATTATTTCCACTTTCAGGTCTTGAATGGTTTTACCTATTTCCTGTCACTGTTTATGTGTGTTTTTATATATTTCTTTAAGAGATTTATTTGTTTCCACTTTATGGACCTTTATCATATGCATAAATTCTGTTTGAAGGTCTTTTATTTGTTTTTTTTAATAATATTGGAAATTGAGGGCCTGCTGTTATAGGGCTCAAGAGGAGACATATTTTCTTAACTGCTATTGATTGTGTTCTTATGCTGGTGTCTAGGATTCTCCTTTCTTGACTGGAATTGTCTGTGTGTTCTCAGGGATTCACATCATGCTTTAAAAATTATTTATTTTCATTTTGTGTATATGGATATTTTGCTTGTGTATATGTCTGTGAATTGCAACATGTCTGGTACCCATAGAAGTCAGAAGAGAGCTTGTGATCCCTAGGAATGGACTTGTGGATGGTTGTGAGCCACCATGTGGGTGTTGAGGGTTGAACTGGGTCCTCTGGAAGAGGAACCAGGTCTCTTAACCATTGAACCATCTTTCTAGTTTCTCATAATACCTTTTTGATAAACACCCTGAATAAACTAGGAAGAAAAGGACCATATCTAAACACAATGAGGATTTTTGTCATCTGTTTCTGGGGAATACAAAACTAGGTATAGTCTTAGAGATTACTTGGAAACAGCTGCCATCATGTTCTCTCCCCACCCCCTTTCTCTCTCTCTCCCTCTCCTCTGTTTCTGTCTTTCTCTCTGTAGAAGATAATTTTTTTTTACCATGTGGACCCAGGAAGGACAAAGACAATTCTCCATCATGCAAGCCTGCCATGGAGATGGAACATTCTCATGGCCACACTTATTTCCTGATTGCAACTGCCTCTTCCTAATGGTCTTTAGGAGTTTTATTAAATGAAAGCTTTGCCTTTCGAAAGAAATCTCATAGTTTGACTTATCCCACAACCCTTCAGCAGCCAAACTTTATCACCATTATTGTGGGGGAGTTCATCAAAGCCCAGTGGGAATGATCTACTCCCTTTGTTGCCTTAGATAGGAGTGAGTGCCATGAGACTACCTCAACATAAACTTTGCTTTGAACATAGAAATCTCAGCATGCTGTTTCAATTACTCTGTTTATGACCTTTGAACAGGTATAGGAAGCAGTCCTTTAACAAAAAGCAGCAACCATTTACATTTGTAAAGCAGGCCTTTTCAGCTGCAGAAATCACATGTCCTGCCAGCATTCCAGGCCTCAAGCACAATGATTATCTTAAGAAATACATGGGTACACACACAGAAATACAGTATTTGGAGATATGTTCAAATGTTCTCTAACATCCCTGTTTCTGTGTCTCTGTCTTTCTGTCTCTGTCTCTCTCTCTAGCCTCTCATTTCTTCTTTCATACTACCCTTGTACAAGCTGTCCTCCCTCTGTCAGTGTATTCCTAGAAGCGTGCTGGTGCCCTGGGCAGTTCTAGGATAAATGCGTAAGACCTGAGTGATCCTGGTACAGGTTGGCTAAGCTAGAAGTAAGATTGTTATTCTTATGGCCAGGATCCCCATTTATTTGCAGTACTATATTCTGAATATTTAACAAAGCTCATTGTTGCCTTTTGTCTTTGAGGTTTTTTTTTTTTTTATATGAGGAAAAATCTGATGTCATTTTCTTTGTATATGAAGTAGAATTGAGTTTATGTTCTCCTGTTAGCCTCAGAGATAGAATTTCTTGTCATCAAATGAAACTTCCAGTCCCAGGATCAGGTTATATCTAGTTGAGTTGTTGGCCAAAAGGGTTCCATGAGAATAATGCAGAATGTTGCCAAAACTATAGGTTGCTCTCCACTGACAGTAAGGCCTCCCTGCTGAAGACAACATCTAGACAAATGGAACAGTGGAACACAGAGAAGTCCAGCTGGTGCCTACATAGAACCTTCACTTCTCTATTCTAGTTCTTTAGTACAGGAAGATACTCTGCATGCCACCAAAAGAGAAACATAAACAGCAACACAGTCACAAATCCTTTGATCTACAATGGTGTCCTGCCTGCAAGATATGCTCGTGCAATGGTGGCACAAAGCTTGTGGGAGTAAGCAACCAATATCTGATTTGACTTAAGGACTACTCCATGAGATGGATCCCACACCTGACACTGCTTTGGTGACCAAACAGCCTGAGACTAGATAGCACGGAGTCCTAGAGGAAAACCAAATACTACAGTTCTTAAAAATAAAAACAAAAGCAAGCAAACACAATAAAACAAAGCAATAAACCATAACAATAAAATGATTACTAATGACATTCTGCTCTTCTCATTGATCAGTGCTTTGCTCAGCTGTAACCAGAGAAGTGTCCTCCTACAGCAGATGGGAACAAATATAGAGATGCACAGCCAGGCATTATGCAGCCAGTGAGAGACCTTATAACACTCAGCCCTAAATGGGATGTCTCTATCAAATTTCTCCTCTCAGGGCTCAGGAACCCCAAGGAAGAGGAAGCAAAAAGACTATAAGAGCCAGATGAGATTAAGGACACCAAGAAAACAAGGTCTAATCAACATTATTGAAGTGCATCTGAACTCACAGAGACTGAGGCAGCATGCACAGTTCTGCACTAGGTCCTCTGCATATATGTTTGGCTTCTAGTTAGGTGTTTTGTGGGACTTCCGAGAGTGTAAATAAATGAGTCTCTAATTCTTGTGCCTTCTCTTGGCTCTTTTTTTTCTCTGTTTGTTTGTTTTGCCCATTTCTGATATATTAGTTTTTGATTTATCTTATTGCAATTTATTTCATTATAAAAAAGCAAAAATCCAAAACAAAAATCCAAAACAAAACCCAATATTAAGAACCACTTGTAGAAGGTAAATCATATCTGACCACATGATCCTACCTTTACAACACCAGAAAAATAATGGAATAGTCTTTCTTGCTCTCATTACTAGTGCTCTGTGTACCCACTAGTTATGCTATCAGTTAACATTAAATGAAGGAAACACTATGTCTTTAAGTTTTTAAGTTTGAAAGGAAATTGATTCTTTTTTGGCCTCAAAACTCCAACAACTGAGAAACAGGGTTCCTACATTTATTATATTTTCCCAACTAAATCAAAGTGAGTATACCTTTAAATGTATAATCAATTATACAATGTCTGGAAACATAAAATACATAATTAAAAAATTGCTAATGGTCTTTTAGGCATTTCTCTTCCTGGGAGCTTTCTGTTAGAAATGAGACCAAGGACTTTTCATTGATTTGGGGACAAAGGTAAAAACCAGTGGAGTGAGAGACAGAACCTTCGTTCTTGGCAGTACTTGACACTTAAAGAGCAGGGATAGATAACATTCAAGTGAGTCTTAGGAGGAAAACCAAAGGATGGATTTTCTTGGATCAAGAGTCTGTGTCCTGCATAAGCCACTGAAGACAAGGGAAATAGCCCCATAGAGTTATTCAGGGCATGCTGGGAGCTGTGACGTGACACACTACAAGGACGGCGAACCTAGTAGCCTGGACAGCGTGTTAGAATTTTTGAACTTCTTCAGCAAGGAAAGACACTCTTGAGTTGGTGTTTTAAGATTCACAGTTAATCATCTGCAGAGAGCCAAGCGCGGAGTAATCCTAAGAGGTGGCCGCGATTTTCTCTTGGAGATTCGTCCTCCTATGACCTACTAAGTTAGCATTCTGCTCATTGTAGAAGGGCAACAGTGGAAAGAGTTTTCATCTACAGACATGTGTTAGGTACTGATGCTTTGTTCTTCAAACTGATTCTTTTTGGGTTGGGACCAGATAGGGAAGTTTACTTCTTCCTGCAGGAGTAGAGCTGTATGGACACGCTTGGGCGCCTTGTTCCTGGGACTTAGCTACATTTGTCCATCTAGTGCATCTCTTACAACAAATGCCGCACCATGCTCTCAATATTTATAAAATCTTCTCTTTGGGAGAATGATAGACTTTGGACATTATATTCTTGCATTCCTAGTTAGGCTCTTTGGGACGAGGCAAAATGACTTTTCATATCAGTGAAGTAACTGTTACAAATTTCTCATTGGCAGCTTTTTTTTTTTTTTGTCATGGCCTGTTTCTCACACCCTGAAAACTGGCAGTTTCCTCGGAGGAAGAATCTTTTATGAACCTCCAGAGCCCAATAGAAATACAACATGAGCCTCATGTATAATTTAAACTCTTCCAATAGCCACAGCTAAAAAGCTGAACACTTGATTTTAATGGTATATTATCCAGTCCAAAATATTTCAACATGTAATCAAGCTATAAGACATTTGCAATATTTTACGTTGTTTTATCTAAATCTTTAATATCCAAGGTGTTTGTCATGAGCATGGGCCAAATTTGCAGTGTTAATAGGACTTCAAACTATGTAGATTAGCAGCTATCGTACCAGGGGGCCTGGCTTTAGGCAATAACATGAACAATATGATTGTGATGTCTTTAATGAATATAACATATTTCTGACAACGTTTTCTGGATATATATACATATATATACACATATATAGTTATATAATTAGATTTTGGAACCTTACAAGTATAATAAAATCATGTTCTAAGTTAGAGACATTTAAAATGAATCTAAATTTAAAAATCCTTTAAAAAATAGGAATAAGATATCACTCATGTGTTAACTGGTGTTCATATATCAACTGAGCTGAGTTGGGTTTTTTTCTGGATTATTTTTAACAAAAGATTTTGTTTTTGTAAAGCTCTCATTACTTCTTAAGGATCCGAGTGTTTTGTTTTTTGTATTTTATTCTTTTGTTTCTTTGTTTTTTGTTTTCATTTTTGTATTTCCTTCTTATATTGAAAAAAGGAATCTCAGAGCTTGGCACATTTGAACCCAGTATTGTTCTTTGCTCTGTTGGAAGGATATGTACTTTTCTGATAGATGTGATTTAAAGTTTAGATCTAAGGATATGATTATTTATTTTTCCCCCACTCTTTATTATTGACTATCTTGATAAATGTAGCATATTCCTTTTAGACGCTTGCTTATTATTGTTATCAACAATTCTGTTCAGATTTCTTCCCTTCCCTTCCCTTTCCTTTCCTTTTCTTAAAACCAGGGTTTTTACAACTTGATTTCCTTTGCAATTCACTAATTCTTGTGGGAATGTGATAACTTTTCTTGTAGAAGGGTGTCTCTGGGGAACAGTGAAACCCCTGTACAGTGAAAAGAGAGGAGAAAGTAAAAGAAGCTATAAAATGTTCTTGAACAGTAAACAGTATTTGGATAAATTGAAGGGATGCTAGGTGTACTAATAATGTAATGATGGATGTGAACAGGCTGCCAATCAGAGTCAGGGAAAAGTTGATATCTGGAATCATTTTAGTGATCGGATTCCCCATAATAAATGGCTTCTACTTTTTAAGAGAAAGGCCAACAATGCTTTTTGTTTTGTTTCTTTTTTTCCCTGCAAAATGCTAGCTAGTAAATCTTTTAGGATTTGTATTTGTTAGTTACTCTTCTGTCCTTATAATGAAACATCTGATAAAGACACCTTAAAGGAGGAAAGGTTTTAGTTCATGGTCTCAGAGATGTCCATCCACAGTATTGATTCTGGGCTTATGGTAAGACAGAACACGTGATAAAGTTTACCCACTCCATAGTACACAGGTAGCAGAGAACAGTGATAGGAAGGGACCAGCATGATGAGTAGCCCCATTCCCATACCCCCACTCTTCCCATGAGCTCCTTCCTTCACTTCCTACTACTTTCATGGTTCTATTACTTCTCAATAATAGTCTATACAAAGTTTGAATCCAGCAATGTATTCAACTATTCATAAAATCAGAGTCTTCATGATCTAATTGTTTCTAGAGGCACTCTCTCTGTCACACACACAGAAGTGTGCTGCATCTCTTAGGCATTTCCCAATCCAATCGAGTTGACAGTCAAGAGTAACCATCAACATGGACCAGATTCTCTGTCAGAGCACTTGCTGCTGAGACCTGACAAGCAGCTATAGAGAGTGAGTACATGAGCAAATGCTCAATGTTCTGTAACTGTTTATAAATACAGGTTGTTGGCTTAGCTTGGCCCTGGGCCAGTTTTCCAATCCTAATACAAAGCTTGGTTCAATGGCTTTTCTACTTCCTTCACCTGCTGTTACTTCTGGAAAATGTATACTCATTGGAAACCGATTCATTAGTCATGTCACATTTCCCACACAAAAGCATGAAAATTCTATGATATTTCCATTACTCCAAGCTAAATTTTGTTAGAAATGGCAGAGTTATGATGGTCTACCAGAAACCCAATTAATAATGGCCTCAGGATGCCAGAAGGTAATGCCGATTAGAGGTGACTTTTGGTGTAAGTTTAGGTGACACCAAGGTGCTGCCTCAGCTTCACATCCTTCATGGGTCACCACCAGCCAGTCTGCTGTGGAAACAGTAGGAAGAGAACGATAGAAGGCAGGTGTAGCCCTTCCTTTTCTGGCCATGATGTAAATGCATCTCATAACACTTCTGCACACACCTCATTGGTCAGCACTTAGTCATCTAGCACTATCGACTGGCAAGAGAAACTCTGAAATAGCACAGTCATGTACAGCCTAACATTCTGAGAAATACTTGGTGAGTAGTTTCATTGTTGTGCAAATACCATAGAGCACACCCATGCAGACCTGCATGGGAGAGCCTATTCCTTTAAGCTGTCATCTATGATCATTGTTGACTGAAACATATGGTATATGTATTTATTCTAAACAGCCACGCCCAAATAACATTGGGGCTTCTATTACTGCAGAAAAAGTGTATTAAAATTGGGAGGTGTGTAGACAATCTATCCTTTAGCTAGCTTTTGACTTTCATCTTGTATTTGTAGAGCAGTAAGGGTAGAAAGGAGTTACTGAGGTAATAAAGTTCTATTTCATTACATTTTATGTGACAGATTATATGCTGTCTTATTTGGGGATAGAGCTAAAGACGTTAGACATATTCAGAAAAGAATAACAAACGCGTGCTAAACCTAGTTGGGATACTCTTGAGAATTTAAGTGGCAATTATCTCTCATATGTCTACCCCGTCCCCCACCCGAGTCTATTGCAGACATCTCTAACAGAACACAGAATTCTTTCTCATCAAGTTGAGTCTGAGATTTAGACTCTGCTGTATCCTGACTAAGGCTTCTTAAATTTCAACCACTTGGGAAACATTTTTGCCTGAAAAAGTGTACATAACCTGGGCATATGAGTACAGAAAATGAGTATTCAAAGCAAATATTTACTGATAATAAATCATAAATAAATTTATTTTATACCATTATTTTGTATACATACCTATCATTTATTAAAGATGGAAGCTGATTTATAGATGAGTAGAATTGGTATGCTTGTTGATTTTTTATGTAAGGAATTAGATCTTGTGCCTATGAGTTAGGTCAGTAGATAAAGGGTTTGCTATACTAGCCTGAGGAGCAGAGTTCTATTTCTGGAATGTACATAGAAGAAAAGGTAAGGACAGATCCCACAAAGTCACTTCCTGACCTCCATAGCCCTTACAAACATACCATACCCTTGTATACACACATAGGTACAGAAAATAACAGATAAAATCTGGGATGAATATTTGATACTATACTGTAGTTAACATCAATACTTTTTGGAGTTGGTCAATATTTTTGTTTTATAATGGTCAGTGCTGAGAATGCCATTTTGCATAAATATATGTAGGACAAAATGGTGTATAAAACGGCAGAAGTGTGTGTATTTAGGACCACTTCAGAAATTGTTAGGTTTTTGTTTTTGTTTTGTTGTTGTTGTTTTGAGACAGGGTTTCTCTGTTGTAACTCTGGCTGTCCTGGAACTCACTCTGTAGATCAGGCTGGCCTTGAACTCCCAGAGTTCACCCTTGCCTCTGCCTCTCCAGTGCTGGGATTAAAGCCATGTGCCACCACTTCCTGGTTACAAGTTGTGTTCTAACCTTAAGCAAAAATTAATTTAATGATTTAAAAAAAAAAAAAAAAAAAACTCCTCAGGACCTCAGCACCTGAAAGGACCGGCTGGGCTTCTGCCCTCCCGGGGTCTCAGAGCAAGGGATGACCTTAAGGAACCAAGACTCCAGATTGATGTAAAAAACATGAGGCTTTTATTATCCAAGGCATTGGGGTCATCTCTCATGTACCCTGGAAGTCAGAATAGGAGAAAATGACCCCGAGGATCTTCTGGCTAGACTTTTTAAAAGGGAGCAGGGAATCTCTCTGACTGGTCAGAATCCAGGCACTGGATTGGCTTGTTGGCAGCAAGGAGTTCTGGGAAAACAGAGAGGTTTATGGGATAGTGAGTACTATAATGAGTACTTACATTAAATGGAGGTTAGTGGCTTTACCACTAGGGGCGCTGGACTTTTCACAGCATTATTAAAATATCAACTATTCAAACGTAATACAACTAAAGACACACTCATTTTCTACATGCAAGGGATGATGGGAGGTTGTTCCTGCAACCAGACCATTGTTTCCATAAGAGCAGAGGTTTTATACAGACAGCAAAAACTGCAATTCACAGTATAGTCATGAATTTGATCCATAGTGTTTCAGGTAGTGTTTATTTGTGTTCTGTGGCCCTAGAGCATGCTCAGGGCAACACACCATTGTTATATGTTCAGAACTATGGCTGCAGTCCAGTATGGTGCCATGTTGGCCAGCCCTGACCTAAACATCCTGGGTTCATTATGTGTTGAGTCTTGAATTAATTTTTGAGTTTTGAACATTAAGAAACCTGTTACTGATATCAAGTTATTGTGTCCCCTACATTCATTTAAGAGATACCATTTGAAATCAAGACCCATGGTTTAAAAAGTTATGTTATAGACCTATCCTCTACCAACGTAAGATGTAGAGTTAGCAATGGATTTACCATTTCAGATTTGCCCTTCTTTTTTTCTCTGTGGGGCTGTCCTAGAGCTGAGAGTGAGTCGAAGTTGGCCAGAACCTAGATAAATATTAAAAAATTGCCTGCTTTACAGAAGGTCATTAGCAATGCGGCTTGGTTGGTGTTTATCTGCCCTGTAGCTGGAAGAATAGGGATGAATCCATTTACTGATAAGGCACCTTCTTCTTTTTCCTTGTGGAACCACACCTTATGCAGATGGTGCCCTTGCAAGACCATGACACTTAGACTTGAGCTCCATATGCAAATGAGGCTACTCCAGTATCCTTGTCTTAACCAGTGGATCCCAACCCTGGGTGCCAAAGACCCTCCCCTGTCTGTACCTCATACATGTAACCACCCTCACTTTAATAAATGAGAGATAGGCTCCTCTGACAGCCTCTCCTGAGAGTCTGATTTGCTCTCATTGACTCTTAGTCCTCTGATCTGGGACCCTCCAGGATGTGTTGGCCCACCTCCTGTTCTTTCCTTCCCAGAGGGCTGAGCTGGCATAGCTCAGCCATGCTCTGAGAAGGGAAGCAAGAAAAAAAGGAAACAACATTTCTCCTTTGCACTTTGATCTTATTTACAGATGTCCACATGACAATACATGAATACATCTTGCTCTTTTTTTTTAAAAATTGGAAATAGATTCTTCTGTCAAACACTGCCACAGTTACCCTCCCTCCACTCTTCCTAGCTCCTCCCACCTCTTCTCTCTCCCAATCCACTCCACCTTCGTTTCCCTTCAGAAAAGAGCAGGTCTCCCAGCCAAATGTGACACAACAAGATACAATAAGACAAGGCACAAATTCTCATATCAAGGCTGGATGAGGCAATTCAGTTGGAAGAAAAGGGTCCCAACAGCAGGCAAAGGAGTCAGGGACACCCCAATTCCCTTTGTTAGGAGTCGCATACAAATACCGATCTAACAGCGCTGATATACATGCAGAGGACCTGATACAGACCCAAGCAGGCTCCGTGCTTGCTGCTTTAATCTATATGAGCCCATAGTTTAGTTGATTTAATAGGACATTTTTTTCTGATCTTCTTGATCATCTTTGGCTCCTACCAATCTTTCCTCACCCTCTTTTGGGGGGTTCTCTGAGCTCTGAGGGAAGGACCAAGTGGAGACCTACAATTTAGACTCTCTCTCTCTGTATAGTGTCTGACTGTGGGTTTCTGCACCTGCTTCCAACTGCTTCCGGACAACAGCTATAAGATGATGATTGGGCAAGGAACCAATCTATGAATATATCAGAATATGATTAGGAATCATTTAATTGATTTTTCGTTTTGTTAGTTTTGTTTGGTTCTACCCTAGATCTCTGGGCTATCCAGTCTTCGGTTCCTGGCCACCCAGGTAGTGTTGAGCAGGGGCTTCTTCTTGTAGTATGGACCTCAAGTTAAGCTAGTCATTGGTTGGCTACTCCCTCAAGTTCTGTGCCACCACTGCCCCAGCACATTTTGTAGGCAAGACAGATTGTAGGTGGAAGGTTTTATGGATGGGTTGGTGTCCCAGTCCCCCCACTGGGAGCTCTGCCTGATTGCAGAAGATGGCCAGTTCAGAGTCCATATCCCCATTACTAGTAGTCCTCACTAGGGTCACTCTCAGATTCCAGAAAGTTTCCACTGTACTCCATTTCCACTTTACCTCCCAAATGCCCCCAATTCCAGTTATATCTTCCTATACTCTTTCTCTACATCCCTCCCCCCATACTTGATCCCACCTACTCCTGTCTCCACTGGTACCCTGTCCATCTACAAAATATATTCTATTTCTCCTTCCCAGTGAGAACCACACATCCTCCCTAGATCCCTTCTTGTTGCCTAGCCTCTCTGGGTCTGTGAATTTTAGTATGATCACCCTCTACTTAATAGCTAATATCCACTTATAGGTGAGTACATACCATGTTTGTCTTTCTGGGTCTAGGTTATCTCAGTCAGGATGATTTTTTTTTCTAGCTCCATCATTCATATGCAGATTTTAAGATGTCATTTTTTAACAGCTGAGTAATACTTCATTGTGTAAATAAACCAAATTTTATCCATTCTTTGGTTGAGGGACATCAAAGTTGTTTCTAGTTTCTAGCTTTTATGAATAAAACCACTTTGAAAGTAGTTGAGCAAGTGTCCTTGTGGCAGGATGAAACACCCTTTGAGTATATGCCCAAGAGTGGTATAGATAGATTTTGAAGTAGATCAATTCCCAATTTTCTGGGGAACTGCCATATTTATTTCAGTAGTGGCTGTACAAGTTTGGATTCCCACCAGCAATGGAGGACTTGCTCCTTGCTCCACATCCTTGGCAGCATGAGCTGTCACATGTGTATTGATCTTAGCCGTTCGGACAGATGTAAGATGGAATCTCAAAATAGTTTTGATTTGCATTTCACTGCTGGCAAAGGGTGCCAAACACTTAAACCTTTCTCAGCCATTTGAGATTCTTCTATTGAGAATGCTGTTAAGATCTGTACCCCATTTTTTATTTGGATTATTTAGTTGGTTGATATCTTGTTTCCTGATTTTTTTAAATATATATTTTGGATATTAGCCCTCTATGATGTGGAATTAATGAATATCTTTTCTCATTCTGAAGGCTGCTGCTTTGTCCTAGTGATGGTGTCCTCTGCCTTACAGAAGCTTTTCAGACTAATGTGGTTTCACTTATTAATTGTTGATATTAGTACCTTCACTATTGTTCTCTTCAGGACGTTGTCTCCTATGCTAATGCATTCCAGGCTATTCCCCACTTATTCTTCCATCAGGTTCAGTGTATCTGGTTTTATGTTGAGGTCTTTGATCTACTTGGACCTGGACTTGAGTTTTGTGCAGGATAAGAAACATGGATCTATTTGCATTCTTCTACATGCAGACATCAGCACAGTTTGACCAGCACCATTTGTTGAAGATGCTGTCTTTTTTCCAGTAGGTATTTCTGGTTTCTTTATGAAAAAAATCAGGTGTCCATAGGTGTGTAGATTTATGTTTGGATCTCCAATTTTATTTCATTGATTAATATGTCTGTTTTTATATGTATATATTTTATATGTCAGTACAATGTAGTTTTTATTACTATAACTACATAATACAACTTGAAATCAGGGACAGTGATACCTCCAGAAGTTCTTTTATTGTTCAGGATTGTTTTAGCTATCAATTTTTTTTTCTATATGAAGATGAGAACTGTCCTTTCAAGGTCTGTAAAGCATGTGCTCAAATTTTGATGGGGGATTGCGTTGAATATATAGATTGCTTTTGGTAAGATGGCCATCTTTCACTATATTAATTCTACCTATCCATGAGCATGAGGGATCTTTTCATCTGATATCTTTTCAATTTCTTTCTTCAAAGACTTGAAGTTTCTATCATATAAGTTGTTAATTTGCTTGGTTAGAGTTACCCTAAAGTATTTTATATTATTTGTGACCATCGTAAAGGGGTATTGTTTCCTTGATTTCTTTCTCAGTCCATTTGCCATTTCTATATAGGAGGGCTACTGATTTTTTTAAAGTTAATTTTGTATCCATGTACTTCAGTGAAGGTGTTTATCAGCTGTAGGAGTTCCCTGATGGAATTTTTTTTTGGTCACTTACGTACACTATCTGATTATCTGCAAATAAAGATACTTTGACTTCAATTTGCACAATTTGTGTCCTTCGATCTTCTTCTGTTGTCTTATTGTTCTAGCTAGAACTTCAAGTACTATATTAAATAGACATGAAGAGAGTGGACAACTTTGTCTTGTTCCTGATTTTAGTGGAATTGCTTTGAGTTTTTCTCAATTTAATTTTATATTGGCGGCTGGCTTGCTGTAAATTGCCTTTATTATGTTTAGGTATGTCCTTTATATCCCTAATCTCTCTAGTGCTTTTATCATGAAAGGGTGTTGAATTTTGTCAAAGGCTTTTTCAGAATCTAAGATTTTTTTTTTCAATTTGCTTATATGTTTATATGGTGGATTACTTTTACTGATGTCGAACCATCCCCGGATCTCTGAGTTGAAGCCTACTTGATCATGGTAGATGATCTTTATGATGTGTTCTTGAATTCAGTTTTCTAGTATGCTACTGAGTACTTTTGGTTCTGTGTTCATAATGGAAATTGGTCTGTAATTCTCTTTCTTTGTTGAGTCTTTGTGTGGTTTGGATATAAGGGCAATTGTGGCCCTTTAAAGTGAGTTGAGCAATGTCACTTCTGTTTCTATTTTGTGGAATAATTTGAGAAATATTGGAGTTTTAACTCTTCTTTGAAAGTCTGGTACAGTTCTGCACTAAAATCATGTAGCCCCGAGTCTTTTTAGGTTGGGAGAGTTTTAATGACTGCTTCTATTTTCCTAGGGATTATAGGCCTATTTAAGTTATCTGATCTTGATTTAACTTTGGTAAGTTATATTGAGAAAATTATCCATTTCTTTTATATTTTCCAATTTTGTGGAGTATAGGCTTAAAGTATGTCCTAATGATTCTTTGGATTTCCTCAGAGTTTGTTGTTATGTCCCTCTTCTCGTTTTTGATTTTGACACTTCAGATATTCTTTCTACATCATTTAGTTGGTTTAGATAGGGATTTGTCTATCTTGTTGATTGGCTTAGAGAACCATCTCTGGTTTTTTTTTTTTTTTTTTTATTTCTTGTATTGGTCTCATTGTTTCCATTTTATTGATTTCAACTCACAGTTTGAGTATTTCCCACCATCTACTGTTTTTGAGAATGTCTACTTCATTTTGTTCAGGGGCTTTCAGGTATGCTGCTAAGTTGCTAGTATGAGATCTCTCCAGTTTTTTTATGTAGGCATTTAGTGCTATGAACTTTCCTCTTAGCACTACTTTCATCGTGTCCCATAAGTTTGGGTCTGTTGTGGATTCATTTTAATTGAAACCTAGAAAGTCTTTAATTTCTTTACTTCTGTCATGATCCGTTTTTCACTTAATAGAGAGTTCTTCAGTTTGCATAGTTTGTAAGGTTTCCATTGTTTCTGTTGTTGTTGATCTCCAGCTTTAATCTGTGGCGGTGTGATAGGATACAGGGAGTATTTTAATTTCCTTGTATCAGTTGAGACTTGCTTTGGAACTGGGCATGTGGTCAATTTTGGAGAAAGTTCCAAGAGATGGTGAGAAAAAGGTATATTCTCTTGTGTTTGGCTGAAATGTTCTGTATGGATCTGTTATGTCCATTTGGTTATAACATTTGTTAGTTTCAGTATTTTTCTATTTAGTTTTTGTCTGAATGATGTGTCTATTCGTGAGAGTGGGATATTTAAGTCTTCTACTATCAGTGTGTGAGATTTAGTATGTGATTTAAGCTTTATTAGTGTTTCTTTTACAAAGTGTGTGGCCTTGTGTTTGGGGGCATAGAGGTTAAGTATCGAGACAACATGTTGGTGGATTTTTCCTTTGACAAGTGTGAAGTGTCCTTCTCCATTTCTTTTGATTAAATTTGGTTTGAAGTATATTTTGTTACATATTAGAATGGCTATACCAGCTTGCTTCTTAGGTCCATTTGCTTGGAATATTCTTCCAACCTTTTACCCTGAGGTAATTTCTATTTTTGATGTTGAGGTGTGTTTCTTGTATGCAGCAAAAGGATGGATCCTGTTTTTTATATTCTTTCTGGTAGTCTTTATCTTTTGATTGGGGAAGTAAGACCATTGGTATCGAAAGATATCAATAACCAATAAGTATTAATTTCTGTTATTTGGATTTTTTTTTTTTGCTTTTTGTTCTTTTAGTGATGTGTATATTTGAGTGTGTGAGTGTCTGTGTGTGCTTCTATTCTTTTGGTTTTGCTGCTGTGAGGTTATTTATTTCCTGCATTTTTACTTCCTTGAGTTGGAGTTTTCCTTCTATCACCTACCTTCTGTAGGGCTGGATTTATAGATAAATATTATTTAAGTTTAACTTAATCACGGGATATCTTATTTTATCCAGGTATGGTGATTGTAAGTTTTGCTGGGTATAAATAATAGTCTGGGTTGGCGTATGTGGTGTCTTAGAGTTTGCTGCATATCTGTCCAGGCCCTTCTGGTTTTTAGAGTCTCCACTTAGAAGTCAGATATGATCTAATAGGTCTGCCTTTATATGTTACTTGATATGCTTTATATGTTTCTTCCCCTTGCAACTTTTGATACTTTTTCTTTGTTCTGTATGTTTAGTGTTTAGATTATTATGTGTCAAGCAAGATTTCTTTTCTGGTCCAATCTATTTGGTGTTCAGCATGCTTCTTGTACTTTTTCAGGCATCTCCTTCTGTAGGTTAGGGGAATTTTTCTTCTATGATTCTATTGAAAATATTTTCTGGGTTTTTCAGCTGGAATTCTTCTTCCTTTATTATTATTATTCTCAGGCTTTTTTTTTTTTCATGGTGTCCCAGATTTCTTGGATGTTTTGTGTCAGGAATTTTTTAGATTTAATATTTTCTTTGACTGGTGTATCTATTTTCTCTATTGTATCTTCATCACCTGAAATTCTCTCTTCCATCTCTTGTATTCTGTTTGTGTAGCTTGCCTCTGTAGTTTCTATTTGCATTTCTTAAGTTTTTCATTTCCAGAATTTCCTCAGTGTGCATTTACTTTATTGCTTCTATTTCCATTTTTAGGTCTTGAGCAGTTTTATCAATTTCCTTACACTGTTTGTTCGTCATTTCCTGGGTTTTTTGAAGGGATCTACTCATTTCCCCTCTAAGGACCTCTATCATCTTCATATAGTTGGTTTTAAGGTCTTTTTCTTGTGCTTCAGGTATGCTGGAATATTCAGAGCCTGCTGTGGTAGGGTAGCTAGCTGGACTCTGGTGAAGAAATGTTGCCCTGGTTGTTATTGATTGTGTTCTTATGCTATCACCTAGGCATCTGGGTCTGGGGTGATTATAAGTCTAGGTGTTGAATTCTAGGTTTGTTATGTGGGTGTTTGTTTCTTGGTCTCTCTTTTCTCTCTGGATTTTCAGAGAGTGTATTGACTGTGTGTTGTCTGTTTAACTGGCCTGTTTGGCTGGTATGTTCATGGAGAATGCTTGCTCATGTTGGAGACCTGAGAAAGGGGAGGTGTGAACCGCAGAGGAAGGGAGGCTGCAGCTGGTGTTCTGTTGTATTGGTAGGGAAGACCCTTAGGTTTGGGTCGAGTCTGTGGAAGGTTTATGGCAGGGGTGCAAGGAGTGGGCAGGAAGTATTGGGTCTTTGGGGATTGAACCAAGAGAGTGGGAAAGTTCTGCTGCAAGTCCTCTGCAAGGGCAATGTGTGCTCTTAACTGAAGAGCCATATCTCCAGCTCTGCTTTTTGTCTTTTAAGTCAATTCTTCTTTCTTCACTTTTGTTAGATCTTTATCTTGTTCAAGTCTCCAGGTCATAAAGTATGGCCAGTTTTAAAGGTAATCGAAGTTATCCTTTAGTTACAAAATGTGCATTGTTATGATTTCATTCAGGTGCTTCACTTTATAAACAGATAAACTGGAACCCCAAACAAAGAAAGGAATTATTCACTGGAATGTAGAAGAAAACATCAGGGGCAAAGTTCTTCTCCCAGACCCCTGATTCTTGTTCTCAAATTTGTAGTTTGCCAAAATCAGATCAGTATGTGGGAAGAGTAATAAGAATTGCAGTAATTTAGCAAAAATCATTACAATTAAGTAATAACAGGACTTCTGTTCCTTTTGTTTGTAGGTGTGAATATGTGAACATATGTGAACATATGTCACCTTAAGAAATGATATCCTGGGAAATTCCTTTTATACTATAATGTTCAGATGCTTGTAGGACTTCATTTTTACAAAATCACTTTGACATTGTCAAAAATAGAATTTGAAATCTGTTTTCTAGGGCATCCTAATTTGGGTTAGGGTTTAAAGAATGATTCAGTCTATCTTACACCTTGGTTTTCCTGTTATCATCAGATTCCTTTTGAAAGCACCAAACTATTCACCATTTTATAATATCTCCCAGATTAATTTGCAATATTAGTTTTGAATTTTTCTTAGTGTGCCAGGTCACGTTAATTCTCATTTGGTTCTCATATTTTTCTTTTTTACCTCAAATTATGTGTGCTCTCTTAGACAAAGATGTGTGTTCCAGTCCTCTTCATATGTGAACAATTTCTCATCAAGCATGTACATGAAAATCTTCTGTACTACTCAGGTAAGGTTAGATTGTCTCAAGGTTTCAAGAGCAGGAGAAAAATAAAATAAAATAAATTCAAGAAAGAGGGACCAATTACAAGACAAATATATCAAGCAGTGTCTATGTCTAGGAAAGTACCAGCTTTTTTTCTTAAACAGATATTTTAAAAGATTGACTAAATTTTCTCATGAAAATTTTAACTGGGTCCTCTATCAAAATTTATGGCACTTTCATATGACAGAGAAAAATGAATCTAGTATAATAGACCAAAGGAAATTTTGATAAGAAACTCTCTTGATGTGACTCATAATTAAATGAAGTTTAAAAGAAGCTGGGAAAGTTCCCTCCTTTTATCTTCTAATTTTGAAGATCGATTTTGAAAGAAGCAAATTGTCATGGCTACAGCAAAAAAACAGAATAATTTCAGTATGATGTAGTTAAATCTAGAGCTGTGTTTCTTAGACCAAATTCACAGGAGCATAATCTTGAGACACAGAGCAAATAAAATGTTTCCCCACACTGAGACCAACTTAAGCCCAATGTAAACTTGAAAATGCCTGGCCATCATCAGAAGTCCTCCTGTTGGTTCATGACACCCAATTTCTGTTTGCTCCTTCCAAATTGGCCAATAGTTGGCCTATGAGTTCTTAGTAGATAAACAGCTACTTAATGTGTCCATGTAGTTGGACACATTAGGAAGTCCACTGATTTATCTTTTAGAGACTTTACACTTAACAGCTATTTAATGAACACCCATTATGAGTTAGATAATATGTCACTAAAAATTGAAAAAGTCGAAAGCACAGCCTTCAAAGAACCTATTTAATGTATGAAACAGATGAATAAGCCAATAATTTGTTTGCACAAGGACTAGTTGCTATGGCAACAGCAAATTCTGCCTATAGAGGAGACAGTACTGGGTCTTACAAAGCTGCGGTTCTTAGGGTAGAGAAGGAGGGAAAAGACTCATGGACTCAAGCTGCATATTCAGAGGCATGGGAATGTAAACGAGTGTGTGCTATACTCTGACAGGGACTTGAGGAGAGGTATAAGATTCACTCCAATAATTCAGCATCTAGTAACTGTGTCACCCTGTTCGGAGACTTGAACGATGTGGAGAAGGATGTGAAATAGGCAGCTTATATTGCAAAGTGTAGCCAGAAGCCCAGCAGCAGCCTCATCTGTTTACTGCCATCCAAACAAAAGGAACTGAGCCCACTTTGATGCCAGGCACTATGCTGGTAGCAGAGGCATTCACAGGTAAGCAGGATACACTTTAACTATGCACAAGGGCCATGGAGCATCATGGGAGAAACAGACACTGCCCAACCAGTGGTAGTAACTAAGCCAAATATCATTTAGAAGATTCTTGTAATTATACCTGGAATGTAGGATATGTTGTCATTAGTGAGGACACCTCTCTCCTTACACAGTAATTTCTCCATGTTTGTATGCTTAGTTCCCTCTATACCATAGGCACTCAGAGTTCATTTAAAATAATTTCCACAAGAAAGTGATTTGGGGAGCAGACTAGGCTCTTAGGCCTCTAAGATCATTTGTTGTTCCTCTGTGACCAACATCTTTACTGCACAGAAGTACAGTATAATTGTACAGAAGTACAATATAATATGTTATAATTGTAGCTGCTTAAAATTCTCTGTAATTTGATTTCTTTATTTTGGGAAATATTGAAATATTGAGGGTTCTTATTTTTTTTCCCCTAGGGGACCTTGTTATATTAGATAGCTTTTCATTGCTATGATCAAGTACATGACAGAAACATGCTAAAAGAGAAAGGATGTATTTTGACTCACGGTTTCTGAAAGATATATGATTTATTGATTCAATGAGCTTGAATAATGCATCATTTCAGCTGTTGTTTTTGTTTTTTTTTTATACTTTCAGGTCAGTGGTTCTCAATCTGTGGGTCATGATCCCTTTGTGGGTGAAATGACCCTTTCACAGGGGTTGCCTAAGACGATATGCATATGAGAAATTTACATTATGATTCATAAGAGAAGCAAAATTACAGTTATGCAGCAGCAATGAAAATAATTTTATGGTTGGGGGTCACCACAACATGAGGAATTCTATTAAAGGGCCACAGTGTTGAGAATCACTGCTCTAGATGGACGGTAAATAACAGGTGTGAGAAGAGGGAGCCTGAGTAATGCACTCCTAGCCTTCTGCAATACCCTCATGTGCTGTGACCTACTCTTCTATGCATGTTCCACCTTCCAAAGCTTCTACAGCCTCTTACAATAGCACCATCAGCTGAGGAGATGGTTCATATTTAAACCAGACCAGTTTTGTTTATGTCTGATTCTTGAATGAAAATGAGGACATGACCACTCCTAGGTATGGCCAAGGTGAAGGGTTTTATTGTAGATATTAGGAACTGCTCAACCAGAGGCATCTAGAAGGGTCTAGACCAAACCTGGCTATGAGAGGAAAGAGAGAGGGAAGAGCGAGAGAGAAAGATGGGGAAAAGAGGAGAAAAGGGAAAGAGGGCAAGAACAAGCCAGTCAGGAGCCAGGAGGGCTCATGAAAACCAAGAGAGAGTGTCCAAAATGGCTAGGTTAAGTGTGGAGGAATCAGCCTTTCCCACAAATGGGTTCACGAGAACTCTACACAGGAGGGAGTACGAGTGCAGGAAAAATGAATAATGACAAACGAACAGAGTAGTTTGTTCTTTTATGGGACCCAAGGAAATGACACACAGGATCGTACTTTGAAATGACACACAGGATCTTGCTTTAAAATGACACGTGGAACACGCTTTAGAAGTAAAACACAGGAGTGTTTTTAATGGGGGAATTAACAGTATACATTTTAAGAAAAGAGAGGGGTAAGAAAGAGACTGACAATGTACATTACCAAGGGAAGGGGCCCACAATAGAGAAAGAGAGAGAGAAAGAAAGAGAGAAGGGGGGGCACTGCTCTGGCAAAAAGCTTTAAAAAGTCAAGTACAGTTTTTTGGTATGCAAATGTTGGTCCAGCCTCCAGAGGAACCAGTTTGATATGCAGATGTAGTCACTGGTAGAAGTTGATCACACCCAGGGAGGAGCCTGGTGTCCTGCAACTTACAAACTTCAAGGTTATCTTGTTTGCTATGAAAGAACATTTGACTCAATAACCCATAATTGGTTGAATGTTACTGTTAGCTGAATAATATTTCCATCTGCCTCAAACAGAGCAGGGTGCCATGTAGGCAAAGAAGATTTTTATTTTATGTTTTTTAGCTCTTTGGTGCATATTTATTTTTTCCTCTATCCAGGCTCCTTTTGCTTCTATCTGTTAAAGGCTTGTCTCTTCCTGGGGGGACCAACACCCATTCCGGAAATAGCCTTTACAATGTACTTACTATCAGTATGAATAGGTAGCTTTACACATGCCAAGACTTAGAAGCCAGCAAGATATTTTACAATGACAATTACTTTTGAGTAAAAAATGGCTGCTTCCCCTTCTCACCTAACACCAGCCAGCTAAGGTATTACTAGGCCAACCAGACATAATGAAAGACTTTTGTTGCCATTACAGCAAAGGGGAGAAATGGGCAAAATGGCTGGTAAGCCAAAATTCCCGGCCAGGGAGTCTGGAACCTTGTCAACAGACTTTAACCACATTGCCAGGGAGGGTATTGGGATTCCCAGCAGTTAAGTAGCAAAAAGAGAAGCCTGGGGGAAGGGAAGGGAAGCCCAGCTGCTTGGCTGGAAAGATTTAGGGTAGGGGCAGGGTGTGAAATGCTGGGAGGAACCACAGGTACTGAGTGAGACTTGTCATGGGTTCCTTTGGGGCCTGACAAATCTTAGTTTTAATCTTGTATTAAAAATACCTTTATGTAGGATCCAGCAACTGTACTTCTTGGTACTTACTCAAATGAATTCAAAACTCATGTCCATCTAAAAACCTGCACACAAATGTTCCTAGCAGCTTTGTTGAAATTGCCAAAAAATTGGCACACAAGATAGTCTTCAACAGTTAGATTTTTGTTAACTCAAAGAATATGACTTCAGGTAGGGCAAGAGGGTTTATTTTGGGCACAAGGATATTTTCCTTTGGCTCAAACATGCAGGTCCAACTTTCATCAACAGGAACTAAATTAAAGTATGATACTGAGCAGGGAAAATTAGAATATCCTCAAGGTTTGATTGTTGGAGCACTTAATAAACTGAATTATTAAGATCTTTGAAATATTTTGAAGCATCCCAGATTTGAGCTACATCCAGTGGATTTTTTAACAATGCGATGGACTCACATCCCAATATCATAAAAAGGTATTTCCCCAGAATAAACTCAAAGCCCCTTTCCTCAAAAGGCATCCCGCAGGATTTCAAGCCCATCCCTGCCTTTCTCCTCTGGCTACAGTGACAGTGGCTGTCAGCCCTGCACTGCCAGTCTCTAAGGATAGAGAGTTTTGGATAAGCACATGTCATTGACAAGCTTATTTCCCTCCGCTGATTATTATTCTCTAATTTATTTTGAAAATAATGCTAGATTTAATTCTCGCGGTGGTAAAATGTAACAAAACACATCTACTCCTGTTCTGAGGGCATTGGCGCTTGTGATGTGTGACACATTGGTAGAATTGTTCAGAGTGGAGGCTGAGACTGTGGGCTTTTATGCTTTTCAATTCTCTTCTATTCTCCAGTTCTTAGAAATGCTAACAAATGATATTAATTACTTTAAAATGTGCGTATTTGCAAGTGTGATACTGTACTTGTTTGAATCAGTCACAGCCCACTGTATAAGCAGGGTACAACCTGATGTGTTACAGACATTATTGCCCTGTGGTATTATTATGCATGCAGAATTGCGTTTCTATGGTTTTGATGTTATGAGAAGTAGCAGGCTGTTTTCTTAATTGTCCTAAGTTGCATATCCCCCTAAAGACTCATTATGAAAAGACATGTTGAAATGAGTGGTATCATTACAAGATTGTTCTTGCTTGGCAACAAGCAACAAAAGGAGAAAAAAAATTCCTGACAATTTCTGAGACATGATCTTTAGAAATTGCCTCTGAAATTAATGAGATACTAGCAAAAGAAGGAGCCAAACAAATTGCCCCAGGGCTTCCTGGGGGTTTTAAACTGGGACAAACCATTTCTTGAGTGTAGGTAGTAATTTTCACAATCAACTACTTTCTCACTACTACTTCTCCAGGATGAAACCAAGTGGCTTCACACTATAAGCATTCACATGATTAAAGAACACTCTGACCCAGAGGAAATTGTAATTAAATTAACAACTAAAGCTTGGAGTTTCCTCTCCTCCCTCCTCTTTTCCTTCCTTCTATCTCTGCTCCTTTAAAAACAACTAGAATGGAAATTCTCCCACCCTGCAGCTATAACTGGGATCCTCCTTCATTGTTTTCCACCACCTCCCTGCTGCATTGTCTCTACCTACTGGCTGTCTTCTGTTGTGCATGCTTCTGTCTCCATGGAGACAGACAGGGTAGAGGTTTGCATAACATCTGGACCCAAACTTCACCCCCAACACCCAACTTCCTGGACTCAGCCTGTTTTGGGTCATAGAGCAGAGTAGGTGGAGAACTTACCTTCTCCATATAGAAGCAGAGATGTGTTGAACATTTGCAATCCTCTCTCTGTGTGGTCCTATATGCAGCCAGGCAGAAAACTGAAAAGAACATCTTTTGTTTCCTGTGGGTTAGGAAAGCAGTCCTTTTGCTAAGGAGGATACAAATGCCAAAGACTCACAACATCAATAGGAAAATTGTCTTTCTTGAAAACTTCCACCAGCTATACAACTAGTAAGGCAACAGGTTAACTAGAAACCAGAGAAATGTGTGGTCATTCAGTGCCTCTCCTTACCAGGCACAACTATTCTAAATAGAAAGGCCTCAAAACACGCACAAATGTTTGTTAATGAGTAGAGGGGCCAAGTCACTTGATGCACACAAATGCTTATTTTACTGAAGAGGTCTCAGATTTGCAGGAAAGCCTGTGCCACAGAGTCTCAGGCTCCTGATAACTCAACCTTTTTCATTTGATGGAAATATTTTCATGCTAGAGTAACTGTAAAGCTTTATCATTACACTTTTTAGGTCTGAATAAAAAACTCATCTTGCTTATGTGATAGTAGTTTCATTTGTAAAAAAAAATTAACCTGTGGCAGCTAATGTTATGTTTTAAGTTTAAAATCTGTGCTTAAGACAGACATTTATAAAACAAAAATACCTCTATACTGTAAGCCCTATTTGTCCAAGGGCAAATAATTTCCTGGAATGCTGGGGGCTGTTGCTCACGTAAGATAACATGCCACATGTTTTCACTTCTGTAAACAAGCTTGGCTGCCCCAGTTGCACAGGATGTGTACTTGATCACATGTAGGCTGGAAGTATATCAGGATGTATGCTTGCCTCTGGTTGGACAATGGTGGGACGTATGTATCCTTGTGAATTTTGTTTTTATAAGCCCCTGACTATTCTGAGCATGCATCTCAGGTATGGACCTGGCCAATACCCATGGTCCTGGCCAGTATTTAATAAAACATCTTAATTTTTAAAAAATATATTAATTTTCAGACTGATGAATCTCTGAGTGACCACATACCCATCACAAACCAAATGTGACAGTCCTGGAAATGCCAATCCCCATAACTTCTGGATGTCACAAATCATCCTGATATTAGAGGCACCAGAATTATTCTCAACAGTTGTATAGAAAGGCTTGGTTGCCTCCTGATGTGCACTGATAACTCCAGGAATCTACTTAAATCCAGGATTACTTTGACTACCTGTAATTAATGTCCAATGTGCCACAGTGACTCTCTGAAACACTTTTTCAATTGAACATTTCCCTGCACATGTAGCAAAAAAGCCTCCATCAAACAATAATGGTTGACTTGCATAATATGTGCTTTGCATAGCCTAGCTTTGTCTGGATCTCACAGAAAGGCTTGGGAGACAGGAATAGTTATGTTCACTGAGGTTCAGAGAGGTTAAGTTACACAGTGGTGAGAGTCTCAAACCTGTTTTTTATTCCAGAGCTTATTCCTTTCATTATGACTATTAAGGGTTTCCTAATATTAAACATGGATATTCTTTCTTTAAAAAAATATTTGTTTTTGTTTAATGTATATGGGTATTTTGCCTACATGTGTGTATGTGCGTGTGTGTGTGCGTGTGTGTGTGTGTGTGTCTGTGTGTGTAGGTATGTGTATGTGTGAGTGTGTGTGTGTATGTGTCTGTGTGTGTGTATGTGTCTGTGTGTGTGTAGGTATGTGTATGTGTGAGTGTGTGTGTGTATGTGTGTCTGTACCAAATACATTCAATACCTGTGGAGACTAGAAGAGGGTGTTGGAGCTCCTAGAACTAAAGTTAAAAATGGCTGTGAGCTGCAATCTGGATGCTGGGAACTCAACCGTAAGAGCACTGAGCCATCTCTCCATCCTCTAGTTTTCTTTCCTTGGAGTCTAGAACATGCTAGTTCTAGATCCACAGGGGGCAAAAGCAGGTTCTCTCTGAACAGCACTTCCCTTGTATCATTGTCTGTTGTCTTTATTTCTTGCCAAAGTGAATTCCCACCCTACACATCCTAAATACCTAGTGATTTTCATAAACTTTATAGGATTTGAAATGAAAAGAAAATCTTTTCCATTTTAAATACCTTTTACTATTTATTTATTTTTGTTTATGTACTTTGGTGTTTTGCCTGTATGTATGTCTGTGTGTGGATATTGGATACCCTGGAACTGGAGCTACAGACAGTTGTGAGCTGCCATGTAGGCTCTGGGAATTGAACCCAGGTCCTAAGGAAGAGCAGCCAGTGTTCTTAACCACTGAGCAATCTTTCCAGCGCTCTTTTCCATTTCTTTTAGGTCCATTTTTCTAAGCCTAAATAATCTTCCAAAAGTCAGGAACCAGAAATAATGTTCCTAAGACTTCTGAGACCATTCCAAACCTGTTCTTTGTGCTGGCAGGAGAAGAGCTTGTGTTACTGAAACGGGCCAGTTAGGCAGGAGGCATGAATGTATGGGCTGGAATGCCCTACCAGGCTTTTCCATGTGACACTGTGTATGACCACAGGCAGGTCACCCTCAGCAGCCTCCTGCCTGACTCTGTCCCTGGGCATCCAAAGTGCCTCCAAACAGCTAGTGAGTAAGAGGTCTCAATTGTCATTTAGGTTTCTGATTATAAACAATTTAGCAAACATTAATTTAATGGCTAGTGCACCAAGCATTAGTGTAGAGTTCCTATTACTCTTCACTATGTTTAAGAGGATGAAAGAAAGAAGCTAAGACATTGAAGTCACAAAACCTGGTGTTTTTGGTGTTTTGTGAAACCAGCGAAGAGGTTTGGAAGAAGTGTACCATGCCCTGCGGGCCCGTCTTCTGCCACTGGATGGCCCCGTCAAATGTGTTGCATCATTCCCAGAACGAAGGGCAGTGGCAGTTATTGCTAATGTTGGCTCACAGTGTAGCTGATGGTGTACTTGTAACCAAGGCACTGGCTCAGCCCAAGCTCTTCTCTCTGACCAACACTGTTAGAGAATACTTTCCTGTACCGTGTCCAAGAGAAGAGATGACAAAAACAAAGCCAAAAATGCTTTTACCTCAGAGCTGGAGCCTAGTGACTCACAGGCGGTCTCGTGCGGGTTTCAGCAGCGCTGCTCTGCAGAGACTTTTAGGAGTGTGCAATTAACTTCGTAGTGTGTGAAGGTGGCAGTTGTAAGTTTCGGCTCATTCGGAAATATGTACAGACCTTAACGTTGTTTCTAACTAGTGATGTGATGTCATTTCAGTATTTTGATGGCTACTGCCAACATTTGTAACCATGTTAGTAGTGGAATTCAAAAGGTGTATTGATTATATTTCACCAAGTTTTATTTATTTATCTTTTTTTTTTTTTTTAAAGTTGCTTCCCAGGTTAGAGTCTAACATGGAGAGTGGATTTGTGGGAAAGGATATGAGAAAGTCAGGGTGGTCCATCCTGCCAGCATGCTGAGATTCAGAATGACTGTACTATACCACTGTCATCCCCCCAAATGAAAGAACTATCTCTCCCTAGGGCTGGTGCCTGGCCCAAGTTTCCAACATGGTATTAATTTCCCTGTGACAGGTCCTCGCTGTTCTGGCTGACAGTCCTGAGCATTCTACTGCTCTGGTGTCACTGCCACAGAGCTATGAGGTCCACACAGGTCCCAGCCTCACACCCTCATGAGAGTGTGGTGTGCGGTCACAACAGAACTCAGGGCTGTATGTGTCTTCATCACACACCTGGGACCTCTCCTTCTGTTCTTAGGCCTGCCACATTGCTGTATCTGTCATGGAAGTCTATGCCTGTACAGTAGGCCACAGCCTACAGGTCTCATCTTGAAATGGGATACATACTTTTCTCTCTCTTCTTAAGAAAGTGTTTTCTGTCGTTGGGGGCGGGGGCTATTTACTTTCCTAGTTGCCACTTACGTTACTAAGGTTTCAGATACTGTGATAAAACAAATGGAACAATCATTCAAAAAACAAGGAAAGGTTTATTTAGGCTCATGGTTTTGTAAGTGTTCATTGTTACCCTGGGGGTATCATGGTGAGGAGCATGTGGCAGATAAATGCTGCTCACCCCATGACAGCCAGGAAGCAGTGGGGGTGGGGCACAAGGAGAAGGAGAGGGGGAGTGAAAGAGGGACAGAGGGAGAAAGAGAGAGAGAGAGAGAGACAGAGACAGATACAGAGAGACAGAGAGAGGTGTCATGGGATCTAACTTCCTTCCACTAGGCTGAACCTTGTAAAAGTTGCAGCATTTCCCAGTAGCACCGTATGTTAGCAATCAACCTTTTAGCACTTGATCGTTGGGTGACATTTCAGTTCTAGAACACAGTACTACAGCAAAATGAGCCCACCTCTTGGGGCCTCGCACAGGTGTGACTTTGCAGTCTCTATCTAAATCCTAGGCACATAAGGTTCATGGGACAGCAGGTATATTGTTGAGATACATACTAGGTGGTGCTCCCATGGTTAGCATCCTGTAGTAACATTATAGGGCAGAAGCTGTTGTGCTTGCAGGTCCCTGATTATAGACTTTTACTGTTTTAACTTTGTCCCAAGAGAAAATAGCAACTGATGCATCTACCAGCCTGAAGTTTGTTTGTTTTCATATAAAAGAAAGCATTTAATGTGGACTTGCTTATACTTTCAGAGGTTAGTCCATTATCATCTTGACGGGGAGCATGGTAGCATGCAGGCAGACATGAAACATGGTGCTGGAGGGGTAGATGAGAGTTCTACATCCTGATCCCCAGACAGCAGGAAGAGAGTGACACTGGGCCTGACATGGGCCTTTAAACCTCAAAGCCCACCCCCAGTGACATGCTTCCTCCCAAAGGGCCACCCCCTAATCCTTTTAATCCTTTCAAGGAGGTCTACTCCCTAATGGCTAAGTGTTCAAGTACAAGAGCCTATGGGGGCCATTCTTATTCAAACCACCAGAGTCAACTCCCTGGCCCCCAAAGGCTTGTAGCCATATCATAATGCAAAAAAAAAAAAAAAAAATACATTCAGTCCAACTTCAAAAGTCCCCATAGTCTATCACAGTCTCCACATTTTTTAAAAGTCCAAAGTCTCTTCTGAGACTCATGGCAATCTCCTAACTGTGGC
The DNA here is from genome assembly GCA_026225945.1 of Cricetomys ansorgei. Taxonomy (NCBI): domain Eukaryota; kingdom Metazoa; phylum Chordata; class Mammalia; order Rodentia; family Nesomyidae; genus Cricetomys; species Cricetomys ansorgei. The sequence goes on from JAMJFZ010001133.1 coordinate 14,527,299, forward strand.
CCCCTGTAAAATCAAAATCAAAAATCAGATCACATACTTTCACTATACAATGGTACAGAATATATCTAACTATTCCAAAAGGGATGAAAAGGAGCATAGTGAGGAAATACTGGACCACCCCCTATGTTCCCCATTCCCTAACCCCCCCCAAAAAACCCAGCAGGGCAAACTCCAAATTCTGCATCTCCATGTCTAATGTTAAAGCATTTTTTCAGAACTCTAGCTCCTTCCAGCTTTCTTGACTGCAACATACTTTTTTTTCTTGGACTCGTCCCACACCTGGTCTTCAGCTTTCCTTGGCAGGTATTCTATGACAGTAGCATCTTCTACATCTTGGGGTCACCACACAACCCAGGCTTCACCCTCACAGCTTCATGAAATGGCTTCTCTGGGCCTCCATGCAGGGATACTCCTGCCACGCGCCTGGCCTGGGCAGCTTTCCTTAGCCACAAAGGAAGATTCCACAACCTCTTTCTTGTACTCTTGTGTCTAAAGTTAGAACCACTTGGCTGAAGCTGCCAAATTCTGCTGCTTGGTGGGGCTGGAACTTGGCCCCCTCATCTAATTACATTTGAATCAGCTTTCTGTTTTCAATGGTTTTCTTCACTGCTTAAGTTTGCCTTTAATTCCTTTCCACAACTTGGAAGCTTAGCCCGGTGGAGTCTTGCCCTGAGGTCAGCACTCCCTTTATACCATTTAGCATCACAGCCTTTAGTTTTATGTTCTTGAAACCATTTGGTATCATGCAATAAAAATGAGTATAGAGATGTAGGCTCGTTTGTTTTTTGGGTAATAGATTTTATTCAAGGCTCCCCCACCCCAGTACAGCTTGAAAACCACCTGACAGTAATTAAATTATTCTAGCATCTCACTCTCATCTCCCACATGCGTTTTTCCCTTTTGCTTTGTTATTTTGCTATGTGCAATTTAATCTTCTTTTAAGCAACAAGCAGAGCCACCCACAACTACACATGCTCACTATAAATCTGAACGGCGGGGATGGGAGGGATGGATCCCTTCCTTTCCCCTCACAGGTTGTAAATTGGTTATTCACATTTCCTTTGATGAGAATTTTAAGCACTGCACACCATCTTCATAAGCACACTCAGCAGATGGTTGGGAATACTGTGTGATAAGAAAAAGGAGCCAATTTCTTCAGTTATTTTCACCTCCTGAACACATTCCAAAAAATGCAGTAGAATATTTTAGGGTGTCTTTATAAGACTCCATTCCTTAAATATGAATATAATTTGCTGTTGTGTTCACTTTAAGATGGATTCCTTTGTGGGCTGTCTTTATTGTAAGGGATCTTGTAGTATTTTTTTGTATAAAATTAGAGTTTTGTTCAAAGCTCTCCTGGGTGTTTCTGTCTAGGAATTAACCCAGATGTTCCTTCTCCACACTCAGGGAGGCTATGAAACAGAAGGCAGTGAAGCATGATATTCAGATGACTCCCAATGACCTTCATGCTTCTCACCTGCATAATGACATGATCCAGAGGAGGGAAAAAAGTTTCCAAGTCATCTAGGTTGCCCTGTGAACTGCCCCCAACATTTACCAGCTTGGAGACTTTAGAAATGTTTCTTAGACTGCAGATAATTTTGAGGAACAGGATAGCTATTTTTACCTACTGGCTTGTTGTGGACATAATGATAGATTATGTAGATGAAGCTCTTTCCTTGTGTGCTCCATAAATATTAGTGAGGCTAGTAGGTCAATAGTGGGAGACTAACAAGATGTCCCTGGTTGCTATCCTCAAAAGGTTTCTTACTTTAAGATCTTTGGGACAGCTCCTGTTTCTCAGCGCAGCATTAGCTCAACTTCAGCTCAACCAAAAAAAAAAAAAAAAATCCTTGGCCTCATGTTTTTTCCTAATATGACACTTTTGTTTTTGGCTGTGATGGAGTTTTTTGGCTAAGATTTGTCCTTGTATTTAGTTTAATATCCAAAGAAGTTTTTAGATGGGCTCTGTTAATTCATCTACAATTATTTTATTTATATTATTAATTCTCCTTGTAAAAACGTGTTTGGAAATAGGCCAAGTCACTTGGTCTATTCTTTCTAAGCCCATGAATCAGAGATGGTGTGCAATAGCTCATGTTAAGAAGCAGAAAGCCTTTGCATGGTGAAACATTTTGAGTTACTACCTCAGGAGAGTTATAATAGAAAAAGTCTTCCATGGCCTGAAGGATCTGGAGAACTGGAGTGATCTATAATTTTAATGTTATATTATCTTATATAGAGGCCACTAGATATACATGGCTATCCAGATTTAAATGACTACAATAGCAGCAACAAGATAATCAATTCAGTTGGTGTAGCCAGGTTTCTAGTAATTAGTAGATGCGTTTGGTCAGTAGCTACCATAAAGGACAGTACAGAGACAGACCAACGCCATCACTGTAGATCCTTGTAGAATGTTCTATTGGACAGCACTGCTCTGCTTGAAGTTGTCCTAAAGAGACCAGAAAGTTAGAGGTTTATAAACCAGGAGACATTCCAAAAGGAAAGCATGTGTGAGAGCTAAGGATTGTTGGCCAGTCTAAAAAGTCAGGGCATGTAGCTTCCAGCAGAGGTAGCTTAGATGAGCAACCATGTGGTATAAGTGGGCATGCAGCTTGACCAAAACTCACAGAAAGTAGTTACAGAGAAGCACCTGGGATATGGACTGGACTTCAGACCGTAGGTTTGGGATGATCCATGCCTATAATGTTGCCTATGTTGTTTTATCTAGATCAGGTTCAAGATAAGATTGGAAAAGATTAGGTTCTTCTTCAAGGCTCATAGTCATGGTCATACCAATTTGAAAAGCTCCTCTACTTTGGTTAAAGAGTGACAACCCTCAGAACAAAAGTAACTTGGCTCCAAATTTGTTTTTCTAAATTCTTACCTTCCCACCCTGTTGACTGGGGTAATGGCTGACTACAAGTTTTGTTCATTGTTCGTCTGCTATCCTTCAACCCACCATGCACTGCATCTTCTTAGCTATGCCAATGACTGACTACAGACTACAAAAGAGACAACTTCACTCTCCTTTTTCCTTCCTCATTTGGCGGGGGACACTGGGGGCTGGCTTGTAAATGGACAGTAGGCTCTGGTTTTTACACTAGATGACCTCTCACAGGTCCTTTCCCATGAAGCATCTGCTGGTGTTGGGCTGCTCTTTCCCTTTCCTGTCTTTTCTCCTTGCCCACCTTAGAAAGACCAGTAAAGAATCTCTTCAATGAAGCTAGAATTCTTCAGAACTTCCAAGGATGTTTCTTTCTTTTATCCATGCCCTTACTTACTCATTCATTCAACAGACTTATCTTGAGATCCTGTAGGATAGAATTCCTGCCTTTTAGGAGCTTAGGCTCCAGAGCAGGAAGACAGACAATAAAATTGAAAAAGGATAAAAATATGTACTATATGAGATAGTAATAAATGTAGAAAAACAAAACAGAAGAAGGGCCATGGGAGTGGTTTGTAAGCGGTCATAAAAACTTCAGTGGTCACAGAAGACAGCAGTAGTTAGGACGCCAGGATCAGCACGAACACTGAGCAGTTTCTGTGTCTGCATGGGTTTGCGCATAGACCCACACGCATACCTGTGGGAAATAAGTTCTAATTGGAGGGAAGAGCAGTGGGAAAGAGCATGAGATTCTGACCTAGAAGAGAGGAGGGAAAGATGGTAGAATATGAGAAACGATCATAGCTCATGTTAGTAGGCCAGTTAAAATATCCACATTTTCTCTAAATGATATTGAAAGAATACCTTTAGAAGTTTGTTGTCAGGGTTTGACACGACTGGCCTACACAGTCACCATGAAATCATGTTTGGGAAGACTATACAGAAACAAAGCTGAGAACACAGAGAACCATTAAGTTATGATTCAGAGAGATGGTGCCTTGGGAGGCAGGGGCAGTGATTCTAAAATGCTCTTAGATTACGCTAGTATCCCCAAGGATTGTTGGGGACATTAAAAAATGATGGACTGTGACTGCCAATATCTGCCATATTAGAAATAAAATGTTTGTTCAGTTCTTTTAAAATGGAAACAATAAGTCCATGGGAATAGTGTGATAGTATGAACACTAAACTTATCATCGAAACAAAAAAAAAAAAAGTGTACTGCTGTTTTATAGTCTCAAAATCTCACATTTTGTTTCATCAGTGTTTGTTCATCCAGTCTGTCTAAATATGCTATCTGTACTGAAGTGTATGTCTAGCCTAGAGATCTAGCCCTTTTGGAAAAGGTAAGAATTTATGATAATTATGGACTTTACTGTGATATTGTGCCAAAATCTAAAGTTTACCTTATGATAGAATCGGAAACTATGGCAATAAGCTTTCTGTGCTTTGTTATACTGAAATGCACTTGTCTGTATTGTACTGCAACTGCATTTTACTCACGACTAATTTGGTAAGATCATGAAGTTGTCATTTAGAAAATATTGGTGTGCTGAGTTATTCAGATTTTCTAAATGTTGACACGTTTTATTGTACAAGATAAAAATTCTGTTCACTGATATCACCAACTTCATCAAAAAAGTTTTTAGGTATTAAAAAGCTGTCAAATCCCACAATGGTAGATATGAGTCTTCCAAAATTCTAATTTTCCCTTGAATTCTTGAATTTTAATATTAGTGCCAATTTCTGTGGCTTCCTTTCTTTGAAGTGACAAGATCATTTTGTTCATTTTTTTCCCCAACAAAGTATCTTCCAGAGACACAACATGAACAACTGTAGCTTGTCTATCAGCTGTACTTTTATGTCAACAATGGTGTTTCATGGGAAAAGTGGTCCAGTAAAATCACAATACAAACAAGTGCTCAAGGATGGTCCAGCACCTGACAGGATGCTTTGTGTACACGTCTCTCTTCATCTCCTAGAGTAGAAGAGTATAGTCAAAGGCTGACAGCAATAAAGTAAAAAATCAGTGCTGTTGCTAGCAGCAATCTTTAATTTTTAAAAATTGTATTGTTATTGCATGTGTGTGAGTCAGGTAAGCATGTATGTTACCATGTAACTGTAGAGGTCGGACTGCAACTATACTTTGCAAGTCCCTGTGGGGATCTTTGCAAATACCACAGCCAAGAAGGAAGTCCGGTTTAACAAGACTCAGTAGCCAGTATTGGTTCAAACTTTCAGAGTCTGACACTGGATAGTTTATTTCAGGAAACTTTGAGAATTTGATACTGAGTAGTTTATTTCAGGCATTTTAAACACAGCATAATTTGGAAAAGAAGTTTCCTGGTGATAGTTAACTCAATTCTATGTGTACAGCAAACCTTAAGACATGCTTACAGCAAAACTCTTTGTAAAGAATAAGTAACTTCTTCCTTAAAGATGAATTCTAAGATTGACTGGGAAAGCAGACTCAAGGTAAACAGCTCATGGTCAGGGCTTGGGAGAGGGTAGATTGACTGAGATAAACATAGAGTCTGGGGAACCAGATGTGGCCTGGATAAACAGATAATGCAGAGGTCACCAGGTTATTAATCACATCCATTCCCAGTCTTCTGGGCAGAAAACAAGTTAAATGTGTTTAACATTCTTGATTTTCTCAGTGCTTATCTGTTAGCACAAGGACCTTGTGTTTCTTACAAGTCCCAGGGATAGAACACAGGTCACCAGGTTTGGTGGCAAGCACACATCCTGCTGAGCCATCTTGCTAGTCCTCAAATGTCTGTGTGTGTGTGTGTGTGTGTGTGTGTGTGTGTGTATGTGTGTGTGTGTGTGTGTGTGTGTGTGTATGCATGTGTGCACAAGCGTGCTGTCTCTATATATGCACCTGTTACACTGTGCCCTCAGCGGACAAGAGAGACCCTGGAACTGAAATTCTAGGTGTTTATGAACTGCTTCATATGGGTGCTGGGAATCAAACATCAGTTTGCCACAAGAACAGGCCACATTCTTAACCACTTCGCTATCTCTCCAGCTATTCAAATGATGTTGTAACATTAAGACTTTTGAAGTGCTAGGCACGTTGTGCATGCTAGGCAGGTGTACAACCACTGAGCTACATCACCAGTGTTATGAATCTTTTTCCTCTCAAAGTGACAACTCTACTTTGTTAGACTTTCCCTTCTGTGAGTATCTTGTGGACTTCTAGGAAAGGTCTTGAGTTTCCCAGTAATTCATGGACTACAGTTACAGAATCTTGCAGTAGGAAGTGAGATCATCTGATTTTGAAAGATTTGTTGCTGTTTTACACAGGGAAGATGATAAAATCGAGCATATTGTAAATGGAAATATTAGTAACTTGGACATGTTCATTCAGGGAACAGGAGGCAGTCACAATGTGTAAGCCTGAGCCACTGCAGAGGGTCAAACCTCTCTCGTGGACTCACCCAGAGCATGTGGCCTGTAGGTAATTTATTGATTGGAAACTCTGTCCTACTTACAAAAGCCTTATTTACATTAATGAATAGAACCCCATGCCCTGGAGATTCTGCTGGCTGAATTGGTGCCCCGAGAGGCTGAAGTCAAAGCTGGGGAATCCAAGATATTCCCTGGGTTCCTGATGAAGAAGGATGCAAAGGTGATAAGCACCCTTCATTTGTAGTATTATAAACAAATAACTTTTACATGAAAAGTTCAGAGGATTATAGCCATTGTTTTAGTCTTTCTGCACCTATGAACAGATACAGGAAGCAAGTCTTACAGAGAGAAGCAGGCTGCAAAAGCCTTAGGAAGCGCCCTTCCCCCATACAGCTCTGAAAGCACGTTTTACAATTATAGGAGCCTCATTGCACAGACAGAGCAGACAACAATACAATATATGGTTCAAATATTCCACTACAGTCGATAAAGATAACTCAGAGTTTATGACCTGAACAAGAACCGAAGAGATCAAGCAGCTGGTGTGGTGGGAAGAACAGGATAGGAAGAATGACAGGGAAGGAACAATGGTACACAGATCCTGTTTTGAAAAACCCCTTTGTGAATCAATTATTAAAGGCAGTAATACCATCTGCCATGACTTTAAATTAAAAAAAAAAAAAAAGCATGGAAACAGTGACTTAAATCTTGGGTTTAAGAATTTGGAATTTGATTGCAGTCTTAAAAGCCTCTTGAGGGGAGGCATCGTTAGAGACTTGAGCCAGAAAGTATGTTGAGGCACTAGGGCTGTGTTCAAAGTAGGCTGTAGGGCTTGGGAGAATGCTTTCCCAGCATGCGCTAGGCCCTGGATTTGGAGGTCTATTATAATATTCATGGTCTGATGGTGAGATATAGAGAGATGATGAGAGACATGATCCTGGGTATATTCCAATAGTAGAACTCACGACACAGTCACTTTCACCCTATGTTTGGAAAGAGAAAATGATATGTGTAAAATTGAGCTTGTTGATGGCTTTCAGAAACAGCATTGTGGAGAGGTATCCAATGTCAGGTCCAGACAAATGAGTTCTTAAGGGATTTCACCTAAGGTTATGAGTTGGCTATTTGAGTTCTGCTCTTGGTAGCTATCTATTAAAGATAATAGGGGGATAAGGGACTGATAAACAGCCCTCAAACAGCTTAAATGGCAGACATCAGTTCATAATTTACAGCTTATGGATGTGCAGGGAGGATGGCTACAGGTTGAGCATGTAGCAGGCAAACAGCATCTGGACACCAACCGTAACAGGATAAGATTTCAGTGCTGGCTTCTGTTTAATATGATTCCTGTTTATCTCAAAATTTCATTGGAATTAGGTGGTCTTGCTATTCCTGTCATATTTCTGCCTGATCCAACACTACTCCTCTAAAAAAAAAAAAAAGCCCTATTCTATGCTTTATTGGATGTTTGGATACTTGTAAGTACAAAGCTATACTTAATCAGAATGCTGGATTCACACTGAAGTAATTGCCTAGCTAATTACCCTCCTGGGAATGTGGCCTCAGATTAATCATTATAAATAATGGGAGATGAGATAAACTTAACTGTTGTTTCACAGCTCACATCTCAAAGAAGAAAAAGGAAGCTACTATTTTTATGGTTTTTAGATTCCCTCAATTTCTAGATAGTACAGCTGTGTCCTCATTGTATTTTATAGCCAGAAAGGAAAAAAAAAATGGAAAGAAAACTTCCCCTCAGCAGTTCCTATAATCTCAAATTTATAAGCACGTCCAGGATAATTCACCTGTAAGCCAACTAAAAACAACAGTGGAAGAGATAGACCCATCCGTTGGAGTGATTTCTTAACTGCAGAAAACGTTTTCTTTTCTTTAAAAGCAAAGCTGTAAAAATCTATATAAATTTCAGTCCACAGAGCATGAAACTCTAATTTTTACACCTCTCAAGCACTTTAAGTAAATGACTTTTTGCATATGTGGGGTCTCAAAAAAATCAACAAAATTGTGTGAAGGGAGTGTGAGAGATTGATTTTCGACCACATGAAAGTCTTCAGAGCAACAGCATAGAAGGGTCTTCAAGTAAAAAACATCCACAAGAATTCTGTTTTGCTTGGTACTGTAATCTTTATCTTTCACTGCTATGTTTTTCTGTTTGATATAGCCTCAGGACTTTTTAGTGTGTTGAGGAGGAAGTGAGAATTCTCATAGCAGTGACAGTGGAGGCACCCTGCAGGTAGGCTGGGGGTAACATGGTAAGTGTTTTGCAGGTAGGCTGGGGATAACACCATGAACATCATGCAGGTAGGCTTGGGATGGGGGAGGTGACACTGTTCACTGCAGCTGTTTCTATCTAGCTTAGTATTCCTGACTTTATGGTATGACAAAGAAAGGGGTGTGTTGGTGTTGCTGTAACTAAATACCTGATAAAAACAACCAAATCAAGAGTTTCTTTTGGCTCATGGTTTTGGAGGAATCAGTTCATTATGGTAGGGGAGGTAAGGACAGAGCAAACTAGTTCATTCCTGGACATTTAGAAAGCAAAGAGGAAAGGAAGAAAGTAAGAAGAAAGGAGATAAGGTGAGAGAAAGGAACCAGGGAGAAGACTTCCTTCAGTTACTCCCCACCCCTCCAGAAGTTGCATGAATTCCCCACCTTCAGGACCCCTAGATGATGACAGAGCATCAAACATACAAACCTCTATGTCACCATTACTGCTTAAACCATAGCAAGGGGATCCCAAAACAAAGGCAGAACTAAAGGGCCTTGAAAGTCCATAGTGGTGGAACTGATCTATGGAGAATGATGACATTAGCATCAGGTTCTTACCAAGCACCTTCTGGTCTTGCTTCTGCATTCTTTTATCTAATCATTTATCTAGTACTTTAGTTACTCATCAGCTTGGTGGATCAGCCTGTGTGGGTAGAATTAATGACCATCTAAGGAGATGCCCGGTTTTCTTTCCCCATGTGGCAAAAGGATAATTAGTTTTTGACATGAATTGGACTTTAGAAATATCATTGCACACCTGCTTTAAACACTCACCTTAAAACAAACAATGGTTTCCATAAAGATTTGAGTCTCCCTCCTTCTCTCTCTCTCTCTCACTCTCTCTCTGTGTATATGTGTGTATGTGTGTGTGTCTATGTATGTGTAACAGACATTAAAACGTTCTCTTAACAGATTTTAGGCAATTGACATAGAATGGGAGACCAGGAAAAATTCTGCCAAATCCCAAACCAGCATCAATTCTTGCCAAACTTTAGGTATAAGGAATGTTGTTTTTCCTTTTTGCCATTCCTCTTTTCTGATGAATTCCTCCAGGTTCATGTATAGCATAACTCAGGAAATAACTGATACTATTTTGTTCTGGTATGAACATAGGCTTATGTATGGGCATGCCCAGAACTATTTGTATTTCAATAGTAATTTAGAGATGGGACTATATTTTACTTTATTATTTGTTTTTGAGACAAGAATGTCCCTCAGGTTGGTTTCAAACTCCCTATTCTCTTGCCTCAGCCTCTCTAGTGTCAGTGCTGGGACTACAGGCATGAACCACTACATCTACAAAACCATCTTTTTTGTTTAAGAAAATTCAAGAATAAATAACTGTATTAAGGAGCCATCGTGGGGGTGAAGGGTGCATTTCAGTTGTTGTATGTGACTTCTTGACTTAGTCATAAGATTGACATTTTCTCATTCTGAGGTTAACTATTCAAATGGACTCAATTTTCTTTCTGTTTGAAGTGGAGCCAACTGCTGGGATCTCAGGATGATTTGTATCTTCCTTGAAGCAGCCTTTGATAAGAGCTGTTTAATAAAAAACATTTCTGAATTAGTACAGAATATACGATCTGTCATAGATCTAAAAATAGTGGCAGAGACATGTGATCAGAATGTCTTCAAGGAGGAAATTATTGATTGTAATTAGAAAACAAAGTATATACCAGGTCCTCAATTATCAAGAACCTTATAGGAAAGGGAGCTTCTATTAGTATATAATTACACATGGCACCCACACACCTGTTATTCCATTTATAGACTCCTATATCCTCAAAAGAATTTCTGGATAGAAAACAATATTTGCTTTAATAGGAGGCAATGGGAGATATAGTTCTTTAGCCACTCCTGGCTTCTCTTCAGAAGCTTCTGCATAATGCTGGTTTCTGTTAACAGTGCCTTAGCCTTCATTCACATTACCAGGGACCTTCTCATGAGCAACTTCATGTCCTTAGCCCATTCTATGCTTTATTAGTTAGTTTCCTTAGTTTTGTGCAGAGTAGCTAGGACTCATTCTCACAAAGTGTCTCTTGAAGCCTGAATAAATGTTTGTCAAGAGAGAACATCCAAAATTGTGTGGAAGAAAGAATGCGAAGGGAGAAGAATGGGCAAGAGATTTGTGAAAACTAAATTTTACCTACATTTTAAAAAGGCGTGTGTATAGAAGAGTGGTGAGCTGGCTCAGCAGTTAAGAGCACTTGCTGCTCTTGTAGAGGACTTGGGTTCTGTTTCCAGAATCCACGTGGTGACTCAAAAGTGCCTGTAATTTCAGTTGTGGAGGATCCAATGCCCTCTTCTGGCCCCTGTGGGCACTGCATGGACATGGTGTAGACAAATAAATGTAGACAAACACTCTTAGAATTAAGATCTCTCTCTCTCTCTCTCTTTCTCTGTCTCCCTCCCTCCCTCTTTTTTGAAGGCGTATGTTCATCATTGCTGGAAGTCTTTGAATTGGAGAATCTCAAAATTTTCAAATATTGCCTGGTAAATTATGGATACAGAATGTAGCAGCTAGTAATTAGATTTGTAAATACAGATGATTCTTTCTTCATTTACTTTTACATTATTTGCTTATGGACACGACTTAGTGATTTGATTATAACACTCAGTGAACTACAAAGTTTTCATCTTATTGCATCCACTTTATTCAACCCTATGCCAGTGTTGTAATATTGTATTGTATTGTAATGCACACATAGAAAACTTGGCTTGTATTCTGAGACTCCTGTGCTATTTAGAATAAAAGATGCCACACAGCTAGAGCAGAAAATGGGAGAAGAGAACGAGAGTGTACGCTGAAAGGGATGTGCCTGTGAGTAGCCTCCTTTCTCTTAACACAACTCTCCTGGCAAGGCAGGTTCCTTGGCAGATGCTGGGCTAATTAAAGTGTGAACAACCACAGGGGCAGCAGAACCACAGGAGTGGGAGTCCAGCTGACTTCCCTTACCTCGGCTGTCAATTTAAACTGTAGATGCTTCATCTCTGTTATCTGAGATTTTTTTTAAACAAATTTTTGTCCCAGGTTCTAAGAGATAGGTCATAACAGAAAGAATGCTTGAAATAATTTCATTAGGAAAGCACACACGTGTGAAGAGAACTGTGGACTCCAAGTCAAGATGCAACACGAAGAATGGATGTTATAGCATGATCCAGGCCAGTGGTTCTCAACCTTCCTAAGGCTGCGACCCTTTAATACAGTTCCTCTAGCTGTGGTGACCCCCAACCATAAAATTATTTTTGTTTGCTACTTCATACTTTTGTGAAAGGGTCATTTGACCTCCAAAGAAGTCATGTCCTACAGGTTGAGAACTGCTGAATCCTCCAGCATCTTTACCAATGTGGATTCATCCCCCCCTCGCCTCTCTGTTTATAATAGGCTATGATAAAATTTGTTTTCAAACCTTAAGTGTTTAAAGTGCTAATTATTTTATAACTGATTTAATCTTTTGACACTTTATATCTAAGTAACTTTTAAAATATTCTTTTTAAAAAATGTGCATTGGTGTTTTGCCTGCATGTGTGAGGGAAGGTGTCAAACCCCTTAGAACTGGAGTTTCAAACAGTTGTAAACTCCATATGGGTGCTGGGAATTGAACCCAGGTCCTCTGGAAGAGTAATCAGTGCTCTTAACCACTGAGCCATCTCTCCAGCCCCCTATTTTAAAAATCATCTAACACGAATTTATATACCATTTTCCATTTCCACATATTTTAAAAGTTAAGGGATAAAATTTACTTTAAAATTTCCTTTTAATTAATTAATTAACTAATTAATGAATCAATTTGCATGATATTTTACCTCATACATGTATGTACACCATGTGTGTGCCTGGGACCTGAGGAGAGCAGAAGGTGTTAGATCCCCTTGAATTGTAGCTATGGAGAGTCGTGAGCTGCCATATGGGTTTTGGGAACTGAACCTGGCACGTCTGGAAGAGTAGCCATTGCCCTTAACCGAGGAACCATCTCTCCAGCTCTTGCACATTTCATTTTTAAATAATCGTGACCATGAATGTGCTGCTGTATTGGATAAACTAGGTGAAATCACTAAAATACTGTGCCAAATTCATGGCTCAACACAGGACTGATGAACACTGGCTCCTTGAGAGCGAGAGATGCTCTCCTTTCTATGCATAGCATCACTCAGATTGCAGAGTCCCAGTTATAGTTGACTACTGGAGCCCTATAACATCGGATCCTTGCATCCCACAGCTTGACGAGACCCTTGGCAGCTTGCAGGGTGGTGTATTTCAGAAGGATTATTATATGTGCAGAGGAAACTTCCTATCAGGAGTTGGATTCCACATATTTTACCTTAAGAAAATGAACTGGAAAGTTCTTCTGGGTATTTTCTGAAATTCTGTCTATATTAATTAGACACCTGACAGGTATTTATTAACCTTCTGTCCTTCTTTTTCTCGTATTTCCATTTTCTGGCTACAGAAGAGCATGGCTGGTGTGCAGTGACTTAGTTAAGACCTTTGTGGTCCACATTCATGATTCAGTGGTTGTAAAACTGCAGACCTATTCCGTGTGTATATTTGGAACTCAGAAAATTGTGGCAATTGCTGAATTGGCACCACTATTTGGAGATGCTGGAACCTAAGCTGCATTTTGGTAGAAGAAAGGAGAATAAACAGTGTATATATATGGTTAAGTCATCAGCCAGAGCCTGGCTGGCAATGAGCAGAAGACGTGGGGAGCCAGACAGAGGAGTGTGCTAACTGGAAGAAAAATTGCTTGTTGAACAGGGTGAGAAAAAAATTCAATTGAAAAGTTTGTGTCTGACCAAACCAAAAGGTTTGTGTCAACCTAGGTTGACCCTAGGTAGAGAGACTCAGGCTTGATAGGGCAAGTGGAAAAGGAGATGCCGAAGAGAAATGTGCTGGAAGCCATGTGAAAGAATGGCAGATGGAATAGTGCTCAGAAACCAAGTAGAAAGCACTGTTAACAGCCAGGGTGCCGGGCGTCGTAAGCAGCCATCCATCATGCTTCTCACCGACTGTGCCCTTCGATTTCACAATGATTTATTTATTAAACCACCCCCCTCATTACCTAAACCATAGCACTACAATTTCACATACCATCTGTGAGCTTGAAATGGTCTTAATTAACTATCACTAATGCACTACAAAGGTGTTGTCCTAAAAATGGCTTATTACGCTTGTCGGTGTGTTCTTTATGTGAGAACCGTGACATTCGTTGTGAGAGCGGCTGCATTTTGCCATCTCTTCACTGGACTATGTTTCTCACATGAACCATAAGACAAGGAAGATATGTGTAGCTCTCTCATTAAACATCCTTAGGTTTAATGTTTTGACTAATTGTCAATCGGAGACAAAAATAGTAGTCCTATCAAAAGTAAGTTTTCTGAAGAGGTAGTCTACCTAGAGTTGTAGTAGAGCAGGAGTCTGTACACCAAAATGCCTGCTGAATGTAAGAGAAATATCAAGGGGTGGGAGAGACGGCTGAGTAGTTAAGAACACTGTCTAATCTTGCAGAGAACCCAGGTTCAGTTCTTATCAGCCATATCTGTAGCTGCAGTTCTGGGCCTTTGTGCAGGCAAAACGTCCATATGCATAAAATTAAATAAAAAAAAAATGTGACTGGAACAGATTGCTTAAGGCATTTCTTCCATTCATGGTCTGACTTGGACCAGCGGTGGGATCTTTTGGTTGTGCCACTGCTGATAAACTTACTGATTTTGCTAAGCTCGACTTGATGGAGTCCTCCTGTCTTAGTCAGTGGTCTAATTGCTGTTAAGAGACACTGTGACCATGGAAATTCTTACAAAGGAAAGCACTTAACTGGGGCTGTCTTACAGTTCAGAGGTTTAGTCCATTACCATGATGGTGAGGAGCAGTGCGGCATGCAGGCAGACATGGTGATGGAATGTAGCTGAGAGTTCTACATCCTGATCTGTAGGCAGCAGGCAGAGAGAGAGCCACTGTGCCTGGCATGAGGATTTGAAACCCCAAAGTCCACCTGAAGCAACACATTTCCTTCAAGGACACACCTCCTAATCCCTATCAACTGGCACCACTCTTTGATGACCAAACATTCCAATATTTGAACCTATGGAGCATATCCCTATTCAAACCACCATATTCCACTCCCTGGCTGCCACGGGACTGTAGTAATATCATAATGCAAAGGTGTATTCAGTCCAACTTTGAAAGTCCCTATAGTCTATAACAGTCTCAACACTGTTTTAAAGTCCAAAGCCCTGAGTCTCTAAAGAGACTCATGGCAATCTCTTAACTATAATCCCTGTAAAATAGAAAAGCAGTTACATGCTAACCAACGTACAATGGCACAGGATACACATTACTATTCCAAAAGGGAGGAAAGGGAGCATAGTGAGGAAACATGGAACCAATCAAGACCAAACTAGAAGGGTAAACTACAATTTCTGCATCTCCATGTCTGATGTCAAAGTGCTTTTCAGATGCTCAGCTCTTTTTAGCTTTGTTCACTGCAACCTACTTCTTTCTTTTAGTCTGATTCGACAACTTTGGCATCTCCAATGTATTGAGGTCTTCAACACAATCCAGGCTTCACTTTCATATCTTCCTGCAATGGCCTCCCCGGGCCTCCATGTAAGTGACACCCCTGACACACGCCTGGCCTCAGCAGCTTTCCTTAGCCATGCAGGGAGGTTCCACAACCCTTTTCTTCCATTCTTGACTCCAAAGTTAGAACCACATGGCCAAAGCTGCCAAGTTCTTCTACTTGCTGGGCCTAGTACATGGCCTTCTTGTTCAAATACACTTTCACCAGCTTACTGTTTTGGATGGTTTTCTTCACTGCCTATTTGGAACTCTCTCTGCAAGACCAGGCTGATCTTGAACTCAGAGATCTGCCTGCTTCTGCTTCCTGAGTTCTGGGATTAAATATGTGCTCCACTGTATCCAGCCCTTAGCTTCTGTTTTTAATTTCTTTTCACAAGTTGGAAACTTAGCTGGGTGGAGTCTTGCCCTGAGGTCACAACTTTCTGTATTCCATTTGCATCAAGCTTTTCTTTAAACTTTTTATTTCCTTGAGCACTGGACTTAGCTCCATTATACTTCCTAGGACCCACTTTCTCTTCAAACTATACATTTTATATTTTTCCTTGCTCAACTTGTTCTTTTTCATTATAGGTCTGCATAAAACTGGGCATTAACAACCACATGTAACAGTCAATACTAGGCTGGTTTGATATTTTGTCTGCCAAGGGCATCAATCCAAAACTCTCTGACTCAGCCTTGGGCAGACTTTTTGGACAATTGCAAAATGCAGCCACAATTTTTTTTTTTTTGCCAAAATATCACAAAAATAGTTTCTTGGCTGCCACTTACTAATACTCTTCTCCTCCAGAACCTCTTAAGCCAGGCCATCATAATCAACATTACTCTCAGCATCATTGTCTTTCCTGCTCCTACTAATATGGCCCATTAACTCCCACTTAAAATGTTCAATTGTTTTCCTAATCCAAAGTTCCAATGTTCATATTCTGCCAGGAAGAAACATGTCCAGCATGTTTCCATGTTTCCATCACAGCACTACCCCACTCCTGGTACCGACTCCTGTCTTAGTCAATGTCCTATTGTTATGAAGAGACATCATGACCATGGAACTCTTATAAAGGAAAACATTTTAATTGAGGCTGTCTTAAAGTTCAGAGGTTTATTCCATTATCATCATGGTGGGAAGCATGGTATCATGCAGGCAGACATGGTGATGTAGAGTAGCTGAGAGTTTCTGCATCCAGATCAATAAGCAGCAGGCAGAGAGAGAGAGACATTAGGCCTAGGACTGTAGAGGAATAGGCTTTTGTGGTCCAGATGGAAAGTAGAAAGAATGTTAGGAATGTTTGTACACACCTTTAATCCCAGTATTCAGAAGGCAGTGGGGGCCCACACCTTTAATCCCTAAGGCAGAAACAGAGTATGCAAGCAGACACAGGAAACAGCTCAGAGGGAGTCAGTCAAATCAGAAGTGATTTCTGAGATGAATCAGAATGAAGGACAGGCAAAGTGACTAATCAGAGAAAGAGTTATCAGAGTGAGTCAGAGTGAGGACACACCCAGCTCTCATGAGATGAAAAACAGGCTCTCAGTTCAGAGCAGAGTCAGTTACAGCAGAATTGCAGCAGTAAGTTACAGCAGGCAGTATGGCACAAACAGTCAGTTAGTTACAGCAGGCAGTCAGAGAAGCAGAGGCTGACTGAGGCAATATGGGACAGTCAGAGACACAGAGACACAGATCCAAATTAGCCCCTTCAGAGGCAGCTTGGCAGAAGTCAGCATCAGACGGGAAGAGTGAGTCAGTTTGAAGTGGAGCAGAGCAGTTCAGTCTGAGACAGTCAGAGAATCAGCCAGGATAAGCTGGAGTCAGAAGAGTTTGGTAAGAAACAGTAAGCTGGATCAGAAGATCAGTATGAACCAGTCAGCTTGGAGAAGAGTTTGAACCAGAATAGTGAGTAAGTTGAACAAGAAGAATCAGAGTTCAGAAGAAACTAGTCAGAGTGGTTCAGTCAGCAGTCTTGAAGGTTGATTAGATTGTAGAGAGATTTAAATATTCTAGATTGTACAGAGACTGAAGCCTCCCAGTTCTAGGCTTAAGAATAGATTGAATGGAGGCCAAAAAGCTCTAGGGTTCCAGGACCAAGAACCAGTGATTGAATTAGACAAAGAATAAACCACCCTTTGTCCAGAATCTACATCTACATGGTATAAGTATTTGAAACCCCAAAGCTACCCGGAGTGACACACTTCCTTCAAGGCCACACCTCCTAATCCTTGGCTACTAGCACTATTCCCTGATGATCAAGATTCAAATACTTGAGCCTGTGGGGGACATTCCTATTCAAACCATTGCATTCCCTTTTGTTTGTCAGTTCCCTCTTTTTTGGGGGGTGAAGAGATGCTTATTCTACATCTCTTGAGGAGAGTCAGACAATATTGCTCAGTCCCCATCCTCATTCCTCATACCCTACCCTTGTACCTACTCCTCTGTTTACTGTGAACACATCTCAGGTTCTCCTAGGATGTTCTTCACTTTTAAGGCAATTCATACACTGATTGGGGTTTATAATTTTCATTGGCCTGATGGAGCTAGGCAAATTCATCAGAGCTGTTCATGGTGTCTTTGCTTCAGTTAAGTGCTTCACATCAATACATGAATGTTGATTTGCATTGCTCTTTAAGACATCTTCACACAATGATTTCACACAATGAACACAATGATTCACCATATGATATGAAAAGCCACAGAGGAGATGCAGACACAAGCTTGATTTCGATAAAATGAAAACTATTGTTTGTTAGAAGATGTGGTCAGACATTTTCAGGCAAGGGTGGTTTCATGCTCTTTTCTTAAATTGTCATTAAATAATTGGTGAATTAAATCATTACAGGGTTGTAGTTATTCTATGAAACTACTAGGAATAAAAGCAACTTTCTAGATTATCAGGAGACTTAGTCTTGAACTGATCAGATCTATCTCAAGAGTGTCTAGAACTCAAGTAATATGTGAACTCCTTAGTTATTTTGGTATTTCCTTATAACATTTCAGCATTTCACCATGAGCTCTGCTGTTAGGCATTGTTTTTCTTGAGGGAAAGAGTGAACATCTATTAATATTTTAGAAGAAATATTTTATTATCTTATTCATTTTTTTGTAGTTTAATCAGGGAGCCAACCCTCTGGTAATATCTTTAAAATCAAGTGATCCTGACAAAGGTTATCTTAATATGTGCTAGCCATTGGAATACTTTACTAAAACATTGTAAGTTGCTTTTACTAAAGGCTGCTTTCTGAGTGGAGGGAGGGGCAGATATGAGGGCATAAGATGCCTTAAGGCATGTGAGTAAAGGGGCAAACAAATGAGAAGGTGTATGAGGGCTTTCTGAAGCAAAGAGACCCTAAAATTTGGTGCCTGAAGAGAGGTTTGTTTTTCCTTCACATATGCAAACAAGGTGACTGTCTAGAATTTTGAGATTGTATTAGTCACAGGTCTCTAGGAGAACCAAAACACTGCGTAAGTAATTATAAAGGGTTGCATTAGATTGTCTCACATGATCAGAGGCCGAACTTGATTAACTCAAATTGATTAACCCAAGAAGCTGAAGCTTCCACAGATTAATGACTAATAGATTTTAAGATGCTTCAGAATTTGTGATTTGTATAAGCAAAGCTTCAGTAAACATCTTTAAACAAATATTGTGCATGTATTGCATAATTGTTTGAAAAAGACTAAAGGAGGAATTTGGGATCCCTTAAAATATAGTGTGGGCAGAGTCAGACTTAAAAAGTACTTACTGTGAAGTGTGAGCAGTAACTGTATGTTTTAAGGAATTAATATGTGGAAGCCCTCTCCCCATTAAACTCCAGCACTACCAGAGCCTCACAGATCTTGTGTTAATCATGACATTGGTAGCTACCTTCTTAGTCTTTCACTTTGGAGTGTGTTGAAGAGTTCTACTCCCCATACTTATCTAATTAGCTGTTACAATTAAGGAAAGTCAAACTCATTTAAAGGTGTTGCCAAATCCATTTAGGATGTCTCATCTTGTACTTTTTTCAATGAGCTAGTATTGAAGTATAAATTTCCATTGTGGGATTCAGGTTGGGCTAATTAAATATTCTGTGTCATCTATCAACATGATAGATTGGAATTTCTCCTTCGATCTATTCATGTGGCTTTCTCTCTTAATATTACAGCACCCTGGACTATGTCCTACATGGTCGTTATGTGTTATTATTTATTATAATGGGGCTGACTTGAATGTCTCCATGCCTAAAATACTACCTATTAGCATTTCATTCACAAGCCATATTTGTCTATGACTCTATTTTCCTTTCCTATCTAGTCCCAATTTTAGTATCTGGGTTATTCTCCTCTTAAAATTTTTGTTGGAAAATGATTTATCATTTCATATTCTTTGAAGCAGTTTAAACCGGACAGGCATAATCTATCCTTTGGAAGGACAGTCCTTTTGAAATATGTCTACTTAAAAGCATCCTCAGTGTTTTAAACACTGTCTGTGTTTTAAAGACAATTTGGAATTTTCCATTTCCTTTAAAATTGATTTTTGGCAGTTTGCATTTCCATATTGTCCCATGAGTCTTATCTTGGCCTAGAGGTCTTAATAGGTAACTTTTCTTTGTACCTTTCTAAAACGTCTGAGAGTTTCTGTGTTATCGCCTCTGTCATCTATGTGCCACTTAGAAGAGTGTTTTCTGTCTGAGGTGTGGCTGGGCTCTGGTGCTTCGTGTGCCATCTTCCCTCAGCCTCTTGGTGAAATTTGGTTGTAGGATGGACCCTCTTGTATTTATTAACACGAACCTGCCTGATTCTACATGTATCAAGGTCTCATTTAATGACCAAAAAATTGTTCACTTCTCTGTTGGAGAAATGCTATGTTAATATTGATTAATAGAAAAAAATATGATATAAACTAATTAAATAGTATTTAATACAGTAGAACTTAATGCATAGGACTTAATGAACAGACTACCTCTTTGTCCATCTTTTGGAGCAGGTATACACCTTGACTTATAGATCTGCTTAACAGTGGGATACATTCTGAGAAATGTACATTAGGTAATCTCATTGCATGAACATCATAGAGTGCCCAGAAATTACAGAAGCCTACTTGCTTTAGCCTACAACATGTGGAGGCACTGTGGTAGAGCTACTGCTCCTAGAGTACTGCATAGCTCTTACCTTGCTGAATACCATAGACTGTGACATAATGATAAACACTATGTGTGATGATCAGTGTTAATTGTCAACTTTATGGACCTCTGGGCACATTTGTGGAGTTATCCTGATTATATTGGTTGAAGAAGGAAGACCTGCCTACTGTGAGGGGCAACATTCCTTAGGTGGATCCTAGACTATGTAAGTAGAGAGAGCAAGCTGAGTGGCACAGCTACAAACATCCACTGCTCTCTTCTTTTGATTGCAGGTTATGGCTTCCTTACTGTGAGAGACTGAAACCTGGAACTGTCAGCTAAATGAACTCTCTCTTGAGTTGTTCAGAGTATTTTAGCATGGCAATAGGAAAAGAAACTAAATTAATGATATGATATGACTTTTTTAGCTTCATGATAACCTTAAGGGACCACTGTCATTTTTAGTCTGTTGTTGATCAAAACATGGCTCTGGCATGTGACTGTATTTACATCACTTCTGTGTCTCATAGATTAAGCACTGCCTGATTTTTCCACCTCTTCCATTTAGGCTGGGAACCAGCCCACTGCTTGGATTGTTCTTTCAGCCCTCAGTGCTCTTCCTACTCAATCTGCTTTCCTATGACCTGGAATCCTGTCTGTCCCAGCCTGAATCTGTTCCATCCCGTCCCCTTGGTTAGCAAAGATCTCCTATTCACAGAAGTGCTTGATTAGGGAAGCAAATCAAACCATTTCATGTTATTGATTATATAAAATTCCTTAGGAATTTTAATACTGTAGATTAAAAAGCCTCCAGTCAATGCTAACAAATTCAAACAGCATGTGATCAGTGACATTAAGTAAAAGTTGTATTCGTGCTCAGGCCTACCTCTTCTTTTTTTAATTTCTATCATCAAGACTGGTACAGCCTATGAGTTATGTATTTACATAAATAAACTTAAATATATCTGAATATAGATGTAAACACACATATACACTCACATATGGTTTTTAAGACCAAGTCTCACTCTGTAGTCCAGGCTAGACTTGAATTCACTCAGTAGCCCAGGTTGGCCTCAAAATCTTGCTACTCCTCCTGCCTCAGCCTTCAGAGTGGTGGGCTAACAGGTATAAACTATCATGCTTGGCTAGTATTCATATTCTACACTATTAAAAAAGGGTAAATACTATTTCATGACATGTGGAAAATATATGAAAATAGGATTTGTGTTCATGAATAAAGTTTTCTTGAAATAAAGACACGGATGGAGTTACAGTGAGGTGGCGTTTGGAGGAAGTGGTGGGGATTAGGAGATGGGATTTAAGTGGTTAGAGAAAGTAGGTCACTGGTCAAGGCCTTGGAAAGACACACCTTGTTCCTAGCCCCTGTCTGGCCTCTGCTTCTTAGATGCTACAAGGTTTCCTTCAATGTATCAGGTACTCTCAGCATCATGCTATACCTCACCTCATGCACAAAGCAATGTGTCCAGCTTACCATGGTCTGAATTCTCTGACACCACGGTGCTAAATAGCATTTCCTCCTTTAAGTTGCATTTCCCTTTCTTTTGGTCACAGCCACCTAAAACTGCCTAACACTCCCCCAAAGTGGCCTCTCCTTACTAAGCCCTGCAACATACATGATGCGCTATGTCTTGTGTGTCCTTGGGTGATGCACAGGTTTCATCCTATTGAACTATTTTGGTTAAGTTCATAGAGCGTAAAACTAACATCTTGCTTAAATTTAAATTTTCTTATTGATCACATACACAAGTATATATATTTTTTTGGCATGACAAAGTAAACTGCTTTCATGGAATGTAAATTTTAAAAATCATCTCTAATTTAATGATGCATACTTTCAATTGCAAAAGGTTTATTTTTTTTTCTCTCAAAATGTTAATGGCTTTGTTCTTCAATCTGCAAGAGAATAGTGTGTACTTGTACCACTTGTATTAGCACCTGACGTTTCTGGTGCTGATTATGTGACCAGTTAAATTATTATTCAATTTAAGAACATTATTGTTTCATCTCCGTGAAGGCTTTTAAGTCCTTATTTTTTATTTTGACATTGCTATTCTGAAATCTACTGGGGAAATAGGCTACATGTACATTTGTTTCTTCATGAATCCTACCCTACTTCCCACCTAAGAGAGCTAACTTTTCCCTATTTTGTCACCCTGCTTTTTGTCTGCAGGCCTTAGTACTAGCTAGTAGCTTTAAGAGTGGTTAAAAAAAAAGAAAGTATCACAAGAGTTTTCTCATTGCTGTGACAAGATGCCTGTCAAGAATCAGCTTAAGAAAGGAGGACTTACATTGGCTTTAGGTTTTAGGGGGAGGGGATGGCCATGGGAATACAAGGTGGCTGGACACATTGTGTCTGCAATTGGGAAGCAAAGAGATGGATTCCAGAACGCAGCTCACTTTCTCTTGTTTTGTTCAGCCCTGGACTCCAACCCATGAGCTGGTGCTGCCCACTCACTCAGAGTGGGTCTTCTCTCCTTAAGTCACTCTGCTTCTAATTAATTTCTGGAAGCAGACAACTCAAAGGTAGCTATCATTAATGCTGTAGGTGTTTCTTAATCTATTCAAGTGAACACTAAAATTAATTGAATTAAGGATAGAGCACATGTTGCCCAAAGGAAAAAATGCCGGAAATTTGCCATTTTTTTCAGATGATATGGAGATGATTTTTGTGAGAAGGAAGAGATAGTTTGATAATTAGAGACACTAAAATTTAGGGCATGTATTCTATGGTGGAACCTGCTTTTAACAGTTAAATCTGTCAATAAACAGGGGATGTGCCCCTAAAGGCTCTCTTCAGGAATTTAAGATTCTATGACTGTGTTATGGGGCAGATACCAGCTTTTTGTTGTTGTTTGTTTGTTTGTTTGTTTGTTTGTTGAGACAGAGTTTCTCTGTTGTAACTCTGGCTGTCCTGGAACTCACTCTGTAGACCAGGCTGGCCTCGAACTCACAGAGATCTGCCTGCCTCTGCCTCCGAGTGCTGGGATTAAAGGCTTGCACCATCACTGCCCAGCCTACCATCTTTATTATGGACAGTTTGGGAATGTACAATGATTTTGAATTCTGCAATAACTCGGAGTCACCTTGGGCATTTGTATTCAGGGTCAGAGGTAACAAACATTTTGCAGTAAATGGGAAAGCCTTGACAAAGAAAGAATTGTGCAGAACAAAAAGTCTTAAGTGTCTCACTCAGAGTCACCATACGCAGTGGGCCACCAGATGCTTTCCTCTGCCTTTGGGATTCTTCTGTCTTAAACCTTCTTCAGGTAGGCACATGGTGGTATTGCCTCAGATGGCTAACTGAGTGTCTAACCTTAGCTGGAGAGAGATCTCTCTGTGTCTTTGCTTCACAAATAGGTGAGATTGTCCTTTGCCATCTTTTTGACTCACAGGGTTTGCCTTCTATTCCTTCTTTAATGGTCAGTATCTGCACCACAGTATGAGCCGGCATGTATTTTTTGTCATTCTCCCTATTCACCTTGGCGAGTTCATCCATTAGATCATTTGCTTCCAACCCAAGCTGTGGACATGGACCTCATTCCCCGTCACTGGGACTGGACACGGCGTGTGTAAAATAGGTGAGCGCTTACGCCTTGGGGTCCAGGGGTCTTGACAGCAGGTAGATAAGGAAGCTTCTTAGCGGGACGAGGTCTGTGGCGTAAAGATTTAACATTTGTTCAGGGCACCTGAGGGGAAGGAGCTTCGGTCATGGTAAGGCACAGAGCTGAAGATTAATAACTGCAAACTTGAGCTCATCTCTGTCGTACTTTCATTGGTTTTAGGGGTTGTATTGACTTTAATGCAATTTGAAAATTCTCCATTTCATCTCAAAATATGTGTTTTACATGTTAAATTCTGCTACTGGGTTGGTTCAACTGCACATTAGAGACATTTAATTGCTGAAGAATAAATGCACGTAATTCTCTGTGTGGCACAATCTGGACATCAGAGCACAGTGAAAAGCCTGCCCTTGTGTGGCTCCGATCCTAGATGGAAGCTGCATTGCTGCCCTGGCTTCCTGTTTGTTTTCAGATCGGAGTCTCTGGGAATTGACAACCTTCCCTGCCTCTAATAATTAATGTGGTCAACTCTTCCCCACTTGCTAAATGATCTCAAAGATCTAGCTGCTTTTTTTTTTCTGTCTAAATGGCTCACTCTGGGCATGCATGCCATCTTGCACGATGGATTGGTAAATAAAAACACTGGCTGATCACCTTATCCCTAAAGACCTGAGTGTGATCCCCAGAGCCCATGGTGGAATGAAAGAACTGAGAACCAACCCCTTCTGAGCTTTAAACGTACACTGCAACACATGTGAACATGTATTTACTGAACACACACACACACACACACATCACACACACACATCACACACACACACACACACACACACACACACACAACCATGCATGACTGGCTGAATGCATATAGTATTATTCTTAAGTGTATGTATTTATGGAATGGCCATTTTGGATTGGATGAATAACTCAAGGGGTGTATCCCTGGAGAAAACTGATTCTTCTTAAACAGATATTGATCATTTGCTTTCCATCTAGGGACAGGGCCTCATGAGATGTCCCCTATTCACATTGGCATGTCAACTGATGTTTTATTATATATAGGATATTCTTTTAAACATTAGTGTTAAAATAATGGCTAAAATGCGCTGGTGGTACATTCTACGACTTGGAACTGAGTCACGAGTCTACCTACCCTTTGGTAGGTTTGTATTTGAACAGTTGCTGAATCACCCTACCACTTGATTTCTTAATTCACAAAAATAGAAGAATATCTACCAGTCCTTTGAAGTGAAAATGAGGCACGTACCATTACTATGAATACAATAGGACTTTAGATGGATATTTAAATATCAATGCCCCCTTAGAAAAACTGCTTCTTTCTCCCCTTCCAGGCAATTTGGTTATTCTATGAATTAAGTTGACAAAACTTTTTTTTTTCAAACATATTTCATAATTTGTTTGTTAATCAATAACTTACTTAAAATTTTAAATTATTCTTTGAGAATGTCATAACATCTTTTATTTTCACGTGTATGAGTGTTTTGGCTTGTTATATATCTATGCACCAAATATATTTCTGGAGCCCTCAAAGGTCAGAAAAGGGTATTGGAACCCATGGAAGTGGAGTGACAAGTAGTTAGGCGCTTCCATGTGGGCTTTGAGAGTCAAATTTGTGTTCTCTGAAAGAACAGTCAGTGCTCTTCAGTCTGCTGAGCCACCTATAAAGACCATATACAACACATCTTAATCGTATTTAATACCTCAACTCCTTCTTCCAACTCCCCCTTCTGCAACAGATGCATGCTCTGTTTTATGCTTGATTTTAATAACCCAATAGTCCCATTAGTATATGGGTGTGGGGTCATCCAGTGGGCATGGGAAGCCGGACAGTAGCCATCCCCCAGTAACTATTAGATGCCAATAGCTTCTCAGAGAAAGTGGAGCATCAGAAGCATCTTCCCTCTCTGTGCTGAATTCTTTTTAAATCTGGCATATGATCTTGTGCAGGTCTTATACAGCACCCGCAGTTGCTGTGAAGTCATGTATGTAACAACTATAACAAAATATTCAGAAGAGGGATATTATTAATTGCACACACATAGAAGTCTTACAAAAGTGTGCAACCCCAAGAACAGAGCAGCAGGTTGAGGTTTATATGGTCCTAGTTAGCATTTAACTCTCAGCTTGATACAGCCTAGAATCACCTACAAGAAGAGTCTCAACTGAGTAATTCTCTTTATCAGGTTGGGATTTCTTGATTGCCTTAACTGATATAGAAAAGTCCTGTAGATCTGGAGATAACCTTCTGGGCAGATAGTCCTGGGTTGTGTGAAGAAGCTAGCTGAGCATGAGCCTGTGACTGAGGCAGGAAACAGCATCCCTGTGTGATTTCTGCTTCAAGTTCCTGCTTGAGGCCCTTCCTTCACTTCTCTCAATGATGGTCCATGACCCAGAAGTGAGTAAAATAAAACTTCTCCTCCCACAAGCTGCTTTTGGCCAGGGCCTTTATCGCAGTAACCAGGAGGACACTAGGACACATACCATCCTGAGCTGTAGGGATAGCTAGGGGAAATAGCCTTGTATATGGAGTAGGAGTGGGGAGAGCAAGTTATGCAAAGTGAAAGAGTGTGGGAAATGTCCACCAAAATAAACATCTCATTGTTCTGTAGATAAAATCTGCCAGGTAATAAAAGACGTCTCAGAAGATCTCTTCCTGGTATGGACATTAGGTAAACAAAGAATTATTATCTGTGTATTATGTAATTTCTTTTACAAAAAGGAAATTTATGCCTTATTTTTATGTAGTTAAGAGATTTAAGGGGTATTTCTTATGTTGAGAATGTCTTCCTTTTAGTTAAAAAAAAAATCAATATCCATAAATGGAGCGTGTTCTGAAACTCTTCAGAGCCTGGCAGAGAATGCCTAGAATGGAGGGAATTTCCTGGTCAATTACAAGGTCTATGTGCACTCCAGCCAGGGAATCAGGAAGGCTAACTGCAGACTTTCACCTCTCCCTCAGCTCTTCCAAATCCAATCCCCAGTCTCATGCCTAGCTCTGCCGCAGTCCACCTGAGGAGGTCACCCTTCCTTCCTGCTCCCCCTAAGGAATGACACAGATTTTCCTCTCCTAACACCCCTCACCCCAACTCTTTGCTTTATCCCAAACCCTAACTTTAGGGGTGACCCAGAGGTCACTCTGGTCAGGGATACAGTATTTGGAGTCTTAGCTAGAGAAATAAGACAACCGAAGGAGGTCAAGTGGATACAAATTATTTTTTGTCTTTTCAGTTTACTTATATGGTGGATTACATTTATTGATTTATGTATGTTGAATAGCATACATAAGTGACCTACTTTTAGAAAAGTAGATAAATACAAAATTAACTCACAAAAATCAGTAGCCCTCTATATGCAGATGACAACTGGACAGAGGAAGAAATCAGGGAAACAAAGTCTTTTACAACAGCCTCTAATAGTAACCAAACAAGTGAAAGACTGTGTGATAAAAACTTCAAGCCATTGAAGAAGGAAATTGAAGAAGCTATTGGAAGATGGAAAGATCATCAGTGTTCATGGATCAATAGGATTAATATAGTAAAAAATGGCTAAAATTAAGGTCCTTTTGGAAGGTAGTATGTAAACCTTATACAGGAGAATATTCCTAAAATATATACATATATGAAGAAAATCTAACTTAAATTGCCAAATAATGGAGAAGACAGAGCCCCAAAAGTCCACCTCTTGTCACCACATGAAGCTTCCAGTCCTGGGACTGGATTATATATCATTGAGTTTTTGACCAAAGAGGTTCCATGGGAATCCCCAAATAACACAGACTGTTGGCCAAGGCTATAGGTCGCTCTCCACATACTGATGTAAGGTCCCATTGAGAAGCCAACTCCTCCACTGAACATGGAGAAGTTGGGCTAATACCTAAATACAGCCTTTACTCCTATGTCCCAATATCTTTGGAACAGGACACAGGAAGGTATTCTGCATACTACCAAAACACCAACCCAGCCACAAACCTTTCCATCTACAATATCCTTCAAGATATGCTAGTGCAATGGTGGCACAAAGCTTCTTGTAACCAACTAATATCTGATTTGATTTAAGTCCCACTCCATGAGATGGATCCCATACCCAACACTACTTTGGTGACCAAGAATAGATACCCCAGAGACCTAGGGAAAAACTAAATACTGATGGTCCCTCCCCAACAAAAGTAGCAATAAAATGACTCTTAATGACATTCTTCTATACTCATAGATTAATGCCTTGTTCAGTGGTCATCAGAGAAGCTTCCTCGTACAGCAGATGGGAACAAATAAAGGGATACACAGCCAGACATTATGTAGAGCGTGACGTATCTTGAAACATTCAGCCATAAAAGGTGTGTCTCCAACAAATCCCTCCTCAAAGTGCTCAGGGAACCTATAGAGGAGAGAGAAGAAAGAGTGTGAGAGCCAGAGAGGATGGAGGACAGCATGAAAACAAGGCCCTTTAATCAACACGATCAGAGCTCACATGAACTCACAGAGGCTGAAGCAGCATGCACAGGGCCTTTATGGGTCTGCATCAAGCCCTCTGTATATATATTATGGTTTCTAGTTTGGTGTTTTAATGGGATTCCTGGGTATGCAAACAAGTGGATATCTGATTTTTGTGCCTTCTTTTGGGTTCTTTACCTTTTGTTTGTTTGTTTTGTCCAATTCCAATGTGTTAATTTTTGTTTTATCTCATTATAACTTATTTTTTTATGTTTTACTTTATCATTATTCCTTAGAAGCCTGTTTGTTTTCTAGTGAGAGACAGAAAGGGAGTGGATCTAGATGGAAGGGAAGGTGAGGAGGAACTGGGAGGAGTAGAGGGAGGGGAAGCTATAATCAGGATGTAAAATTTATTTTGAATAAAAGAAAAAAAAAGCTCCCATGTGCACTGAAAACGTGAGGAAACAGAACCTAGAACTGGTAGAATTGACGGATCGGGCTATCTCAATGCTCTTGAGTGAGTCTGCTGTGCTGATGCTTTTCTGGGAATTGTTTGGTTCAACATTTCTGGTATTCACAGTCTGTCTAGACAGAGGAATGATGGCAAGCAGATTGAAAAGGAGAGCTATGTTTATACCGTGAGTTGCTGGCCTGCAGGCACCGATTGTTTTATTTCAACTAACACTCCATCTATGTATCCAATCAACAATGACTGAGCATCTACATGTGTTAAGTATCATTAGCAGTAGCAACAACTATTTTTTTTTTGACATTGACTATATGCCGGCCACTGTACCAGGAGCTTGTATGTGCCCTCTGTCAACTCCTACAGCAAACCTAGGAAACTACTGATGTTTGTCCCTATTCAGCAGAAGAGGATCATGTGCATTCTCTTGCGTAAGACCTCACTAAAAGACATGGTAGGGCCAGGGTTTAACCCCATTGTCTTTCTCCAGAGCCTGTTATGTTAAGTATAACATTCCGCTTCCACTGACTTCATAGATCTTAAATCACATGTATCCAGGGATACTGTGTGAAGAAACATAACACAGAAAAAAGGGGATAACAAAAACAATTCTTCCTTGTTTAAAAGTTTCCCCATATGACTATTTTAAAAATATTAATAAAGTTACTAGTTAGTTCAGTTTATGCTGCTGACTTTCCAATGATTTGAAAGAGGTGATTGGTTAGAAGTTATCTGCTCTATACAACAGAGATGTGGGTACTTCAGAACTCACAGTGGAATTTGGCATTTAGAAGGCTGGACAATAAGGAGCCTCTAGGGAAGCCCCAGGCTGGTTCAATCTTAGCATGCTTCAGACTGGTTTAAACATATAATTAACTGATTGTAGGCTTCAGCATGAATGATTTAAACCAACATGTAGCTTCCAAAGACACAAAGACTTTAAGTTCTAAACCGTTGTTTTTGTTTTATGAGTCAGGACGCTTGCTACTAAAACAGTTTTGATGTCTCAAAGGTACAAGGAACAGAACAACCTACTCACAAACACCTTCTAAAATAAATTCTAAGGGATGAATGAAAAATTGGTTAGTACATAGTGAATAAAAACCCCATTATTAATTAGTATTCAATGGCCCAGTCACTAAAAAAGGCACTAATAATTTATTTCACCCCAAAGCCAATTAAATTAAAGAGAAAGTTGTAGATTGGAGTAGAAATACCAATCCCCAAAGTTTCCATACAATAACTATTCACAGTTAAAGATGTCCGTAAAGGAACATTTTGTTTTCTGTTTAAATGTTAACGTTCATGACAGAGAAGATAATGTTGAACTATTTGGGCTAGGAATGTAGCCAGTTGTGGAACTCTTGTCAAGCATGTGAAAAATCCTGGGTTCAATTCTTAGCATAGAAAAAACAAAGCACACATATGATATTTGTGAAGATACAGTCACTACTGTTGGGGGATCTTTTAATGTCAGATATAGTACAATTAATGAGCCGTTGGAAAATGCTAATTCTTGTGAAAAAGTAGCCCAATAACATTAACCTAAGTATTCTTCCTCATGTCTATGGTAAGATTGTTTGCATGTAACCAATTTCTTTGTTTAAATAAGTAAAACTGTAGTCATCCTCACTATGAGACTGAGTCCACCGTCAGTAGCATGAGTCCTGATGTGGGTTCATTCAAAGGCTTCCCCATCAAACGGCAGTGCTACAAACAGGATAGAATGCCATCGAGCAGGGTGGATGCTTAGATGGATGTTACCATAGAGATCTGTTCATAGTTTTCCAGCAAAATAAACGCTGCTAAATCAAAAAGAGTGCGACGACATCCAGGAGGTGGGACAAAGTAAACAGAGACTTACTAAAGAATTAGCTCTGGTGAACGCGCAGTTTCTAGCATTAGATTGATTTTTCCACATGTGTAAGTGTGTTTTTAATCAGTCTAGATAGTCTTTCTTGTAAACTACTCTATGTATTTCTACAACAAGCCCTCTTTTAGCTATTTGAATGTGTGTGTGTTATTGATATTTGGTTAAGGATCTGATGACTAAGGGTTTACAGTGAGTTTATGTTAGGCAGTTCGTTCTGTTGGCAGGCAGCCTCAATAGCAGTTTTGATGTGTAATTCATTTGCACCTATTAAGAAGGACTTTGGTAGGTGTTCGGAACAGTCTGAATTAGCCTCAGAGAGGGGTAGGTGTTGTTATTTTAATGAAGCTTTGATTTCGGGATCAAGTTTTGTGATACCCAAGTACCTTGTCACTTTGGGAAATAAAATCTTTTGAAGAAGGTTGAGAGGAATTTAAAATCCACTCTCTCACCCTTGGCTCCCTGAACATGCTCACTGCTGCCTAACTGTGTCTTCAGTGCAGAAGCTATCATTTCTTTTTAAATAGCACACGGCGATGATTCCTGTGAAGGGGGAAATCCCTCTCTTTAAATCTTCTCTGTATTTTCTCCACCCAGGGAAGTTGCAAGTTCTCTTCCCAGGAGGCTTTCTCTTCCCTATTCCTGGTGCTTTGGTGGGACCAAGACAGCACCTTAGACACGTTTTCACCTCTGTGACTATGCCTTTGCTCTGGACTTGATTTGGACTGTTTTACAGTTCTGGCTTTGCTTGGAAATTATTGATAGTATTGGTCTTCTGTGTGTTGCTGTTTTGAGAACTCTGGTCTACTTACCATACCCTGTGTTCAGTCTTCACAGCCCAGTAGACCAGGCTTTGACAAGTTCAGAGCTTCCAGAGTTCCTCTGATGGGGACCAGGTAACTCCTGGGCTTGGATAGTCTACCTCTACTACTGCACTTTTCAATCTGAGTTATGTAAAAGGCTCCTCTAAATAAGATATGAATTTTTACTCCATTAGAATCGTCTTGGATTTATTGCACTTTTTTCTTATCAGCTGAGGTATGAATTTCAAACTATTCAATGAGAGTCAGTGAATACTGTTCACTAGTTGAAACTTCATTATATGTGAGGGCGATGGTCACTACCATATGAATGCAGATGTATTATTTTCTTTTAAAAGTTGCTTATTTTGGTCCTGAATTTTCTTGTGAAAAATGAAATACAAGTATAGTCCAGGCCATTAAAAAGAAACAGTCATTTTCCAGGAGAATGGGTCAAAAATGTCTTATCTTGTTCTTTCAAACATGAAAAAGTTCATGTTTGAGTGTTTTAAAATTTTGTTTATATTTTGGCTTTTAATTTTTTGGGGAGGGTATGTTTATATAGACTTAATTGCTCATATATTATTAATTTGAAAAAATATAAAATCCCAGATGTTCTAAAATCTGAAATATTTTTAGTGTTGGCCAAAATGACCTTCATAAAAGCATTTGCATTTCTGGTTTTGGATTAAGGATGCTCAAACTGAAGCATTCTTTCTAAGGATAGTCATTTCATATAAAGTGATCATTTCCTTGGTTTTTATTGAATTGTATATCATAAAAATTTATATTAAAACTAGTCCACTAAAAATTTTGTTTTTAAACACTTGTGGATTGGGTCGGTGGTTTTTCCAGCTGGAATTGGTGAATGTTTTAGTATGCTGATGTGAAGAAATGAGAGCAGAACCTTAGGATGTGGAGATAAAGTCCTGTAATCTCATGTTTTCTGAGAGTTAAGGCCTTTATCCCTAAGTGTTCTATTGGCATGTAAATCCCTTAGTTTGGCGCTGTTCTTCTTTACAAAGGATTAATACCTTGGTAGGGATTCACTTATAAGATTGTTTCCCAATTTAAGATCTGGCTGAAGTGGAAAGGAATCTACAACTGGTAAAATTTGAAAAAGCACGAGGGAAAAGATCAAGCAGCTGTTCTGCCCTTTATCTTTATTCTCCTGGTTTGTTGGTGGCGTGATTTTAAAATATTTTTTAAATATCAAAAAAATGATATTTTTAAATATTTATAATCTACTTAAAAGACTGAAAATACTTTAGTGACAGCAGCCAGAAGTCTCTATGTGATTCTGGTCTCATGTAGAAAGATTCTGAAATACTCAGTTTGGTTGGGGTCAGTTTTGCTTTTAGTAATTAGTAAGTTGTAATTATTTATTCATGTGCCTTCCTCTTTTCTAGAATGTGGACCTGCATAAGGCCCTGGCTGATAGAAATCATCATGCTTCTAACTAAGCACTTAGCCACAGTTGCTTTTTAAACATTTTTTTTTCCCCTTACCAATCTATAAAAGTCTTTGCAATCTTGGTCCATGGAAAAGGTCCTTAGGTCCTTCATGCAAATAAACACACAGGCTTCTTAAACATTCGCATTCAAAATGTCTTTCCAGAGAAACGGATTCTCATCTCTCATTTGGTTGCTTGGTCATTCTTCAAGCAAACAGCTTTATGATATCATATAAATATAGTCAGAGCTTGATTGTTCAGCCTTTCAAACTGTGATGAATTGTCTCCTTGAGAAGTGAATATATCACTGCCCCATAAATCTTAGTAATCCGTTTTCTTCTTTGTTTTAAGATTTCGGTGAGTAGCTCAGAGGGAGGTGCATCCAGTCAGGGTGGCAGAAGAGCAGTGGAGAGGAATGAATCAGTCACACTAAGGAAATGACTTCCTTTACATGAGCATCTGTCAACATTTGATGAGCTAAACCTGAGTTGGTATATGTTAAACTTTTCATCATGTGTGTACGAATACCTGTTGTAAGAATTTTCAATAGAATTTCCACAAGTTTTATGAACTGGAAATATTGGCATTTCAACCACTTTTTTCCCCCCTATTTTATAAGGCTTGTGGACAGAAATTCAGCTAAGCAGTACACTAGTCCATAACAAAAATGAATTTCTATCAATCTTTCAATAAGTTCTTTTTGACTTTTATCAAGAAGTAATGTGGAAAACCTCTAATGACAATTTTTATGTCATTTTTTTGTAATAATTTTTTATGTAATATTTTTATGTAATAATTTCATTAACTGAAATGTAACTAACATAACATTGTTCCCCTAATTATCTTTATAAAGGTATAATTGACAAACAAAAATTATTTACACTTCGGATCTACAGTGTAATCTATAGATACATTGTGGAGTCATTAAATCAAGCTAATTAATATATCCATACCTTACATACTTATTTTTTTAGACAACTAAGCTATAAAATATAAAATGTATGATAATTATTATATTATATTTATTATTATTATAGTATATTATAAAATATTTAAAATATAACTATAAAATACTTCCTGACATAAAGAATGTCTCTTTTACTATAAGGTGAAGATGTAACTTTAAAGGAAACTCTGTTATTTCCAGCTTTCTGGGAATACTGACTCAGGAAATGTATCAATATGCTGAAGTAATCACATTAGCTATAACCTTTAAGCATTACTTTTAATGAAAGGTTGCTATTTTTAATCAAGAAATAACTATGTCAGAGAAAGAGACTTCATTTGTAATCTTAAAATCTTCCTCCAACTGTAATTTACACATCTGAATTTATTACAAATCTACTTTCTAAGTTATAACTTAATATTGATATTTTAAAGAATTTGAGTATTTAGTGGAAATTAGAGTTGTAAAACTTAATTAAACTTTGCCATTTCCACTCCTTCAGCTTAAGATCTTGAAATAATGTAGGGGAAAGAGGTTGACTAATTGGTTGGTTGGTTGGTTGTGCGATCGGTTAGTTGGCTGGCTATTTTCTCCATCTTTACCAACTCTGCTGTCTCGGATCATTATTGTGCACTGCCGTCGGATCACTATTGTGCACTGCCGGAAGCATCTTAATGTTGGCCAGTTTATTGCCCGAAGACAGTCACGTTCAGTTCTTGATGTCATTGAAGTGAACTTCATCTGTGTAAAAACAGAGGCTGGTTTGAATGAAAGTTAGACATGATCTGCCAGGGATGGCAAGAGTATCACAGGAGGCATGGCGTGAGGAAGTGCTTCTGCTCACTGCTTGCTGTGGTCGCTGCATTTCCCACAGTGGACTGTGAGAAACCATTAGGTGGTTCACTTTCTCAACATAGGGTGAGAACGTGGGTCTCTTTGGGGTCTCTATTCTCCTGTTGTGGAGACTTTAGAAGACAGGACTTAGATAGACTTACCAGAAAACAAAACAAAACAACAAAAAGCCAAAAACAAAACAAAAATAAAACTTCCTTATGTCACGAATGCAGGGTCTGCATAAATAAGACCCACTATTGGTAAGAAATATTTATTTTATCATTAAAAATTTATGATTGTTGTGCCAAAGCTTCCAATTACTCTTAATACCAAACAGTAATCACCTGAAAATGAACTTTGTTCAGGCCATGCAGTGTGTGTGTGTGTGTGTGTGTGTGTGTGTGAGAGAGAGAGAGAGAGAGAGAGAGAAGAGAGAGTAATAAAAGACAGAATACATATTTTCTGCCATAGAATTGCATGTAAATAATAGTTCAAAAGTCAAAATTCTCTCGAAAGGTATTTCTGTCTTTTGCTTAGGTCTTAAAGAGAGCACATGAAGTCAGAGGGATATCTGGGAGGAGTTGGGGCGCAGTAGGAATGTGATAATGATATACTGTATGAAATTCTCAAGGAATAAAATTTTTAAAAAGAGAGAATTCCAGGAAACTCAAAGTATATCAAACTGTTATCAAATCCCTTTTTCTCACCTTCCAAATTCTTCTATGTCTTATACCAGGGCTCCAAGGTAGCATCCCCTGTAATGCATTTTTATTATCAGAGGTAGGAGGAGTTTAGATGGCCAGTTTTCCCCATCATAACTTACTGAGACTTTGGTCTTCACTGATTTGCATAATCTCCTAGAAGTATATCTATCTATCTATCTATCTATCTATCTATCTATCTATCTATCTATCTGTCTGTCTATCTTCTCTCACAATGAAATCATAATAACACTGCTGCCTAGAATATGGATTTAACTAACAGACAAAAACATACACAGCCCTTCATAGACAGCACATATATATTAAAGATTAAGCATGCTTGAAATCCTCTATTCAGTTTTAGTCAGTGCATGAAAAATGCATTAGACTGAGGTAGCACCGTACCATATATTTGTTTTAAGAGAGAATTTGATGTCTCAACTTAAAGGAAAAAAATCTTCCAGAAGCATATAGCAAGAGTTCAGGTCACATGGGTCAGGAAACCCAGCTCTTACTCCTTCCTGCCTCACCTCCCAATGACCACATTTGGATTCCATGAGTAAATAGGTTCTTGCCTACATCCTCAGAGGCAATGCTGTCCGCCTACACCTTTCTGTCCTTATTTCAGGGATAAGAGTGCACAGTCCTTATCCATCCTTATGTGTATCATACTGATGGAAATGAAATTACACATTTTCTCACATGAACACCTAAACAAATTCTACTTGCTTAGGCAAGGATCTGGCTTTGTTTATGGACAAAATATATTTAAGGCAATAAAGGGCCAGGAATGGCCCTTAAGTCATTGTAGTATGTGAAATAAGCCAGGCACAAAGGGACAGGTATGGTGTGATTTAAAAATGTATAGTCAGTGTGTGAATTAGTCAAATCCATAGAAACAGAATATAGAACGATGATAGTTATGGGGTTGATGGTGGAGAGATGAGGTCTTAATGTTTAACTGGTTCAGAATTACAGCTTGGGAAGATAAAAAGTTATTGAGCTGTATGGTAGTGAAGGTTGCCAACAATATGAAGATGATGATTATACCCCATGTACAAAAGATAGTGATATTCAGACCCAACCAAATTTGAACTATCGTGAGTACCTCAGAGTACTGCTCTCCCTCAGTTCTCAATCCACTGATGACATTGCAAGTAGTAGTACTTTATGCCTGGTGAATGTGGGTGTCTGTTATGGATGTACCCCCACATCCTGTTAGAGAGGGAGCAAACAAAAAAAAAAAACCCTTAACATAGAGGGATCATTTTATTTTGTTTATTTCAAATTTAAATAACTTAGGAGACTAAATGAGATGAGAATTATCTCATTGGTAGAATATTAATAATTACAACATAGACACTATGAAAAAGTTCATCAAAATTCATTAACGTCTTATTAAACTTATTTCTTGTGATGATTCTTTTAAATTTGAAAAATAATGGTCTCGGCTTCAGCATCTGGTAACTGCCTATTGCGCTGCATGTAAAGCAGCAAGTACCTCAAGTGTAGTTTGCGGTCAAGTGGTTCAAGTGACCTTGATGTGACTGTCCTTATCTTGGGGTTGATGGCTGTGCGTTTATCTGTGGAGCAATTTTCCAAGAGACTCAGTGGATCGTGGATTTCAGTGTCAAAGAGTTACAAACTGGAATTCTAGGCAGTAAAACCCAATGATATCTTTTCTCAAGAAATTTATTGGTTCTAGGAAGCAGAAGCCCATCAGAATGAAACACAACTGGATCCGGTTTCTTTAGCTCATTGACAATCATCTCCTTCGTGGTCCTTCGACCCTCTCTTAACTGAAATGTTTCCCATCTTCTGCTCACCTGGTAGGTTCTCTCATCCTTCAAGGCCTGCTGGAAATTCTGTCAGCTTCCAGAGCTTCCTCATTAGTCCAGATCACCTGTGATATGCTTTCTAAATCACTCATTCATAATTAACATTGGACTTGTACGTTTGCTTTCTATAAGGGACAACCCCCAATTCCTGGTTGTCACAACCCTGTCATACTTTGTAAGTTGCCCTGAGTAACTAGTAGAGCGTAGCAAAGGAATGCTACTTCCCTTGTAATATTTTTTTTTTATAAAAAGACTTATGTCTTCTGTCTCCCCCTTTTCTCCTCTCCATCCACCTTTTCCTCCCTCTCCCTTTTCCTGCTCTCCCTTTCTCTCCCCGCCCCTCTCATTATTCTCCTTGAAGGAAGTGAACTGTCATGTTACAAGATGACTCAGCTTGTCTATGCATAGGTGTGGAAGATCGGTCCCCCAAATAGCCTGGGAGTAATTGAGAGCAGACAGTGGCTGTGAGATTGGGATTGGAAGCAGCGTTGCCTTCAGCTGAGCCTTTAATGAGCCCGCAGCCCCAGCTAGCTGTAAGTTCCTCAGACATCTTGAGCTAATTCCCAGCCAGTTAAGCTGCTTTCAGACTCTTGGCCTGCAGGCTATGGAAAATGATAAAAGTTGGTTCCCTTGAACATCTCAGTTGGAGTAACTTGCTGTGTAACCTTAGACATCTAATATGGCACCCACCTCATATCTCCAGCTAGACTATAATCATGGAAGAGGAACTCTGTACTTTCAGTTGGGATCAGGTACCCATGGGAAGCCTGTGGTGGAGGGATTCCTCATTCAAATCACCAAAATGACTTTAAAAAGAAATCATTGAGGTTGCTGGGACCCGAGGCATAGCTCAACTCCTAACTTTTCTTTCTAGAGAAGAATTGAACAATTTTTTCATCTTAAGTAAACTTGTGAGAACAAAAGACTTGTAATATTTAGGATGAAGAAAAGAAGGCTGGAGTAGAGGGAAGAAGGAGGGGAAGAGAGAGGGAGAGGAAAAAAAAGAGAGAGCCAAAGAGAATGTTGGTATTCCTGCAAACACTACAGTAGGACTTAACCCCTCCTTTCATCTTGGGAGTTAAGTCTCTGTCTGTTTGAGATAAAATGAGTCAGGTTGGAAGAAGAGTATTTAAATGTCCCAGGAAGTCAAGGAGGGTTTATCTAGTTCTAACTGGTACCTCATTTTTTTTTTTCAGTTGAAAAGCTCTTAGATTCTGAATTTCTTTCCATTTTGATATTATCAAAGAATATCAAAGGGATTACTTCTAAGTTCATCTTTATGTTCAGATGGCTGTGAAGAAACTTAACTGAAGTGATTACTAATGGAAATGAAGCTGTATTCTAGTAGAGTGCAGAGGTCTGTATCATCAGAATCATCAACAGGGCATGAAGATAATCCTAGGGATGAAGACAGAGACTGACATGTATGGTAAGAATAGCCACAACTCAGCGGGACAAAAGTTCCACCACCCACCTCAGATCCCAAATCTTTGGATGCTGAAGTCCATGTATACACGCCCTCCTATGTACTTTAAATCATCTCTAGATTACTTATAATACCCAACACGATAAAAATAGCCAACACCCTGCACTGATTGAGTAATAATAATATGGTCACAAAAGCCTCAGAATCCAAGGGTGTAGAACCCATATTCACAGAGGGCTACCTGTATATTGTTGAAAAATGATTTTAGTCATCCTCTCAAAAATCTTCGTCATTGTATAAAATTTGTTGCTGAAGAAACAGTTCTTAATATAGTCTATCTTAATACTTTGCCTTTTTGAAAAAAAATAACTGAAACAGCTTGATAAATGAGATATTTCTAAATGGTCAGAGTAAGGCTACCCAAGAAAACACATGGGTATTTAAAATCTGACTTTTCCCGATCTTCTGTGAGCTGTAGTGTAAGAATACCTTGAAATGGTTTCCAGTGGATCGAAGTCATTGGTTTATTCATGCTTAGTGATGTAGACAGGGCAATGTTACATAGATTCAGATAGTCTCTCTGTTCATACTCAACCCACCTTGTCTACTTAGCTATGTTGTATTGATGGTCCTTTATAATTCTATAATTCTAAGCGGTTCTTGTTCTAAAGTAGGTTTGTTTCTTCTTCTGAATTTATTGTAAAGTCAGCCAACGGTTTTCCTGCTAAGTGTTCATCTAAGAACATGGAGACTGTGCTGCCTGCTTAGTGCTGCTTGTCATTTCATACAAATTGGAGTCACCCAGGAAGAAGGAACCTCAGCTGAGGCATGGCCTTCATCTAATTAACCTGTGAGCATTTCCGTGGGCCATTTTCTTGATTAATGATCGATGTGGGAGGACCCAACCTTCTGTGGGTGCTGCCCCTGGACAGGTGGTCCTGAGCTGTATAAGAAAGCAAGCTGAGCACGCTATGAGGAGCAAGTCAATGAGCAGTGTTCTTCCATGGTCTCTGCTTCAGTTCCTGCCTCCGAGTTCCTGCATTGTGTTCCAAGTACTCCTGGGAATGTTTGGGAACTTGTGTGGTGGGGAGAGGGTCTGTGAAATTAGTACACTGAGAGGGTACCTTTTTCACCCTCTCTGGTTATTGAAGTCAAGTGTCTGCAAGACGCATATGGAAGCGTGCCAACATTCTCAGATCTAATGGATCACATGTTTATGGACCGTATTTTATAAAACTTTGTTTTAATTTCCAATTATTATTCTGAATATACAGTATGAAGTTCTTTGGGATCTTAAGTAATTTTTAGAAATATATAAAGGCATCTTCAGGTCATCTGAGGGTCATTAATTCAGGAAAATGGGCCCTATTACTTAAGGATTTACCAGCTTCTCTCTAGAGGTATTTGGAGCTAGAAATGGCTTAGAATATTGGATTACATACCCAAATCTTTGCCATATGTGATGGCTAGTTTTCATGTGAACTTGAGACAAGTTAAGGTCATTTGGGAGGAGGAAACTTCAATTGAGAAAATGCCCCACCAGATTTGGCCTGTGGTACATTTTCTTGATGATGATTAATGTGGAAGGTACCAGACACCTGTGGGTGGTGTAAGCCCTGGGCAGGTGGTCCTGGGTGCTATAAGAAAATAGGCCAAGCAAGTAATGAAGGAACGTGCCAGTAAGCAATGTTCATCTATGACCTTTGTTCAGTTCCTGTCTCCTTGTTGCTGTGCTGACTTCCTGCCCCAACTTATCTCAGTGATGGACTTCAAGCTCTAAGGCAGAAAAACCCGTACCCCTCTAGGTTGCTTTTGGTCATGGTATTTCATCACAAAGAGCAATAGAAACCCCACCCAAGACACAATGCCTTTTCTAAATTACTGTGCAGCCCACTCTAACTTAACTGACACATTTTCTTCCTGAGGAGTGTAGGAAAATTAGGAAACAGGTTTCCTTTGATCTAGAGAACTTTAATGCCTTTCTGAGACTCCATCTTAGTCAGTGTGGTTCACTGTCAGCATCTTCTGATATTCCCAGGCAGGTTCTGAACAAGCCCCTCTTCTCTGATCACCACATTTACAACTCACTCTCAAGGAGGACCGTGTGGTTTGTATTTCTCACACTTCGTGCCACAATGCATTCTTCTGTGCTCCAGTCTTTTCAGTTTTTAGGTCATTTTCATAAAGAGCCACCACTGTGCTGATTGTTCCAAATTCATAAATAGTAAGGGATTGGGAAGATAAGCAAAGACAGATTTTGTTAAAATTGTTCCAAATTAAATGTGCTGTTTGTTCTTCCCTTTCCCAAATTGTCATAATTATAAAAGTCTGGGAGAATTATTCCCACACATGAACTGACATCTGGAAAACAAAGCCCTGTTACTATTCATTTGAAGTGCTCATAAAAAGCTGTTAAAATGGATAATTTGAAGAGCTTGAAAATACATTAATACTGCATGAGGCAATCATGCACATCAGAAGGATCCAAGAGGTCCTGGGTCAAACCCGAGAAGGCACAACAGACATCTGATTTGGAACATGTGTGAATTTCAATAAATCTTAAAAGTTGTATTTGTGTTTATTAACCACAGAAGCTCACATTTGTTAGAACTTCATTTTACTTAATTAGTAAATTAGAAAGAGTAGTAAAAACTAAGGGGGGAGGTGAGCAGGTACTCAAAGATTCTAGAGTAATGAAGCTGCTCCATGTTATTTTTAATGGGTGGGTAACTGCTACCATTCATTTATCCAAAACCCCCAGAAGGAACACAAATAAAATGAACTAGAATGTCAAACATGGGCTTTGATTATGATGCATCGGTGTAGGTTGATCAATTGTAACAAATGTACCGCCTTAGGGAGGGACATAGTGTGGGAGGCTAAGTGGAGGGTTCAGGCTCCTCACAGAGAAGCTACTTTTTAGTTTTGGCACTTTTGAACAGTCTGGGAATTCTCAAAAACAGAAAGGTCTTTATTTCTGCTAAGTTTTGTTTTTATAAAACAAGGAGACTCTAGGTGCCTTGTGTCCAGCATGAAGAGGGTAGTTAGAGAAGTGGTTTGTGCATTTGCTAAGAGGGATCTTAAATATGTGTCATAGTGACCTTCAGTGATCAACTTGACACACCTGGGAAGAGGACTCCTCAACTGAGATAATGCTTTCATCAGATTGGCCTGTGGAAATGTCTGTGGTTCATTTTCTTGATGGATGATTGACGTGGGAGGGCCCAGCCAACTGTGGGCGGAGCCATCCCTAGGCAGTGGTCCTGGGCTGTATTAGAAAGGTAGTTGAATCAGCCAGTGAGCAGAGTTCCTCCATGGTCTCCTTCAGCTCCTGCTTTGAGTTCCTGCTGTGGCTTTTCTGAACCTGAGAGTGAAATGAACTCCTTCCTCCCAAAATTGGTTTTGGTCAATGTGTTTTATCATAGAACAAAAATCAAATGGAAATACTACTTACTATGAAAACTGATGAGGGCACAAGGTGGTAGATATGTTGACTAGTTTGATTTAGTCATTTCACAAGAAGAATTGATCAAAATATTGTATGACTAAATTTGAGATTAGATACAAGTTTAATTTGTCATTTATATCTTATTAAAGTTCGGGGGCCTCTTTTCTTTGTCTACCTCTCTATTCCCATGGTGCTATAAGCAGCAAGCTGAGTCTACGCAGTACCCTCTACACTGTTTTAACTCTCCACAGCCAGGCCATCTGTGGCCAGTTTCTTCTTTCCACATATATTCAGGGAGCAGTGCTGCTACGCTTCCTCACACATAAGCCCCCCTTGCTTCTGTCTCTCCACATCTCCCGTAGGCCCCCATTCATGTCCTCTGCAGTGGGGCATTGGATTCTCTGGAAAGTTTGCTGGTATATTTTAGGTCTCACTCATACTCTTCCCCAATTTTCCAAGCTTCTGCCCACTGCCTTTTCCAAAGCCACTTAGTATTTTTAGTTATTTGTTACTCTAGCAACCCATTTCCAGCTACCAAAGTACCAAAAAGGACTCTGGTGCTTCGTAGCTGATGTTAAGAAGCACGTGACCACCTCAGCGTTTTTGTGGGTCACAAATTGGGACCAGCTAGTATGAGTAGTGCTCCGTTGAAATCACTAGGTTAAAACAGAAATTTGGGATGAAGTCAACTGAAGACTTGACTAATGGCTTCCAAGATGGCTTACTTACAAGGTTGTTGGCAGAAAGCCTCAATTTGTCACTGCCTTCTGGCAGGAGCTCTCAGTTCCTTACCATGAATCTTTTTTAAATAATACTTTTATTGATAATTTGAGTTTCATACAATGCTTCTCGATAACACCCTCTTCCTATTTCTCCCTGCTTCCCTGTCCTACCCCTGTGACCTCAAAAGGAAGGAAGGAAGGAAGGAAGGAAGGAAGGAAGGAAGGAAGGAAGGAAGGAAGGAAGGAAGGAAGGAAGGAAGGAGCAAGTCTAGCCAGTTTGGCAGGAGCATGGATCATGGACTTCACCACGGATCCTGGAGGCAGCAGGTTTCTCTGATGTTCTTACCATGGATCTTATCCACTAGGGTGTTTGAGGCTTATGGCAGCTGACTTCTCACCAAGCAGATGATCCAAGACAGAAGGAGAAAATTATAGCTTCAGTGTATCATATGACGAAGCCTGGGAAACCCTACATTGACATTTGCACGGTACCATACTGGATCACATTATTTAGTGTGGGAGAGGCCTGCACTGTGACATGGGGTTTAGAAGGTGGGGAATGACGTGGGGAAGCATGTGGGTTGTAGATATGTGGGAGAGAGTGAGGAAATCCAGGAGGAAACAGGCCTCATAGGGAGGCAGCCTTTGTTAGACCTATCACAAAGCTAGAAGAGCCAGGAAAGAAAATCTGGAGAAAAATTACCATATAGGTGAACCCTGAGACAGGTAGAAATATTGAGGAGTGCTTGTTCTCTGCAGCTTGCTGTCATCCATATTCCGACCCACCTATCCTTAGTAAATGTATTTTGGGGGGGACAGCTACTCCACGCCAGAGATTATACACATTTCAGATAACTCAATTGGCTGTTTTAGACTGCAGATTTTAGCTCGGCTCTGGCTGACATCTATCAAGTCTAGATCAAGGCATCTCCCATTCATAGAATCAATACTTTAGATTCTAAACAATGCCCGATAGCAATCCCCACACAGGCAAATGTGCATGTGTACTTTTAACCTGCACAACACAGAGAGGACTTCAGATCTGCTCTTTTAAAGCCAGGCCTCAGGTAAGGCAGCAGGTTTTGTATCTCAATGTCACAATAACGTATAAAGACAAACAGAGACTAGGTGTCCCAGAACGTTCCCGGGGGCTACCTTACATGAGCTACGTCAGGGGAGCCAGTGCTGATCTTTGCTCAGGAGGGGTCAGAGCTGAATTTTCAGCTGGTGCCTCGGAAATCATTTTCTCCGTAGATGCGGTTGCAGGATCTGTCAAAGGCAGATGGCTCCCTGTAATCTTTTTCATTTCCACCCCCTCTGGCTCACTAGCATTATCAGTCCTCCTGCACAGGTTTTTTCCACCTTGGTGGTACATATGTTCCAAAAGAGCCTGTTTCTCTTCTGTGGGTCAGTCTTTGCAGGAGATAACTCTATTAGAAGTCACATACAAAGGCAATAGGGAGGCAGAGCCAACCTCATCAATTTTGCATAGCTTTTTGTCTAAAGGAGTTGTTAATCCTGCTTAGATACTTTCCAAAAAAGAAAGGGACCAGAAAACAATTCAAGCCACCAAGGCCTTGCTCTCAGAAGTCTGATGCAGCCCCATAAGGCTGCCTCTGCTGGCAGCAGCAGCAGCCCTCAGTCCCCACACCCCCAATTGGAGGTAGATTGGCTTATGACCCAGCATTTTTTGCCATAAATTGACTGTGTGGAAATGAACAGAGAGATTTCAAAGTGGCCACAGCCACATTTTTTGAGTTTGTGCTACAA
Source organism: Cricetomys ansorgei (assembly GCA_026225945.1). Lineage (NCBI taxonomy): Eukaryota > Metazoa > Chordata > Mammalia > Rodentia > Nesomyidae > Cricetomys > Cricetomys ansorgei. The sequence goes on from JAMJFZ010001133.1 coordinate 14,571,869, forward strand.
TGTTGAAGTGTATAGAAAAAGTTTCCTGCCTGGAGTCTTAAGTTTTGTATGAAAAAATTTCCATTAATTGACATGTTAATCATTCACAAGCCTTAAAGGGCTGTCTGGGATGGGAAAAGCACAGCTTGTAACTATTCTGCAATTCTGATTATCTAACCACCCACGCCTGCTAACTATATTCTTATTTGATCAGACTATGAATTTTCAGAAAGGTGCTTGAAAGCAGTTTCTTTTAGATAAAGGTTCTCTTCGTTCTTTCTTGTTCCCAATTACTCTGTTGAACATCATGCAGGTCAGTGAATCAAAAACAAAAGATCAGTTTGTCTTTATACGAGAAGAGTACTTATCTAAACCTGAGAGGGTTCAGCAGTTGAGGGTCAGTGCTGTGAATTTAATTATATTTATGTTAACAAGTTAAATAAACTGTGACAGTTTCTATGAAATTTTCACATTAATTATTTGCTAAGGTCAGGGTGAGGCTTGACTCTTCTGAGCATTTGAGTCAAATGTCTGTCCAGCAGGATTATATTAAAAAAGGGTGTGTGTGTGTGTGTGTGTGTGTGTATACAAAGCTTGAAGAACTTGGCAATCCTTTCATCTTGTTCTTTTCTTTTTTTTTTTCTAGATAGAAATGTACCTTAGGCAAAGATAATTTGTTTTTGATAGTTTTTCTGCATTGGTTTTCTATGATTAAGTGTTATTCTCCAGATATTTCAACTAATTATCATTGTCTCCCCGAAGGCTGATGAAACAAGGAAGCTGAGCAGAATCAGGCTAATTTCACTGCACGGCTTATTAAGCATCCACACGCACACGTTATCATGCTAAGTACTGTTGCAGGCAAGTTAAACAGCCATCATCCCTGCCTTCCGCACAGTCTCTCCCCAATATGCACACCTGCTTGTATGAGCACAGGCAGGGGATATGGCTGCCCCCACCCCCACATACTCGGAGAGGAGAAAAGAAGGGGATGCTAAAGGGTTTGTTCCTTTGATTCAGCTCCAATGTGTGTGTGAAAATAAAAGCCCAAACACTGAACTTCTGGAAGGGTAGCTGGGGAACCAGTTAAGGGAGCTGGCATTTTCCATCTGCACCGCAGTCAAGACCAGTCACACTGTGGGCCCGTGGGGCTTTCTAAATCGTAGATTTGCTGAGTTCCCCATTGTCCTCTTCCTCATCCTCTTTGAACATGGTCTTTTCTGTGAAATGAGGAAAGATGAAAATGGTGGTTGAGAAACATAACTGACTTCCCCTTCTTAATTGTGCTTGGCAATCTATTGTGGTAATTCATCTAAAATGTACTCACATGCCCTGCACCGTGCAATAGCAGAACATAAAAGGGTGAACAGAAGCTGTGTGTATTGTGTAACCATTCACTGAAGAATCTAAGTCAGAAGAATCTAAGTCAATATATTTGTTTAGTTCCTTACCCCCACCCCAAAAGATTTTATGGACATGAGACTTCCTGAATGGAAAGAGCTCATCAAATTCCTAAATAAAAACAGGATAAAAAGGGACCCATTGGCCTGCTTCTGGATCAATGAGGATTTCCCTGAGAGATTCGGATTTTTAAAAAGGACTTATTTATTTTCATTTTATGAGACTAGTAAACATATTTTCTGTATTTCTGTTACATTGATTAGAAGGGAAAGCAAAAAGAAAATGTGACTAATTAGATATAAAAAATAAAAATTATTAAAATAATTTAATGATAAAATTATAAAAATAATAAAAATACTGTATAACAAATCCTGTTTTGTACTATATTGGTCCACTGAGATATTGGTGATTTTATTTTATGATACTAAAATTAATAAAATTAAAAATAAAGCTTCAATTCAAAATTAAGTTCAACGTCTGAGGAGGTAGAAGTGTTTAACCTGATTTGAGCATTGCACGATGCACACCTGTAGCAAACACCACAGTACTGTACCAGTATGTGTCTAATCTAAGTGTATTGGAGCTGTTAAAAATTGCGTGAATTTTTTTCCTATTTTTTTATTTTATAAGTTTATGTTTTTTTTCTTTAGATCCACGGACGATTTAGAAACGTTTTATGTTATGGTGTGAGTAGCAGTGTGCTTCATTTCGTAAAACATTGATTTCCAAATTTACAATTGTACTTGTTGGGAGGATTGTTCATTTCGATAGACATCTTTCTTGAATATCAAATGATTTTTGGAAAGACAGGATAGGGCATGTACATGCCTGTCACTGAGTTAAAAAACTATTAGTGTCCTGCCATTCTTGTTACTATGTCTCTTCCATTCCCCACTAAAGATTCGCTGTTCTTGAATTTTTGAAATAGCGTATTCCTATATTTAGCCTAAGTATTCCTTTTGTATATAATTAGTTTTTTATGTATGATATGAGATAGGGATCAATGGCTCTTTTTGTTGGGTACATTTTTGAAACAGGTCATCCTTTCTCTGTTGAATTTCCTGCATTTCTTCTTGAAATTCAGCTAATCATGAGCATGGACCTATTTCTGCTCCCAACTCCAACCTGCTTCGGTACACTGATCTGTGTCACATGATATCTTTGTGACAAATTTTATTATTTTCAGTGACTTTTTCAAGTATCCCAGGTAGTTTCTCAGTAAGCCTTCTTAGATAGGAAGTTTCATTTTGCTAAGTGTGTGCTTTCACAAGTAACCTTTGAGAAATGAGAGGAACAGGAATGGACAGCAGAATGACCTAGGTACAATTTTACTTTGGGAGGAATCTAGCCTGGATATAATTCCACAGTGAACTCTGGAGCATGAATCATAGTACAGAGAGTGTTGTGCCCAGAAGGAAGGAGGTTGAGCCTAAGTGAGTTAGTATTGGTTAAAGGTCACCCCATGTAGGGGGATGGAGTGTTTTTACCTCTTAGGAATCTCTGTATGAATGGATTCCACTCCCTTTAGTCATGGTCAGTCCTTGGAGCTAGTTGACATGTGAGCTAGCAACTCAGTTGGGGAAATGGGCAATAGCACCAAGGAGCTATATTTATATAGAAACCAACAGTACCTTTGACAGGAACATTTTTTGAGGTTACCTCCTGCAAGAATAGTCTCTGGGATTTCCAAACAATCTCTCTGATGTATCATTTGTTATTCTAAAAGACTTACTTTTCCAGCTTATTTATTTATTTAGGTCTTCACTTTTGCTATAATAAGGCAAATCTTTCCTGTAAATCTTGGCGAAATTGAAACTCTTCATTATTTAATAGGTTTATGTTGTCATTATATTTAAAATGTTTAGTTTATTATCGTGTACATATGGGTTTTTGGTTGCCGGTATTTCTGTATACCAGGTTCATGCAGTGCCCGTGGAGGCCGGAAGAGGGCGTAGGATCCCCTGGAAATGCAGTTATGGATGGTTGTGAGCCGCCATGTGGATGCTAGGAGTCAAATCTAGGTCCTCCTTAAGAGCAGCCAGTGCTCTTAACCACTGAACCGTCTCCCAGCCCTTACTTTTTGCCTTGTTAACGTGATCCACGGATGAACACATGGTGTGATCAGTGCCGTGTGTTGCTGATGGAATCTCACCCATGAATTGAGAACACAGTGATTCTAAAATCATGATAACCCTCAATAGCTCTTCAGAAACCAAAACCTAAATGAGGAGCTTTCATATTTTCAGAGCCTTATACTTGAAGCCGTGCTAGATATTTCTGGAGTCATTAGCTTCCTACTTGCTGTGAAACTTGACCTTGCAGCTTTCATCCTGGTCTCAACTTTTTGAGTGGACAACAGGAAGCGCTTCTGATTGCTCATGCCTCCCTGAATTTCTGCGCTCATTTTGAATGGGACCAAAAATAGAAATCTGTGTTGCTGCGAATAAATAAGGCAGCAGTAATGCTCCAGGGCTCTGTGGCAGCATCTGCCTCTTAAGGAGACGGCCATGTGTGGGACAGGCCACCCTTGCTCAAGTGGTTCCTTTCTTAACTTGTTACCGTTTAAGTCTCGTTCAGATTTCTGTACAGTCCACAATGAAAGACACCTCCTTAAAAATATACTTAGTTGTTTAAATCATCCAAAGTTATACCTGAATGTGTTGATACTGTACAGCATGTGAGATTGCTTTGTGAATAGCAAATATTAATTGCTATTAATAACTATCTTAAATCAACAGGCATTAATAATAGTTAAAGAGAAATCACACCTGTTTTATAAATGAAACAATTTAAGTTCTTAGAAATAAGGTATTTGATAAAATAAAATTCAGAGGATGTTTTACTAAAATAGATGTCTTTTAGAATCATCTGTTTATTATGCTAAGTAGTGTAACCCCAAAGAGGAACTTGTAAGCAGTCCTAGCCTATGTTGGGTCACCCAAGAGCAGGCATGGAAAATTGCTCAATAATGAAAGCAGTCAAACTGTGAAATACCTCGATGAGACAAGGGGTGAAATAATATGGAAACTTGTTTAAATGTATAGCCTTCACATTATTTGCAAATTTCATGGGGGTTTGGTATTTCTCAGTTATTATAGACTTAACATTGTTGTCCCGTTACTGGTTACGAGGGGGAAAGGTCAAGGCCATTGTTACTGGTGGTCAGGGTCTGAGCCAGATGTTATCAGATTCTTGGCTTCTTACCTAAAGAACTGAAATTGAAGTCTCCCGTAGATTTGCAAAAGAGGCAAGATAATTTGCAGCAAAGACATAGATTAAAGAGAAACATTCTGTCAAGACTAATGGCAGGCTACATGAGAAGACACTCAGGGCTCCTCCTGATTATTTCTTTTATGGGGTTATACAGAAGGAGGAGCTGATTACGCAGGGGGTGTAGTTTGGGTTTTTCTCTATTTTGATTAATAAGTTATATATTCACTTTTCTATTGCACTGTCCCTTCCTACAGTGCATCTGATTTTAACTCTATGCATACCAAATTGTGTATAAGCATAGATGACAAATAGGGGATCCTCCTTTAAAGGTTGCTAAAAGACCTGTCTTTGCCTCACTGTGCATACACCTGAAACAAACTCAGGCCCGATGGGACATTCTGTCCTTTGTTCCCCTATTTGTTGGGAATATAATTAAATAGAAACTTCCTAAGTTTTATCATTATGGAGCAGGGAAACATATCCTTGTTCAGAGGTGGGAGTGTGTGGGGGGTGTTGAGGAGTTCTGAGGTTGCAAGCTGCATTGTTCAGAGAGGAGTGTATGTGCATACTATGTACAGTTGAAGGAACTAGGCAGCCAAGTGTATAACCAGAAACTGAGTGAGGGCCTCAGGGTACTAAACTGTCTCCTTTGCTTGCCCACCTCACTATCACGTTCTTGTCATCCTTCCTGTTTTCTGACTGGTCCCATGATGAATTGACCACATATTTATTTTCCTTTCATTAAGCCAGCACTTAGATTCCTATATCCTCTCAACATCTTAGCTTAAGGTATTTTTTGCTATTGTCTGAATACCTGTTCACCCTCTCCCCCAAACCCAAACATTGCAATTACCCACAAGGCCATGCATGTCAGGAAATGGGGCCTTCCAGGTAGGTAAGTCACAACAGAGCGAATCTTGTGCATGGTATTAGAACCAATATAGAGAATCCCCACGAGTTCATCTTTTCTTACTATAGAAGAACACGATAAGAAGACAACATCTGTGAATGAGGGAACAGGCTGTCTGTAGCTGATAGTTATTGTGTGAGCTCAGGAAGAAAGGAGAGATTTTCATCGATACAAACCTGCTATAACACAGCAGAGGGAATCACCTGTCATGGCAAGCGCCATCTTGGACAGCAGAACATCAATTGTCTGATTGCAGGTGTTTTATTGATATAAAAGCTCCCCAGATGATTAATACAAAAACTCCGCCCTCTCATCCAAAGGCCTATTTGCATGATGAAAGAAACTTGTAGTTTAGAGTCATCCCACAATCCTTTAGCCGCTGAACTATGTCACCTTTACAGTGGGGGAGCTCAAAGCCTAAGAGGAGTGTTCTCTCCTTGTTGCCTGAGACTGTGGGAAAGGGACTACAAGAATTTCTCCACAGCAACTTAGCTCTTCAGAGTGCAACAAGCTATTTGAACCACAATGGCTCTGCCAGAAAGCCTTGAGCAAGTGCAGGTCATGAGGAAGCAAACATCTGAATCACAGATTTACATCAAGCCAACACCTGCAGATCAAGCAGACTGCCAGGGCTTAGACAGCCCTCTCCCCTACAGATGTCACCACACACATAATCTCTAGAGCTCTCCTACAGAATTGTAAGAAATACATTTATTATCTAGAAGCCTCCCAGTTGTGTTTCATTATAATAGTAGTTTGAGTGGTATTAGACAAACCCTATGTGGAGGTTGCCACCCACAGTTTAAGAAATCTGGATCTATAGGATTTTAAGTGTTATGAGAGAAAATAAGATTATCGATAAATTAACTTAGGTGACTCTGGTTTATACTTAAGTAAACAAAACTAAAGACTTTTTCATAAATTGATATTGATTGAAGGGACAGTAATGGAATTTAATTGATAAGTGCCAGTCATTTTACTTTTGTCCCCATAAAGAACTCGGCAGCTCTAGGGTTTCAAGAATATCTACTGTGGGGAATTTTTGTGTTAATGCACATGTCACTCTTGTTTTTAGACAAAGTCAGCTACAGACTGTTTGTGATAGTCCTGTGTTTTTTATCATGTCTTTGAAATTCCCTTCCTATATTGTCCTGAAACAATGTTGGCTACAGAACCATTTAGTGTCAGATTTATAAATAGAAATGAAAGAGAGGTGTGTTTTAAACATGCTAAATATAAGTTTTGGGCCAGGTACTAGGGTAGCCACAGTGTCTGTGGCTGGAGAAACTAATCCAGGACTGGATTCCCTTCCAGAAGATCAGAATATTAGAAAGCCACTGTGTCAAAGGATTCTGGGTTGTCTGAATGTTAGTCCTGGATCTGATTAGATTTACAGGCAAATGACCTGGTAAAAGGAGACACGTAGTACACAGCACATGAAGCCAAGCCCCCACTGTAACGTCCTCTGTCCTTCTTTTAAGTAGGAGGAAGATAAATCCACGGGTGGCTACACATTCAGTAATATAAAATTCTTGTATCAGATATCCTAGAGCTGGAGTTGTAAGTGGCTGTGAGCTGCCATGTGAGGGCTAGGGACCACATCCAGGCCCTCTGCAAGAGCAGCGGGTGCTCTTAACTCCTGAGCTATCTCTACAGCCTCTGCTCTGCAGAGCTTTAAAATGAAGATTAAGTTAGGTGGTGCTGTCATCTTTTTCAGAACTCTTGCTTGATTTTTTTTTTTTTCTCTTCTTTGAAGCAATTAGGGAAGAAAGCCATATGTTTAATCCAACCAACTAAACCTGTTCCTGGTACTTTCATCGGCACGTATCTTCTCTAGGATCTTGTTAAAAGGCAGACAGTGTTCCAGTAGCCCTGTGATGGGTCTGATTGTAATTTTTAAATCATTCCAGGTGATGTTAAATCTATGTTTCACAGGCAACCCTGGAATAGCAAGGAGTCAATCAGGGTCAGAGTTTTAGTCCTGTAGAGGGAGTTTTATTGGCAAAGGAAACCGACACTGCAGGAATGACTTTGAGGTCAATTTGGGTCTTATATCAGTTGAGAGCCGCCTAATCCCATATGAATATGTTGACTGAATGTAACAGAATTATAAATTATACCCAATTATAAATAGGCTTTTATGTGAAAACACAATATTTTACTTCTTTTATTGAAAATAGATTTGTTTTTCATACACTATATTCTGATTATGGTTCTCCTCCTAGTTCCTCCCAAACACCCCTCCCAGTCACACCTACATCCTTTCTGTATCTCATTAGAAAACAAACAGGCATCTAAGGAATAATAATAAGACAAACTACAATAAGATAATCAAAACAAAATTTAATATGACAAAACAATCAAACAAGAAAAAAGAGACAAAGAAAAGGCACAAGAATGCATATAAATGCATACATTTGCACACACAAGAATCTCATAAAACCCTCAAACCAGAAAGCATAATATCTATATGAAGGATATCTATATAAGGTAAAAAATAAAAAAAATTAAAAATATCCCTAACTTAACATTATGAGACAAAGAATCTCCAAAGATGCCATGGAGTTAATTTTGTGTTGGTCAAATACTGCTAGGCATGGGACCTGCCCTTAGGAGTGCTTTTTTTCCTCAATGAGACTCCCTTGGTAAAAACTAATTTTTCATTTGCAACAGGAGACAGTTGGAGACAGCTTTTGGGTTAGAGATGGGGCAGGTGTCCACCTCTCTTTTCAGCAGACCTGTGCCGGGCCTTGGTGTGCTGTCGCGGTCTCTGTGAGTTTATTTGTCTGCTAGCCCTGTTTTGTCCAGAAGGCCTTGATTCCTTGGTGTCCTCCATCCCCTTTGCCTCTTACACTCTTTCTTTCTCCTCTTCTGCAGGCTTCCTGAGCCCGGAGGGGAGGGATTTGATGGAGAAATACTGTTTAGGACTGAATGGTCTCTCATTCTCCACGTATTTTCTGGCTGTGGGTCTCTGTATGTGTCCCCATCTGCTGCAGGAGGAAGCTTCACTGATGTCGAGCAAGACAACGATATATGCGTACAGTAGAATGTCCTTAGGAGTTGTTTTATTGCTTTGTTCCTTTAGCAGATCAGTACTATATGGTTTTCTCTTAGGTCCCTGAGCTATTTAGACTCTGATTCTTGGCCACCCAAGCCATGCTGTGTATGGGTTCTGTTTCATGGAGTGGGTTTCAATTCAAATCAAATATTGGTTGGTCATTCCCACAAGCTTTGTGCCACTAATGTACCAGTATATCTTGCAGACATGTTACTCTTGTAGATCGAAGAGTTTGTTGCTGGGTTGGTGTTTATGTTTCTCCTTTGGTAGCACGCAGATTATCACTTAGTACCATGAACACTAGTCCATAGTGGTGAAGGGTCTAGATAAGCTCAAGCTCAACTTATCCTACACAACTCATATGAGCTATGTCGGTATTAACTTTAGTAACAGGGCCTTACTCATAGTTTGTGGAGAGCCACCAATCACCTCGGCAATAGCCTGGGTTATTTGGGAGCTCCCAAGGAAGATTCGTCTCCCATCTAGTCTGTTATCTCTACTTTACTTCTGTGGTTATATGGATTGTTGCTTGCTTATTTATGACTTAACAGCTAACATCCATATATAAGTGAATACATATCATATGGGTCTTTATGTAATCACATAGTTACCTCACTCAGGATGATTTTTTTCTAGTCCATATATTTACCCGATAATTTCATGATTTTATTTTTTAACAGCTGACTAATATTCCATTGTGTAAATGTAATTCATTTTCTTTATCGCTCATCCATTGAGGGACATCTAGGTTGTTTCCAATTTCTGGATATTATTAGTAGAGTAGCAATGAACAGTGTCTCTTTGATAGGATGAAATACCTTCTGGGTATATGTCCAAGAGTGGTACAGCTGGATCTTAAGGTAGACTTTCTGGTCATCTTTCTGGTGAATGGCTACGCTGATTTCCATAGTGGCTGTATGAGTTTGCACACCCACCAGCGATGGATAAGCGTTCCCCTTACTCCACATCCTCACTAGCATGAGCCGTCATTTGTTTTATTGATCCTGGCCATTCTGACTGGTGTAAGATGAAATCTCAAAGTAATTTTGATTTGCATTTCTCAAAACAAATGATGTGTTGAATTTTTTAAAGCGTTTCTCAACCATTTGAGATTCCTCTTCTGAAAATTCTTTTTTTAAAAGATCTGTACCCCATTTTAAAAATTAGGCTTTTTGTTACTTGATATCTAGTTTTTGAGTTCTTATAGATTTTGGATATTAGCCCTCAATTGGATGTGTAGTTGGTAAAACTCTTTCCCATTCAGTAGTCTGCCTTGTGGCAGTGCATGTCTTTAGTTCTGCACTATGGAGGCAGAGGCAAGCAGATCTCTGTCAGTTCGTGGTCAGCCCAGTCTACATATAGAGTTCCAGAATAACCAGAGTGTTATAGAGAAACCCTGTCTCAACAAACAAGCAAGCAAACTACAAAAAAAAAAAAACAACCAAACCTACAAGAATTTAGAATATAAAGAAATATAATTTTAATGATCACTTAGAAATAATGAGATTTTCAGTGTACAACATTCTCTGTGAAATTATTTTTACCTGGTTGAATTTGAGTGACTTTTGTTTGTTATTGTAAAGAGTAGTGTAGATAAATGGGGGGGTCTTTTGTTTGGCTTGTGTTCTTTCTTTGATAGTTTGTGGTATAATTAGGGTCATTAGCAAACACAAGCACTAGGTCTCCTGATCACCCCTTAACTGTTCCCGATTCTAGTGTAGTGGAAACTCACCGCAAACTATAAGGAGACCCTAGCAAGGACCTCTAGTAATCAGGGATGGGGAGCCTGAAAAGGCCATCTCCCATGGCCAGGCAAGGCTTACAGTGGTGTACCATTCCAGCCACAAAACCTCTAACTTACGTCTAGTCTGCCTGGTAGGATCTGCTGAGACAATGAAAGAGGAGAACCCCATGCCAAAGGAGGGAACCCCTGCCTGATAGTGCAGGGCAGGCCAGGAACTAGAGACGGGATAGCTCAGAGACGATTTCTAATGATGTCATGCTTTAGTCATAGACTGGGTGCCTAGTCTAGTCCTCATAAGAGACCCCCTCCAGCTGCTGATGCAAGCATATGCAGAGGCCCAGAGCCAAACATCATGCAGAACTTGGGGAACCCATCAGAAGAAGAGACGGAGGGACTGCAGGGACCAGAGAATTCAATGACACCAGGAGAACAAGTCCCACAGTCTCAACTGACCAGCACTCTTAGGGTCTCACAGAGACTGAAACAGCAGACAGCACCTGCAGAGACCCCTAAATGTATCTTGTGGCTGTCTGACTTGGTGTCATGTAAAACTCCTACAGACTGGAGTGTATGAGTCTCTGACCCTTTTTATCTTCCCTTTGGGACCCTTTTGCTCCTGCTGGGTTGCCTGGTCCACCCTTGATGTAGGGATTAGTGCCTGGCCTTGATCCCTCTTGTTAAGCCATGCCCTGTTTGAACATTAATCATGGGAAGATTGTTCTTTTCTAGGGAGAGGTGAGGGTTAGGGGTGTTGGCTAGTGGATGGGGGAAGGGGTTAGAGGAGTAGATCTGGGGAACAGGGAACATGAGGGGCACTGGGAGGACTGGAGGGAGGAGAGTAGGTTTGGGAGATGCTGTATGAGAGAAAAGATAAAATAAATGTAAAAACAAAATCAAACCACAAAGACTGACTTTTAGCTGAAATTTTCAGTCGTTTTGTGTTGAAATCTTTCTTTCTTTTTTTTTTTTTTTTTAAGACCTGACTTGCAGAACATTGCTAATATCAACTAATTGTATGGTTCATGCTTGAACATAAGGCTTTAATTCAATTTTGGACATTTGAAATATATTTTAAACAGCAAGCACTACGAAAATTCTTAATATTGAACTACAAATGAGGCATCATTATTTATAATACTAGGGAGAGGATTCATAATCACCCAGTTATTAGCTGTTTTTTTTAAACACTGCAACACAGAGAAGAGACTTAATCCCATGCAGTATAGAAAGGAAGAGATTAGCATGAACTGAATCTTAGAGGGCAGAGATTACGAGGAGCAAACCTTAGCCCTTGCTGTGAGGTAATAACCTTGAGAGCAGGAGAGAAACCACAGTCTATAAATGTGATTGGATGGATGACTTCTTGAATCACAAGGTTTTTATTTATATTCTTTTGAATTTTTCAACTCATTACTCAACTCTAGTTACATTTTATTCCTTGAAGTAAAAACAAAAATTAAAGCAAAAATGATCTTTAGGAAGATGGCAAGGGACCTAATTTCCAAATTTACTAATTCCCAAATATTTCAGTGAGAGAAAAATATTAAACAAGAACCCTCCCAGCTTTGGGCTTCCAATTGCCTGACAACGCATGCACGCTTCTTGCACAAACTTCCTTTCAATCTACTTCAAGTGAGCACTTGATGGAAGCAGCAAACTCCAGATCCGAACCTTCTCAAGGGAGACTTTCAGAGGTCACAGTGCCTAGTTCACTTTCTGTTTTAGAAGACTCTAGCTTCAGATAAAGAAGCATGACTTACATTTTGGCATTACAAGGAAGTCTACTTTATGATAACTACTATTTTTCTTATTAAAAACAAAGCTAAGGAAAATAGGCTTAATCCTTCTGTTAATCAGGGTTATAGGTTACAGAACTCCAGTTCTGAGTTCTTAATGTAGCTGTTTTTATACTACTGCACAGGAAATAGGAGGCACTTGGTTCTCGCAGTTCCCAGTCCCTTTGCTCTACCTTGAATCTGAAATGTCCCTCACAGACTCATGCTCTGAATTCTTGGCCTCCAGCTTATCCTTCTATTTTATAAGCTGTGGATTGTTCAGGAAGTAGACCTCGCCCGGTAGAAGCAGATCGCTACAGTGGGTGTTTGAAGGGTACCCTACCTATGTTTCTGGTCCTACTGTTTCCTGGTCTTCCATCATGTGAACAGGATTTGATTCAGACTTCAACTGCCATAATCTGAGGCACATCACAGACTGAGAGTCTCCAAAACTGTGAGCCAAAATACAGCCTTCCCTGCTTAAGTTGTGCTTGTCAAGTGTTTTGGTTGCAATGACAGAAAAGCAAATTCATCCTCTGTTTTAGATTCCCCAGCTCTGACAGTAATGGTTTATATGACCCTTGTGATGTTGCTGTAAGGACACAGATCACAGCTTTCTTCTGTGCATAATAACAGCATTAATGATAAGATCACACCATTGAATTCTTGGGTGAAATATTTAAGTGTCTTATCTCCTTGATCCTCATAGCTACTCTAGAAGGCAGCATCAATTATCGTCCCCATTAGGCAGATAACAAGACAGAGGCATGTGGAATTTAGATACGGAAACCAAAACCACATTGCTTGCAAGATGAAGAGTAAGAGAAGTAGTGAAAAGTGAAGCCAAATGACAATAGCGTCCTACAACCCTCATCAGTGGCTTTACCAGTGAACTTTCCCATCGCTGCTTGGTAGGTGGCAGGTGCTTGCGCCTCTACACTGATGACATATTTCCATTTTCTTCCAGGTATATGCTCCTCTCAAACTACTAAATAAGATGGCTTTCTCCTCTCCTCTAAAAATATTTCTAGGCATAAGCTGTTTTTTAATGTATTAGGAAATATGTTTTATGGTTCCAGCTATGCTAAAGAATATTTCTTCTTGCTTAAGTATATCCTTCGGCTATAATTCTCTCATGTCTCTTAAGTGTGCCTATTTATAGTTGAGATAATGCATCATGTTTGTGAAAGGCTCTCTTACATTTTGCCTTTTCCAAGATAAATGCCCTCAGCATTTCCCTCTCCCAGCCTCAGAAATCTTCCTTTCCTCATAGTTGTATTGCTTTCTCACCCCTCTGTCCAATTTCCGCTCATTCCTCTGAATGTGCTCAGTCAAAACAGGTGTACTCATTTATTTAGTGCTGCTGTGTTCCAGGCACTGTCTTAGACACTAAGATTAACAGCACAGACGATTCCTCTCAGAAATGTATAAGCTATTAATTGAGATAGATAAGTAATGGTTGCTGTATAAAATCTGATAGTTTAATGTGTTGCATAAATATAAAAATAAAATGCTTCATTTTATTAAAAATTGAAGGGTTCCCAATTGGAGGGATTCTTAGAGTGGTGCTTGGAGGCCATTTAGATCTTACAGGGAGAAGAGGAGGCAGGGAGTTCAGAGCAGAAGGGGCACCATGCGTAAGCCTAACAGAAATGCAAGAGCACAATGTACAGTTGCACAATGTTTCCCAGTGGGAAGAGAATCTAAGAAATGTGTCTTTCTGTGATGTCTGTCCTGTTGTGAACATTACACAGAGTCCACTCACATAAACTAAGTTACCTATGGTATCACCGAGCAATATAATCTGATGAGGTCATGGGTTGTATGCTATCTGTCACTGACTGAAATATTCAGTGTATGTCTGTACTTGGAAATGGCTTCATTGAAGAGTTCACATGAGGAATGAGTGATTGGATGTTGTATCTTAAATTAAGGAGTTTAATTTAATTTGCCTCCCAACATCTTGAAGAATAAGAAAAGGATTTTCAAGTACAAGACAGACTGGATGAAATAGCTTTTTACAGTGTTCTTCCTGGGAAAGAAAGTGCCAGAACCCACCAGAATACTTCATAAGTGAGGTTTCCATTTTTTTTATAGTAACAGCTTAACATAAAGTGTCTCCCCCCACCATTATGGATTTTTCCCCTGAATCTATTACCCCAAATAACTGCTCCTTCTGTAAGTTGTATTGGCTGTAGCGTTTTATCACAGTAACAAAAAATTATCTAGCAAAAGGACCAACCAACATTTTAGGCAAAGGTTGATGAAAGACTCCCAGAAACCATTCTTGAACTCAAAATTTCAGATCCTGCCTTGAGTCTGCAGGACTGTCTCCAGCTCTTGCTTCAATGGATGTCTTACGACATCATACCTGGTTATTCCTGCCTCAAAAGCTGAGCTTATTATAAAGGTCTTCAATACCTGCTACCAGTTAGAGCTGAAAAAACTGGGTTTATTAGTAGAAAAGTCAGGGTATGTATCCTTCAGGTTCAGCAGAGTTAATTAAACCCAATTAACCCTGATGCAGAGGTTTTTTTAAAGACCACTGAAGGAATGATTACTTCCAGAGGAGTGGGTAAGGTTAAGTACATCTCTCTGGAACATTGAGGCACTTAGGCATGGAGAGAGCAGAAAGTCCGTTCCCTCTGTCTAAGGGAAAGGGGGACTTCTGTCACTGGGTTCTGACGTGTGTCTGAGGTGAGGAAGGAGCCATCAGGGCAATAGGTGACCACAGTAGCATCCAGCCCCATGCCATGGCCCAGCCTTCTACCAATGCCCTCAGACTGTCAACCTAAAGTGACAGCGGCGCCAGTCATCAGGGCTGCTGAAGCGATTGACAAACGGAACCTCCACAAGCCGAGGAGGGCAGGAGAGGCTGATCGATGAATGAATTTGGAGAGGAGACCAAAATTAGTAGTGTCTTTAAAATTAGTGAAAATATATTTTCATTGACTTTTGGAATGAACTACTCCAGGTTTTATGCAATTTTTTTCTTTTAACACTTCAAAATTATGTTTTATGCACTTCACAAAGTCATCGTACCTATGTTATAAGGTGAGAGCAGCTTTACAATTGGAAAAGCTTTTTACAGTTAACAAATAATGGGGGAGGCTTGCTCCTAAGTACTTCAGTGGCCGCAAAGGCTCACGATTTCCAGTAATGTGGTAGCAACATTTTCTCCAGTGCAAGTAAAGGAATTACCTGTACATGGTGTGTATCATGCATACGTACTTCTTAAACATGCCAACACTGATTGCAATCCTAAAATATTTATTTTGAATGACATATAGTAATTGTATATATTTATGTGGTACAACATATATGCAACATATAATGATCATTCGTGGTAATTTGCACACCCACCATTTCAGATAATATTTGTGTGATTGTGTGTTGGGAACGTTTGAAACCCTTCTTATTAGCTATTCAAAATGTGCAGTTAACTCTCACCAACTGTGGTGGTTTGGGTAAGAAATCCATCCCTGCCCCTTAGTCTCTGGTATTCAAGCACTTGGTCCCCAGTTGCTGGTGCTGTTTGTGTGAGTTTAGAAGGTGGGGCCTTGTTGGAGGAAGTATGTCACTGGGGTCAGGTATATTAGTTTGGTTTATTTTGCTGTGATAAAGACCATGCCTCAAAGAAAAGGGTTATTTCATCTGATAGCTTTTTGTCCATCCTCTGGGGAGCCAAGGCAGGAACTCAAGCAGGTTAGGAGCCTGGAGCAAAAACAGAAGCAGAGGCCATGGAGAAATGCTACTTACTCTTGCTCTCTGTTTTGTTATACCACCCAGGACCACCTGCCCAGAGTGGGCACTCCCTAAAGTGGGCTGGACCCATATCAATGATCTATCAAGAAAATGCCTTACAAACTTGTCTACGGGCTAATCTAATGGAGGTATTTTCTCAATTGATGTTCCTTCTGCCCAGATAACTCTAGTTTGTGTCAAGTCAACAAAATACAAGCCAGCACAGTAGGCTGTGAGATATTGAAGACCTTGTGCCACTTCCAGCTGACTCCTTATGCTTTGTGCTTGTGGTTTAGCTTCTTCTTCCTGCTGCCATGCCTTCTATGTACTGTCACAACTCCCACCAAGATGGGCTCTTGTCCCTGTGGAACCATAAGTCCAAATAACCTCTTCCTTCTTTAAGTCGTCTTGGTCATGGGGTTTTATCACATCAACAGAAAAGCAATTGACACATCTCCCACAGTTCTCTTAATGGGCTGTAGAACATTTGAAGTCCTTTCCCCACCCAGCTGCACCTCTACACGAATTAACCATCTTTCCACCATTTCCCCAACCCTCAAACCTCTCAGAATCATGATTCCATTCTCTATCTCTTTGAGATCAAATTTCTCATTTCCATTTGTGTGTGGCAACATGCGGAATCTGTCCTTCCATGCTTGGCTTATTGCGCTTAGCACAATGCCTTCTACTTCCATTCACATTGCTTGAAATGACAGCATTTCATTCTTTCTATGGCAGAATGATACTCAGTTGTGTGTAAATACCACCAATTCTTGTCCATACATCTATCAACGGGTAGCTGGTTAAATGTATGTCTTGGTTATTAGGAAAATCAAATAAATAATGCTGTATTAGACTAGATATGTTTTGGCATACTAATTTCAATTCCTTAGTAAATTTACCTAACCATGAGATTATTGGATCATATTGTAGTGTTTTCTTGTTTGGTAAGAGCTCTCTACGCTGCTTTTCATAATATAGTATTTACTTCTAGTCCTACCCACAGTGTGTGACATATTCCCTTTCTTTTCATCCTTTCTAGCATTTGTTTTCTGTCCTTTTGATAATAGCTGTTCAAAAACTGATCTTTCCTTGTGGTTTTGAGCTTCATTTTTTTTTTTCTGATGATTAATGACATTTGACATTTTCTCATGTTATAGTTGGCTACTTTTGTATTCCCTTTTGGGAAATGTTTATTAAGGCTAATCACCAATGTTGTCATCAGCTTTCTGTCCTGGATTTTTATATAGTTATACTGTGAAGCAGCTATGTAGGGACTGCTGCTCAATGGCAGTTTACAAATGCTCACAGCTTCTTTCAATGTTGAATGTTGACTATAGAAATATTTGGCATCATAGACAGTTTCCTATAATATGAAGAATGTTAAGATCACTTCAGAATAAAATAGCGTATAATAATTGTCAACAAATCTGTGCCAGTCACATCTACTATAGAATCTATAAGTAAAATGGCAGTCACAGTATTTCCTTTAGAATTCAGTTATCCCAGGTGTCTATAATTGCAGAAAGCTAACATACCTTTATAAATGATCATGTCCTCTATGTTCTGTTAGCATTTCTATTGTGTTTTGCTACTCTTGTGGAGCTTCCTATAATCTTATATGGATTTATCTACTTTTAATATTATCTCTTATATGTGTCTCACCACATCTAGCAAAATATCTGGGACCTTATCAAAGCACAAATAGTTTTGGCAACTTGAATCAAACCTGCTAATTGTCCATCTAAGAATTTCCTATTTCTTGAAATCATATGAATGGGAAGAGGAATGATTTAAAAAATATAATTTCCAAATCGCAATAAATAATGTACTTCTTTAATCTTAAATGGAACTCAGAATACCAGCGATTTCCCATGATTATACATGTCTTCTAATCCAGTGGCAAAGCTGATTTTGGCAATTAAAATGAGTATTTTAATGAAATATAAAGAATTTAGTTTTCAAATTTTTGTGCAATATGATTATCATTGATTTGAACAAGCCAGTTTCCTAAGACTCTGTAATGTATCAATGGCCTCATCTATAAATGATTACAGGAAAATGTGCTTGTGTGGAATTAGAGTGTTGGGCTGAATCAGTGGTTCTTATTCTTTTGTAAGTTAAACTAAGAGACTGAACAGTTTATCAATGACATTGGGGTCTTGTGAAAAAGAAACAGAAAATTTCTAATACTTTAGGACAGTAGACATAGATCATGATTTTACCAAACAAAATGCAACATGAACTATGGTTGTTGAGGCTGCTTTGATCATTTGAAAGGTCCTAGATTCTCTTTAGAGAATCACACATCTTCATTCCTAAACTTAGTATATGACTTGAAACTCTTGAGTAAAACTACTCCACATTTCCTCTTCATGAGAATTTTGTGATACATCTTTAATTATATAAATCTAGAATGCTGATTATGTGACCCCATGAGTCACTGGCTCAGGTAATTCTGGACCGTTTCTCTCTCTGGGTCACAAATCAGCATCTCCATCCCTTTACAATGAAGGATCTTTACACTTTACTGTCTGGGTGTGTGGCCTTCCCCCAGAGCCACCCATGATAAACGGAGACACTGCACCAGCCACTGTGGGAACTTTACTGCATCAGGTAGCCACTAACAGCCAGCTGCTCCTGAGGACTCTTCCCACCTAAGGACTGGAGTGATAGAGCTGGCTGCCAGGAGCCCTGTCAGGTGCTCTGTAGCTCCACTGTGTTCATACTCAAATCTCCAGACCAGGGAGCTCCCACAGTCTCCTTGGGGCTTTTCTGCACGGGCAGAATGTGATGAGCCACAAGGATGCTGGCTGCAATACAAATGCAAATGTCTATGTTTTTCTATTTCTTATAAAAATCCTTGGACTTATTTTTCCATTTCAATGGAACAGGTAAGAAATATTGGCAGTTTGAAAAGTATTTAGAAAATGGAAATCAGGATGACAAAGGGAATAGTAACTTTAAATTCATAATGGAAAAAAATAGAATATACATGAATGAAATCCAGTAAATAATGTGGAATGGAGATGGTTATCATTTTAAAAGGATTGAGCCTGCTTTTCCATTACCAAGGCAACAGTTGCATCACAGTATTGCAAAACAATGAAGGATAAACAGCAATCATAAGAACAACAAAACTCTATAGGCAAGGACAATTTGTGTATAGACGTGAATTTAATAAACAGGAGAATGAAAAGCTACTTTGTTCAAACTAACTTTCTCTGTAGGAAAAAGGAAGATGTTTTTTTTTGCTTGTTTGTTTTAAAGAAAATCTAATATCCTCTTCTATCTTCAGAAAATATCAGAGAACACACACATGCCATCCAAGTTATGAATTACACCCTGCTGCTTTAATAACTAGGTAACTAGGGGGGAGGGGACCTTCTTGGCCCTTTTCTCAAAGCTGTGAGTGTTTTATAGATAGTGATTTTGAAGGTTTATTTCAAAGTCTCACTGTGATGGGTCTTTTATTAAGATATTCCTTGTAGAAGTTTGAGTTTTAACTAAAACAAACGGAGAAACCAGGTTGCCTCTAATTCACTTCATTTTTTTCCCATCTTTTTTTTTTTTTTTTTTTTTTTTTTTTTAATGTGTGAAGGAGGCATTTTATCAAAGGAATTGGTGCTTAGCATTCCAAATTATACTGCATAAGAAAGACGACTGGGTCAATTCATAAGGAATCTGGGCAGAGCTGATGGGTGATTGAGATAATGGGTATCTCTTTGTTTTTTACTGAGAACTAGACCGGACTCAAGTAGAAATGTTTCCAGTTTCTGGCTATTACTTAACACTCTCGGCTTCTTTCTCTTTTCTCTCTATTCATTTCAGCCGTGATCCTCAACTCCAGCACATATATTCTAGGAAGAGGTGATAGAGAGCAAGTTTATTAACGCTAAAGCCTTTGAGTGCCTCTTGGGCCAGTTTCAAAAACGATTCTGTAATTTTGTATTATGGACACACTGTCAAGGAGCACCCAATATATTAGCCCTTTTTAATGGCAACCTCCCTGATGTTTGACTTGCATTCCCCAGAGGTCTTAGCATGTGATCATGTGGAAGTTAACTAGGAAAAGGCAACCTCCCCATGATCACAAATGATGCATGGCACAATGCTCCAGCCATGCCCACAGGCAGGCAAGGCACAAAGGATTAAGGAAGTGCCATGGGAAACTATTTCTTAGATGGAACTGGGGAATCCAGCAGAGGTGGCAGAAAGCTGTCAGAACAAAATCATCACCAGTGCCCCTTCGCCTACTCTCCAGCTTTTATCTATACAAGTCAACTTTCATCTATGCAAGTCCTTTTCCTGCCCATTTCCCTCCTAGACACCAGAAACTCTCTGTTCAGCTTGGCATGAGAACCATTTCTATAAAACCCCTTCTTGATCCCTTCTTGTCCCACAAAAACGTTTGGTGCAGAAGTTTCTCTGCCCTGGCGTGGAACAGACCTTTGAAATGTCCCCTTACTGCTAGCTTGTCTCCCTGTAGCCTGTAACAAACTATCTATCTATCTATCTATCTATCTATCTATCTATCTATCTATGAAAATTTCTTTCTATTTCCAGGAATGTCCCTTTAAAAGCTTGCTACATAGCTCTGCTTTTGATAAACCTATGTGTCCTTCTGAACAGCTTTGAACACCCTCGTGAAACTAAAACAGCCCTTTGCTGTGTGTTTATGAAGAAACAAAGGTCATTGTTACTTTTGTCTTGAGCTGCTTTGCCCCTGACAACTTCAAGTCTGCATTTGTCATTCCTGACTTGTCAGATTGTCTTGCTATGACCAAACATCTGATAAAACAGTTGAAGGCTCAAGGCTTCAGAGGACTTGCCAGCTCCACGATGCTGTAGGTAGAAAGTTATGGAGGCAGGGACTTGTGCAGGAAAAAGCTATTGTCAGAATGAACAGGAAGTGAGGCAGGGGCTGGGTTCCAGGTGTAACCCTCAAAGGCACACTCATTACTTCCTCCAGCTAAGCCTGCCCTGGATCTTCCATAATGGCATCATTAGCTGTGGGCCAAGCCTGCAACACAGGAGATTGTAGTGCCTGTTCCATACCCGAATGGTGACCCTGTTTCCATTTTAGTTTTGTGCAGATTTCCCGTGGAATGCCCCTCCTATGTGTACTTTAGATTTCTATGAGGAGACACCCATCGTTCCTTTTTAAAGGCAAGTGGCTTCCGGATATCAGTGCCACTATCGTTTGGGGTTATGACAGTGGCAGAAGTATAATTAGTCAGGGCCTGCATGCACTGGCCTGGCAAGGCTCTGGTTGAGGGACTGTGGGCACAAGGATTGCTTTGATTCTGCCCTTTGCTGCTATTTTCACGACAGATCTTACTTAGGCAAGAAAAGGGCCCCCTTTCCCTCTGCGCTTTCTCCAGGCCTGGTTTTCTGATCTTCCTGGCCCCGTGAGCGCTGCTGTGTGCTTTGATTAAATCTCTCCTGCCTACATTAGCTTGAGTTGGGTCGTTTCACTTGACAAAAATCTCTGCACGAATACAGAGCCTCTCCGAAATGAAATGAAATGAAAAAGAAGTTAATGTCTACTTCTCTCGGCTCATCGCCTAAGCTGTTTCCTGAAAGTGCCGACCTCATTCCTTAGGGGGTAGCATTTATTATGGGATAGGACCCCAGGAGGCTGAGGGCAGAGTATAGCCAAGGAGAGAAGAGGGCACTGAGGGGACCTCCAAGGGTTCCAGAGACTTCCCTGAAGGCCTGTCCTGCTTCCCAGAAAGGCAGCATGAGGCAAGGGAAAGGCGGAGGGTGTGGCCTCAGGATTGCATTAGGTGACCTTCCCATATGCGATTTATTTGTGGATTGGAAATAAATCTATCTCAATGCTGTATTGATCTCCTGTCTCTAGGCTAGCCCATATCCTAGGGAGAGAATTCTCCACAGAGGATGATTCTAGGCCACTGCTGTCTTGATTGCAGCCATTTTTAGAGGCTCATTTGGAATTCTGAAATTTCTTAGGTACAACTAGTGTCTTCTGAGTCACTGTGGCAGTGAGACACTCCTCTTTGGCTCTGGGAATTAGAACTGTAGTTAATTAAGCTATTCCTTCAGGCTGAGAACCAGGTATCCGAGGCTGAATTTGCCCTTGTATCAGCATATATTACCCTGGTGGCATTGCTGTAAAGCTAGGCAATGATTTCGAACTAAATCTTGTACGCAGCTGCTTTGCTCTTTTGAGGGGTTTCAAATGCAGAGAGAAAGGGGCACAAAGATGAACGACACTGTCTGAGTATTCTACATTTGTAACCAGTTTAACTGCTTTTTAAAGAATGTGTTTATTATGACAGTTGGCTGATAGCCATTCTCAGGATCTTTTTGAGAGAGGATCTTGATTTCTCAGCTAATCAGGGGATTAATCCACTGACTTTGAATTATTTGAGAATCAAAAGTAACAAGGAGGAAGGAAACAATGAAATGAGAACAGGAAGTTGTCTTGATCCAACAACCAGGTGACTGTGAATTCTGGGAGAACACTCAGGTTCTATGCCTCAAAGCAGAGCATGTTTCGACCTCTGGACAAGAGCATGCATCCTGTCCTTAGAAAGCCAGCACTAATTAGTAATGGCCATACTACTGGGAACCTGTGCTGAGATTTATTTATCTTAATTAGCTAATAAAATGTAAGTTCATCAGAGAGCAAAATCAGGTCTAAGAAGAGAAAGAAGACAATGACGACAGACAGACACCAGATGTCCCTGCTTACGTAAAAGGAGTGTTTTAATTGAACTGTGTCTCTCTGAATACTATCTGTCAAGTACTTCTGTAGTAGTTAGAATATTGTGGGGCTCACCAAGAGAGACAAGGAGGCTTTTTCATAGACTCAAACCCTGCCAGACCCCAACAGAGGGAACCACATCACGGCAAGCACCATCTTCGACAATAGAACCTGAGTGTCTGAGCTCAGGTGTTTGTATTGACTCAGAACTCCTCGGGTGCAGATCATAAGCAATCAAACCTCCCCCACAAAAATCCAACACCTGCAGACAATACAGAATGCCAAGGCCTGTGCATCCCTTTTGCCAACAGTATATAAAAACAAATATTTAAAACACAACTAAAAATAAACTTCTACAACATACTTTTATTTAAAATATGATTATTTACTAAGTGGAAATGTAAATGTAGGTGGCTTCTCCTCTTATGAATCTCTTTTGTTTCCTCTTATTTGAAAACATATTTTTTTGGTTCCTCCTCTTCCTCCTCCTCTTCCTTCTTCATTCTCATATTTTTTGTTTGTTCTAATCTGTTGAATATTTATATCTATTTTATTTTATGCATATTCATATTTTCCTGCATGTGTATAGAACCCAGAGAGGCCATAAGAGGTAATTGAACCCCCTGGAACTGGAGTTTCTGATAGTTGTGAGCCACTATGTAGGTGCTGGAAATTGAACTTGGGTCCTCTGTTAGAGCAGCAGGTGCTCTTAACAGCTGGGCTATTGTTACAGCACCTTCTCTTGAAATTCTCTAACTTAAAACTCAAGTTCATCATCTTCCCTTCTCCCTTGTTCCTACCTGGCTAATTCCCTATTCCCTAGTCCTCTACAGAGCCAGAATTGCCACATAGCTTTGGCTTAAAAAAACTTTTGAAGACATCCCTTATATCCAATCTTATTTCCAGAACTCAGTTGTTAGATCTAAATTATTTTTCCCTCGTCCATGTCTTTCCATCTACACTTATGTTATAGTAAAGTGCTCATTTCTTCTTGTAGGGGTGATGACAGCATCCTATCTGAACTTTCTTTTTCGTGTAGCTTCTTTCTTGGTTCCATCTTGTGTAGTAAAACTGACTGAATCATTATAAAGCAAAGATACCATCATACAGTTTCCTGTTCTTAAATGTTCCCTGCTTTTTATCCTTCTCAAAACAAATACAGGTTCCATACTCCAGTGCCCAGATTTACATATTCTGCCCTTATCTCTATTCTCAGTCTTGTCATTGACATTTTCCTGAAACCTACTCCATGTTTTACCAAACTAGATTTCTTATTATTCCACAACTTCTTTGCTCCATGCTACAGTCAGGAGCAATTGTTCACAAGAGTGAATGCATAGCAGGGAGTTGGATAGATCATGTATAAATTAGAACTATGATCCAAAAATTCCAACAATCAGTCCAGAAAAACAACCCCATTATCTATAGTAACCAAATCACATGCCCAGTTCCCTGCTTATTAAGTCAGATTGGTAGGAAATCACTAGGCCATCTTTACCAACACCCTGGGAAGCCAGCAGCAACTCCTGTAAAAGCAGTCTCAAGAAACCAGGACTTGACTCATAACTGACAGCTTCCCTATTTTTTTTCCTATTCCCACCTGTGAACCAATCAGAAAAAGCCAAATATACCCCTCCCTCCACTGACCCATAGGATGGCCCATTTTCAGTTGTCCACCTACTCTACACCGGCAGCCTCACCAGGGCACACCTGAGTCTTTCACGTCCCATTCCAAGTATTTTCCCTCCTTTTTGCCTCCCTATGAGTCTCTGCCAGAACACAGACAGTAGCAGCCAGTCCCCTGCTACAGCAATCTCTGAACAAACAGGCTTTACTTGCTCGTATTTGGTTCTGTGTATTCCCATAGTGGCTGTTTAAATTTAAATTAATGAAAACATTCTTCGGTTGTGTTATCCACAGTTCAAGTGCTCACTGTAGCCCCATGAGGCTAACGGCTGCCATGTTGGACAGCACAAATGCACAATGTTTCTATCACCCCCAAGTTTCGAGGGATAATTCTGCACATATCTAGGGCTTTCCCACCTTGTGGTGGTTTGAGTGAGGCATGTTCCCCATAGGCTCAGATATTCAGTAGTGGGTCCCCAGTACGGGGTGCTGTTTGGGCAGTTAGAAGGTAGAGCCTTGTCAAAGTACTTCACTGTGGGAGGGATTTGAAAGTTTCTAGGCTTGTCCCACTTCCTGTTCTCTCTCCCTCTCCCTGTCCCTCTGCTTCCTGTGTGTGTGAGAGAGGTATAATCATCCAGCTTTCTGTTCCTGAAGCCATGCTTTTCCTTCCTGCTGCCTTGCCTTCTCTGCCATGATGAACTACAGCCCCCAGGAAATCATAACCTAGATTAAACCTTTGCTCCTCTGTGTTGCTCATGATCATGGTATTTTCTCACAACAACAAAAAAAGTAATCAATCCATACCTTATGCTGCTCCTTCCGTTTGAGTGACCATCTTCCCATACTTTTACCTGTCAATCTCCCACCAAGCCTACACACACAGCTCAACTTACTGCATCCCTCAAGAAGCCTCCTGGATTCCTATACTTTTTGTCAATTCTCACTAGTTCAATTATATTGCTTTTATAAGCTTAACACACGTGCCATTTTAAGAAGTTGTGGGATGACAGAAAGGGTTGGCTTTCCTGTTTTTCACTTGGGATATGGATTGCACAGTGTCACACACAGCTTTGTTTTCCCATTCCTGTTTTCTGTCTGTTACTCTCCAGGTGCTTAGGAGGATGTTCGCAGAGATGTATGGGGTCATGTGAGAGCCCATATGCTCTCAAGAGTCATAGACTTTGGGAAGCCTCCTTATGCAATGGTGATTGGGAGGAGGCTATAAGCCTAATATTCTCAAGATAAATTTGGAATGTCTAGCTTTTTATTTATGTCCTTTATGTCCCACGGATATGAATACCACTGTGTTTGTTCATATCTCCTCTTTGCCTGAAATATGAACCCATGTGTTTCCTCCTAATATCATCCCTGGACCTGATGAATCTTCCTCAGAAATCCAGTTAAACATCAGATCTATCATGCATTCCTCTATCTCACTTGACAGAATAGCTCGTTCTGCTGTCTATTTATCAATAGCTGAGATGAATTTAAAACTAGGACTACTGGAAGAATATGTATTGCCAGTAGAAGGAAAGTAACCCAGTAACCCAGTATTTATTTTTGGAGGTCATGGTTGCTGGGCTTTTTTTTTTTTTTGGAGTGGGGTAATTTAGAATAAAAGTCCATAAAGTTAACAAAGAAATATCTACTGTTTCTCTTTCTATCCTCGTCTAAATCCACAGGTCAAGAAGTTAACATGGACCTAGCAAACCCAATCCTTGCTTTGCACAGCAGCACGAATTTGTCCGACAGAAAGCAATTCCCATTCAATGGGTGCTTGAGGTTGGGAACTGCGCAAGGAACACACTGGGGATCAGGAAACAGGGTGAGACTGATAACAGCTGGGGCAGTGATGCTATGTCAGAATCTGGGGCTGTGACTCAGCAGAGAGGGTGCAGGGAGAAGACAACACAGAAAAAATGTAGCATTCACACACGGAACTAGACAGAAGGGTCTCTTCCTCATGAGAAATCTAGAAAGGGAGGACAGCACACATGTCAGAGTTTGCCTGTCCTCATCACCCTCCTACTCTGCCAGTTTGGGAAATTTTTCTTGAACTCTTTAACAAAGAACTATGGATTTTTTCATTATTCTTAATGGTGTTTTGGAGAGGCAGCACTGACGTGGGTAGGCATGCCCTGCTCCTATGTGTGCCGCGCACTTGTCTGTACCTCACCATGGACTACTGGGTATCAAGGCCCAGAAACCCAGAGAAACACCTGTAAGAACACACAAACAAAGCATTGACGTTGGAGGATGTGGAAAATGGGTGAGGGCCTTTCTCTCACAATTATTGCAGAGTTACAGTCATAATTCATTCTCTGATTCAGAAACTTTACAATGAATTTTGGAAGAACTGTTGGCTTCGGCTAGACTTTGAGCAACATAGAGGATGGTGCCGTGTCTACATCTGTGTCCAAGTCTCTGGCATTTGAATAGTTGGTCCCAAGTTGGTGGCCTCTTTGGAGAGGGTTAGAAGGTGTGGGTCTTGCTAGAGGACATATGTCACTGAGGATAGGCTTCTGTTTCCTTCTTGTGGTTTGAGATGTGAGTTCTCAGCTGCTGCTGTAGCTACCTGCTACCTCTACTCTGCCTTCATGGATGTTAACCCTCTGCAACCATAAGCTTCAAATTTTCTCAGACTAGAAGTAGTTTAGAGGAAGAGTCATGTGTAACTTAAAAAGCTATGGCCAAAATTCTCTTGGGAAGGGAAATAGAATTATAAGATTCCAAAGCTGTGAGTAGCCAAGAGTGCACGCACGCCTACTATTTACTCTGCAGAGAGAGATACTGACGTTCAGACAGTTCCCACACAGCTTTTAAAATATGGAAATGTTCTTTTAAAATATTGCTGACAGCTATGTTGATTTAGAGGTTTAGACATTGTAGTTCAAGTTCACCATCCGTTTCCACTCAGATAGAGGTCAGGGTTTGGCATTGATTGCTTCCAGCCTTTCGTCCTACTTTACACAGCCGCTTACTGGGAAGTTGGCCGTTCCCACCCCTTGCCACTGCCTCTCCTGCCGACAGGGAAGGAAATACACATTTAGTCCCAGAAATCCCTCTAATTTCTCTACTCACCTGCTGTGTCCCCTCTCTCTGAGCTTCTCCCCATGTGTAGGGGATTTTGAGGAAGAAACTCTCATTATTGCTGAAGAAATATACTATTTTTATTTTTTCATAGCTGAATATTTTTATAATAAGAATAATTACACGAAAGAAAGGTTTTTTTAAATTTGTTTTTGTCATGAAAGTACTTAAAGCATTCATTTTTGCCTGACGAATTTCTATGATTGCTCACTGAAGGAAAAAGTGCACGAACCTGACTTGAATTAGTGTCTTTGGATCCTTAGTCCCTCATTATCTTAGGTCCTGACTCAAAAGGGTATATTGTGAGAAATAATTAGCTGTATTTTCTGACTTAAGTTGCAGAAAACCCAACTGATAGTGGCTTAAAAATTAAAATTTATTTTATCTTAGAAGTAGAATATTGGAGCTGAGTAGTGGCTGGGTAGATCCAATGACTAGTGATCCTGGAGGCCCTCGAATGAAGCTTACCCTTTCGTAACTTAGAACTGAGTGATCAAGGCCTGTGAACTAACTGACCACAGAGACTATTACACAGAATGAAGGTGACACATTTAGGGACGTCACAGTATGCCACCCCAAAACAGGCCTCCTGGGTATGTGCTTTATTGTGAGAAACTGGCCACTGAGAAGGGGCAGATTCAAGCCCAACAAGCTGCACACAACAGGCAGAAAGCAAGTCAGAACTAGACATAAGGAAGTAATAACCACCTGCAAAAGGAAAATATCAATAGCCATCAGAACCAAATGCCTGAATTTACTTCTCTTTAGAATATGTACAGAGACACTCCGAGAAGTAGCTATCCAACCAATCATCAAGGGTTTAAATGTTAGCATAGTGAAGGGTGTGGGGAAAGAAAAATATGGGAGGGAGGAGGAGTTCGGCTAAGGCTGTTTCTCATTTCAGTGGCAACGGCCATTCTTTCTGGCTGAAAGCTACCTGGGGTTGTTTATAGCGGCTGAATTTTCATACCTAGGATCTGGAGTTGGCCTTCTATTTCTTTGATTGTTGGCTTAAGCAAGTGAAGGACTCTTCTCAGCTGTTGTATCGTACTGATCTGGAAAGGGTAGCCTCTTGGTCCTGTTTGTGGGTGAAGGCTTTGGGAGGGGCCTCCCAAGCATTCTCAGCAACACTGGGTGAAAGGCAGCAAGAGATAGGTTTATTTCTATTTCTGTGGCTTTTACTGATGTAGGGACAATCTTTCCGTGACACTATTCACCAGAATCCCTTGGAGAGCTTTCAATGCTACAGGTTCTCCTCTGGAATCAGATCCTGGGAGCTCGGGGTATCCGTGTGTTGGCAGATGCGGAGGAGGCATCTGGGATCTGTGTTTATAAAAGCAACATCAGGTGGGGGCTGGCTTCTACAAAGAAAGCTGGGACACATCTTTGAGCCATCTGCATGCAGCTTTCTGGAATATCACTAGCTTCCTGAGAAATTAGACATATGGAATTTGTCCACTCAGATCGCATATTACATTTGCATTCTCATCCGTAGGCAGCTTTCCTAGAGTCTGTGTGTCCCCAAGTGTCTGGGGGCTCTTAGCTGATTGGTTCTTGTGGTTGAAAGTAAGGTTTCAAAATCATTCCTATTACCGAGTGAGCCACAGTATCACTGAGATAACAATTTAGGATGCAAAGGACAATTCACATTCAGCTAGAGGTGACATTTAAATATGATTAATAGTGGCTCTTTGTGAAAACATGCATTTTGAATGGGGAAGAGAGGTGATAGAAGTCATTGGCAACATAAACATGGGGAATCTTAGACACATAATGTCTGCTTTTGCTGACAAAGATGATCTGCAGCCAACTGTCAGTGGGAGAAAGAACATGACTCCAACATGGATGGAGGCGTGCTGCATGTTTCTAGACACAGGCTCTAGCTGTGTCACCGTGACTGCCTTGGCCTTTGAGTTTTAACTTTATCATTTGCAAAATGATAGTCGTACTGGTTGCACACATTGAGATAAAATGTGTGCCAGTGTGCCAGAAAACTCAGGAAAGAAATTCTTCATGATTCCCAAACACGGGCGAACAAGAGAAGGACAAGTGAGTTATAGGGGTTTAGTCCCCATGATGGTTCTTGTCACCTTTCTGTCTTTCAATTGAAAGATGTGATTCTGCACAAACCCTTGTGAGCTGTCAGTCATGTAGCAATTCTCTCCACGAAGAAGCCTTCCATCTTGGAAGGAAGTTCTTTAAGACACAGGGTGTTCAAAGGGGTGTGTGTGTGTGTGTGTGTGTGTGTGTGTGTGTGTGTATGTGATACACTCTATCCTGCAGTGAAACTTGTTAGACTCAGCGGATTAACAACTCAAGAGCTTTAGGAAGTCCTTGAATTGATCAGATTCTCCAAGTCCCTTCCTCCCTAAGCTTATGTGAGCCACAAGGACTGCTAACAGATACTTTCAGATGAGCTGAGCTTCCTAGAAGACTCTTAGAATCGTCTGGGTCTAAAGAAGAGATTCTGGTCACCTGAGATGCCTGAAATAGACACTGCTTTTATGCGCTATCACACATGGCTGGGAGAACTACAGTAACACGGCTTTCTCTGAGTCATTTCTACTCCTGTAAGTAACCCCTCAGGCACACTCCTACAAGTAAGCCCAATAAAACTCATTGGTTGGCCAAGTTGGACTTCGATGGTATCCTTACTTTGCTCTGCTGTCACTTTCCTATCTGGAGTGAGGAGCTAGAAGTGCATGCCTCCTCAAGAACCGTGTCAAGAACATAAGCTCAGTCTATAGTACATGGAGACAGGACTGTCATTAAGAGCTTGCTTCCCATTATATTTCATGGTTGGGTTTTTTTTTTTTTTGACACTGCTGCATGTTATTTCACACACCAATCTATTATAGGCAATATTTTTTCCCACCTTTCCTTGCTAAATATGTATGGGTTATGAGATAAGCTTTGATAAGTATTTCCTGAGGGAAATATAATTCAGACGATGTGTTCCTTAGAGCTGATAAAAGAACCAGGTGATAGAAATATAAAATCACTCTGTTTTGTG
Source organism: Cricetomys ansorgei (assembly GCA_026225945.1). Classification (NCBI taxonomy): domain Eukaryota; kingdom Metazoa; phylum Chordata; class Mammalia; order Rodentia; family Nesomyidae; genus Cricetomys; species Cricetomys ansorgei. The sequence continues at coordinate 14,602,155 of JAMJFZ010001133.1, forward strand.
GATAGTAAAAAAAAAAATCTAAGGAAAAAACGTGGAGATGTCTGTTCAAGTCTACTCTTGGGAAAACACTGGTAGAGATGAGTGGTCAGATGTGAACTGCTTCATCTGAAAACTCAACAGCCATTTTAGTATACTGTGGGCTGGCATCTTTCTCTTACAAGCTTAAATATAAGAATATTTATATCACTGATTCTGAGTTCTTAAGGGGCTTGATTTTTCTCTCATTCCACAGTTGTTGGTTTATCTTATATTGATTTCTTTAGCTGTGCTTGGCTTGACTCCACAGAGGTGGGATATAGTTTTATAAATTTTAGATGGAGAAGGTATGTCTAGTTTTTGTTTGATTTCTCCTATCATGAGATTTCAGCAAGTATCAGGGTTGTAAAACATGTTCCAGAGACCTGTAGTGTACACAAGAGAAGCAAGAGAGATTTAAAACCATGTTTGCTTACATATACAGCATAAGCAAATCTTGTCTGAGAAGTGCTGGGGAAGATCTGCAAATCCTCACTTCAGTAGAGAAGGCAGAGGGGTGGGGCTGTGTACATACTCTGGGGTCTTTCCCAATTACCTTCAGTAATGGTCTGAATACATCCCCCAAATTCAACACATGACATGGCTCGGTCCTGAAGGGTTCCTTTCCTGAATAGGTTAACACCGTCCCATGAGGAATAGCGACTGTGAGCATGGGCATGTTAGAAAAGTGAGTTCTAACTCTTGTTCTCTTGTGCTTTTATGCTATTCCACCTTCTGCCCTGTTACAGTGTGGGAGAAAGATCCTCACTGCATGCCCTTCTGTGTGGCTTCCCAACCTCCGGAACTTTTAATCAAATAAACCTGCTGTTCATGGTAATATTTGGCCTTTGTGGAGCAAAGGTGAAATTGCAGGCTGTGAATCTTCACATGAAGAAACTCACCCTAAACAAATGAATAAGTACCTCTCCAAATAAACACTCTTGCTACCCATTGGCTATCTACAGGCATATTCTGACTGTTGCCTAGCTCACCACCATCCTGCTCTCTCCCTATTCTTTTTGTTTGTTTTTTGAGAAAGGGTTTCTCTGTTGTAACCCTGGCTGTCCTGGAACTCACTTAGTAGATCAGGCTGGCCTGGAACTCACAGAGATCCGCCTGCCTCTGCCTCCCGAGTGTTGGGACTAAAGGCATGTGCCACCGCCACCCTGCTGCTCTCTCTAAATTCTTATGTAGGCGGTACTGAATTTATTCACTACCTACCAACCCCTTCCCCACAGCTGTAGTGGCTGCCCACCCAGCCCAGTAGTCTTTGGTATTTTATTATAGAAGTGGACAAGGAATGGAGACTTTGTCAAGCTTATATTTTCAACCCCTCTTGATTATAAAATTTCAAGGGGCTAACTCTTTGAAGAGCATAAATTTAACTCTTCTGGTTCTAGGTAGAAACAAATGGAGCCTGCTAACCTCATTTTTTATTTCACCCCACGAGTACATTTATATTTGGATTGCTGTGTTTGTCTGTGATCCAAAATCAATCTAAGCTAAAACCTTTTCTTCTTTCGCTGCTTTTGGCTCTAAAACCTGCTGATATTTGGAACTGAGAATTTCCTGACAAGTGTTCACCTCCCACCTTGGAATCCCAAGTCCGTCAGAGAAGCTCTCCTAGTAAACCATGAGACTTAGGGGAACAATCTTTTGGAAAGAAATACCTCAATAATATTCTGGAATGGGAAAGCTGAACAATGTGGATGGTCAGGAGAACAGGAAACAGTCTCGTTCTTTATGTGCTTTGGCATCTGCTGAAGCAACTTGAAATCAGAGGGAGCAGCCTTCAAAGCTGTCATAGGTGTCTGCTAAAGCAGTGACATGGCTTTTCAGCATTTCTGGACATTTGTGTCTTACATGGAGGTCAAACAGCGCCACCTTTCCAAGTCTCCTGATGACAGGTTCAGGACAGGAGAGAAATCCACTAATGGGCTCTTTCACAGGCCTGGTTTTAGAGGAATATTTTAGGTGGCAGTTGTTCCATTGAACAATCCTCGTATTTAAAATATCCCTGCATCCCAGTATGGTGGATGCGTTATTTCCTTCATAGAGCTGTGTGGATGCTTCGAAGGCTTCCTCACCTGGCTCCCCTGTGATCGGTAAAATGGTAGGGGACATATCCAATCCATGACCTTTCCTCCATTAGAGCCTGACACACCGATTACAGTAAAGCCTGCCTTTGATTCTGGGAGCAGAAAGGTAGATATGGCAGGGAAAGAGGCCTCCTCGGTGTGACTGCAAGATAAAGGTTGGCTTTGAAACCCCTTCTTTGTGCAGACAAGTGTCTCTCTCTGTCTGTCTCTCTCTTTAATTAGAATAACAAAATGCTCGGGTTCCCTGCCATCTAAGGGAAAAACCAGTAACTTTGCAATCTTGATTTCCTTTTGATCTAAAATGTGTCAAATGTCCATAAAAAATGTGCTGAAACACAGTCTCCTTAGGCTTTTACTTTTAACTGTTCATTTGAAATAATCCCAGACATAAAGAATACGACAAAGAATTCCAATACAGCCTTCACTCAGCTCGCTCTAATGCTACTGTCTTACCCTAATCTTCATAATCTTACATCGAAATTGGGCAATTCATATTTGACAATGCCAGCAGTGTTTTACAATACTGATCTATAGGCTGCACTCCTTTTTCGAATCATCTCTCTCATGTGCCTTTTCCAATCCCGAGGAATTCATTTAATTCTCCGGACATCTTAGCCCCCAGTTTTAGAAGAGTGCCCATCTTTATGCATTTTTCACGGCTTTGAAACTTTTGAAAAGGATCGACCAATTATTTTGTAAAATTTCTCTCAGTTTGTGTCTGTTTGCATATCGCTCGTGGTCAAAATCAAGCCATATATTCCAGCAGGAATATCTCAATATGACACCGGGAGATGCCCTTTGATGGCTCTGGTAGCCACGCCTTCCATTGTGAAGGCATTACTTTTTGGAAACAGACTGGTCCTTGACAGAAGTATGCGATGCTACCATTGCCCGTCACACTCATCCACGCCTTTGGGTTTTTACAAATTGAAAAGTCTAAACAGAACTGTTTATTTTAAAGACATGGTGTGTAAACACACACACACACACACACAGGTAAAGAGTTCTAGTATCAAAATTTACTTTGTGATTACTGCCATTAGCTTTCATTTTGCCATGAAGCCATTACTCCACAAGAAGAAGCTGGCTCTTCTCTGCTTAGTCCCTAGAAGCTTGAGAAGGTGCAATCATGAGCATACTTTATGCCATTGAAGAGGCCAGTAAAAGGTCTCAGAGCCTATAAACCTCATTACATTTTAAAGCATGGCAGTTTCTAGCCAACAAACCACCTGTCTGTACTTGGTTTAAATAATTTCTTCAAATCCCTGTTTTCCCATAGCTTTGAAAAAAGGGCCTTAGGCATTTTTTCTTGTGTTTTCAAACATCATTTAATCCTGAAATGTTGATGGTTAAAAAATATGCAAGTGCATCATTTTTACAAACCTGAAGGGGTCAACTCACCCTGTAATGTATGGGTACTGAGGTCTGAAATGACCCAGTCACCCTGTCAACAGGCAGCAGTGTCTCCTCCAAGGGATTCCTCATGGAGAAAAACCCACAGAGCAGGAAAACACATCTCTGCGTATCTGTAAATAATGGAATGAATAAAAAGTTGTTTTAAAAACAGAGATTCTATTTTCCTGGAGTTTTTTTTTTTCCACACAAGAAAACAGATAATGAAATATGCCATCCATTCTATTCTATGAGCTAGTGCCTGTCAAGGTGTATACTGGGACAATAATGTGCATTCTCAGCCATTTCAGCTCACTTTGCCCTGTTTTATCCAGATTTAGTCACTTGCTTTGTCTGTTTGTATTAGAATACTGAATAGCCCTGCATTGGAGATCAAATAGAAACAATGGCAGCCAGGTGAGTGATTCACAGCACAGCCACAGCCAAGGCTTCGGATGGAAGAAGACTGACTTCCTGTGTGCCCTAGCAGCACCCACACCCTGCTCTGGCACAGCTTTCTGAATTCTCCTCCATAGCCAGCTCTGGGCACCTCATTTGCAGTTGTGAGGACTGACAGCTGCCTGGTGGGGGAAGTCTGTCTCCTCCCTGCTACACTATGTAGAAGCTCCTGTGAAAGACAGTAACGTGTCAGCCAGCATAGACCGCTAGTTTGAGTCTCTTGTTTCTGAGTCTCTGGGAAGATATTCACATCGTTAGTGTTTGGAAGTCTGATATCTCCCTCTGTGTTCATTAAACATTATTGAATCTGTACTCTGGGCTGACTGGCTTGCTCACATAGAGCAAAAGGCTCTTTGTAATTTATTTAATACAAACCGATATTTGTAGAAAAGTCAGGTGCAGCTCAACCCCATTAGTAGAATGACACCTTATAGCAAACAAAAGACATCCACGTGATGCTTATTTTCTTCCCATGCCTCCCTTCCCATCTTCCTTTCATCTGAATGTGTTATTCCAAACATATGAATCACTGGCCCAATTCCAAAAATGTCACATGCCCCCAGCAAACTTCCTTCCTAAACAGTTGGCTTGCTGTGGGGTATCGTCTCCATTTAATCTGAAACTTCCCTGTAAATCACTGACACTTCCCTGCAAATCACTGACACTTCCCACGTAGAATTATACAAACTAAGCTCTTGAGTTTCCGGCCTGGTCCTCAGCTAAACTAGACAGAGGTAGCCGACATAGAAATGTGGATGCATTCACCAAACTGTGATAACCGGGAGAGCCCGACTCTGCTTCCTGGGAGCCAAGGACACGGGCCTGGCTGAACAGGGTAATGGCCTTGCGGGAAGCCAGGGCACGGAAGGAGGGGGAGGTGTGTTTTAGCGGCAGTGAAGAGCTTCCCTGAGGACGGTGTGAGGACTCAGTTTCTTGGGCATGAGCGCTAGCCCAGGGCTCCCCGTGGTGTCTGGAGCAGCTGGCAGCAGAGGCAGGTCCGCAGCTAACCCTCCTGAAATTAAGGCAGACAGCTGCCACAGAGGCTCATAGCCTCCACGCGTGACCTCGAGTTCTGCGACCTTGACAGTGAGACCTTGGTCTCTGCCCGGTGGTCCTTCAGAGGCCATGTCTTGTTGTATATATTGTTTGAGTGTTCTTATCTGTAGAAGTTTACTAGCTGCTGTAAAGATTTTCTGTTTAAGCTGTAAATTGGGCTGGATAAGAACCTGGGAAGACTAGCAAGCCTCTCCCATATTCTTGGTGAGTGAACAGACTGGGTAAAGTGGAGACTGTAAAGGGTGGCCCTGCGGAGGGTCTCCTCGGGTTGAAATCATTGCAACACTTCCAGTAAATGTGCAAGATGGGAAAAAATCAAACTGTACGTAGACTGTAACCAAGGCTCAGGAAGACAGCCCCAAAATTGTATATATGTCTAAGATGGAAAGAAAACAATAGAATGTTCTAAATATTATTTTTGCATGGTTGGAGTGTGCATGCTTTCTGCCTTTCCTATCTATTTCCTACATTTCCAGTGATAAGCTTGACTATTTCTCCTTATTAAACCAATTACTAAAACTCAGAAATACCCACATGTATAATAGGCACATTCTGAAAATATCTTTCAAAAAAGCATTTTAAGCCACTAAAATCCTAACTACTGGGTGTATATAAAACCTGAAATTCCTATTTTAATCTCATTGGTGGTTGAAAATCTTGTCCTCTGGAAAAATCTCACTTTAACATATGAAATTCTGCATAGTATAGGAAACAATAATCCCTAAACACCTTGGTATAAAAAACTGTGCCTGATTTTCTAGTTTGGCAGACTGCAGAGGATACGGATCTAAGGGTGCGAGGGCACAGGCAGGATTTGATGGAGAAAGCCCCATATTCTGCCTGTGAGAGACCCATTCACTAAGGTTCTACATATGTTAGTTGGCACACAACACTGAGAACATTTTCATGGTGGAGGAAGAGGGCATGTCGTTTATACATATACATATAGAAACAAACTGTATTAGCTTTTAGGTTTTCATTTGAAGGTTTTGTTTACCTTTACTTTATATGTGCGGTTATTTTGTTTGTGTGCCACATGCGTGGAGTGCCAAAGAGACCAGAAGAGGGCACTGGATCCCTGGAACTGGAATCGCAGATGGTTGTGAGCCACCATGTGGGTGCTGAGAACTGAACCTGGGTCTTCTGGGAGAGCAGTCAGTGCTCTTGGCCACTGAGACATCTCTCCAGCTCCTCGAATTGCTTTGCCTCTTGAACAAATCTGATACTAAGACAAATTGTATTTTATACATCTTGGCACAAACGCCTGGTTGTGTCTTTAGGATGGGTCCTCCGCCTGAAAATTGTATTATCTCATAGGACATAGATATCTAAGGGCGATTTATTATTTTACTACTGAGGAGCAGAATCATCTAAACAAGGGTTCTACCATAAGCTAAATCATTGTTTTATGTGATTTTTAATTATTGGTTTGCTTTGAGATAGTATTTCACTGAATTATTGCAGGCTGGCCTTGCACACAGGATACTCCTGCCTCTGCCTCTTTCACAAGCCAGAAATGGGGGGTGTTGGAGGGGGGATGGGGGGCACCATGATATCAAACACATCTGACTCATTTAGTAGCCAATGCTAGGCACCTTCTATGTGTAACATATGATATGCCAGATGGGGAGCACCAAGACATGAAGAATTATCAGGAAACATCCAACATAAAGGAAAAACCACCGAGTACCCAAGATCTCCTTGCTGACGTCTCCGGAAGGTATGGCTGAATTCTCTGCTGAGTGTCAAGGCATTCCTGGAGTACTCACAGGAAGTCACTTTGAAGTCACTTATTTATAGAAGGAACAGAAACCACCTTAATGTGAATTGTGAGCCATCACTGGAGCTGATCAAAAAACCCGCCCTGGGCCTCCGCTTGAGTTGTAAAGTGAACCTTTTTGTTTCCGGCAGGCAAAGCCAACTGTCTAGTAGGATCGGATTAACTGAAAACGAGTGTGGGAAGGCTGACAGCTTTAATTGCCATTTAATAGACCCATTTCCTAAACTCCCTGATATCGTGTGTTGATTGTGATTGCAGAGGGTCCCATGAGTAAATCTCATTTAAATTGATGCTCGATTTGGCCAGGATTGAAGAACTCGTGGGTGGTAATTGTGGAACAAAACTGGGTAAAATTTCTTTCATCTTTTGATGGTACAAACATGAGAACTTCAGTACTTAAATGTAGCCCATCTGGGATCCTTCAGCAAAAAGCTTTAGTTCTCAGAGGAAGGATTGGGAAGTCCTTTTGTCTTCTACCAAAGGTTTTAAAAAGCAATCAGCAATTATTAAGTGGGATTGTCAGCAAAATGCTTTTTAAAACTGAATTTTAATAGGCTCATTTCTCAACCCCGAGCTGGTCCTGTTCGGAAGGAAAGGATGGCCGTTATTTGCAGGACTTCCAGATCTATAATGACCAGGGGGCAAGACTGATAATCCTTCTGCCACCTACCCTCCATGCTCAGAAGATTACTTTCAATAGGCACATAAATTATCCGTGTGGTGTTTTCTTTGGAGAAACATTCAGAAATTGCTCAGAGGTATAAAATGGATTGGTATATAGCATACATGACTTTTCCTCTTCTTTTCTTTAAAAGATACCTTCCCACTTTCTCCCCAGTCTTCTCCCCAGGTCATCCCAGCCAGTTACTGAGTCCAGCCTATCTTCTCACACAGGCATCACTTGGGTCTCAGAGGCAGAGGACACTTTATCCTTTATACCATTCTCATTAAACCTTCACCCTAGATTGAGTCCTGCCACATAAATCAGAGGCACTCCTGTGAGACCTTCTTAAGGATTATGTCTTTTTTAATTGCCGAAATCCAAAGGCAGGTTCATTACAAATGTGATTCAGACAGGAGCTCTTAGGGAAATTCAGTGCTTTGTTCCTGCCAGAGGGTGAGAAGTGGATATCCTCAAATCCCCGACACATGTGTTTACAGCACTGGAGTTCTTACAGATGCTACAGCACAAGCAAAGCAACAACAAAACCCCCAAACCAACCAAACAAAAAGCTACAGCAAACAAACACAAAGCAGTCAGTTGGAAAACTCTGCAGAGGACGGGTAATGCCCGTGGTCTAGAGAAGCCATCTGGGCTTGTGAGGAGGAAAATGTGAGAGCACAATGCAGACTAGCAACGTTCTATACGGAAAGTAAAGCAGATCTGTGAATTTAGCTCACAGGCTTTGGCACATGTACATTTTACATAGCTGCTTGTGATCTTTAGTACAAGGGCTGCTGTTGTTTTATTTTAGATAAAGCATCAGTTGTGACTTACAGATAAAAACAGAAGCAATTGCTGAGATAAAATTTCCTGCCCTCACATTTGCCGAGTCCATAAAGGACTAACATAAAGAGACGCTTTCCTGTTTTTAAGCTTACGTAAATAGAAGACATGGAAAATAGTAATGCAAGTCTGAAATAATTAAATATATTACAAACTGGAAAATAGCCACAGTCCCTAAACACAGTCCCCGTGTTAGAGATAGATGCTCTAGTTTCCTGAGATTCAAAAGCCGAGAATGGGAGCTGAAGCTCTTTGTTCGTTTGAAGTAAATTGCCTCGACAGTGCATGGGAGGGAGTAGATATCTGAGATAATTGAGTTCAAAACAAGTGTTTGCTGAATGGAGACGAGAAGCCTTTTGTACAGATTAAACGGTGTGTGAATGAGTGATTGAGGTAAAGGTTCTCTCTGGGAAACAGATACATAATTCAGCTGAGGAATATATGAGGGATATTTGGATATTGATTCAGTAAACAGCTGCCTACTGTGCGCACAGCTGAGCACTCAAGGGCTCAGCTGTAGATCGTTGTAGCGCTGCTGCAGGAGCCTGCCTGTGTCTCCAAGCCTTTTCTGAAGTTACTGGAACTTTGGTGGGTATGGTGGCTCGAGTATGTGTTAAACACTTGGTTTCTAGCTAGTGGCACTATTTTAAAGGGTGTTGAAACTTTAGGCAGTAGGAATAGCTCTCATGAGTGTGTCTTTGAAGGTATCCAACACACACACATATACACACACACACATACACACACACACCAGCTCTCTTGCTTCTGCTTCTAGGCTACCAGAAAATAAAGAAGTCCTTTGAACACATACTCCTGCCATGTAATTTTCTGCCCAAGCTCACGGGCAGTTTTGGACTGAACTCTTGGAAATAAACCCTTTCCGTTTCTGGTATTTCTGTCAAAGATTTGGTCACTGTTACAATAATGAATATTCCCCCAAAACACCAAGGATGCTCCATCAAGCAGCTGTTGAGTCTTCCTGCAAGATAATATCCAGCCAAAGGCCATAGGAGTGTCTCCTCCTCCCAGCATGTCAGGCCAGCCAGATGCAGCAGAAATCAAGAAAAATCTCAGAAGTAACTCAAACACTGAGAGATACTGCCTGAGACTAAAAAAATTCTAAGGGATAAAATTGTATTGGGTTCATGGTTCTGAAGACTGGGAAGTTCACATATGAGCAAATTCCTTCTAACTGGGGGGAACCACACAGTCTTTAAGTAGTGCAGGACAGTACACAGCAAGACAGTATTCTAGCTCAGCCCTCACTTCTGTTTATAAAGCATGGCTCATGGTTACAGCCTCATTAACTTTAAGTATTTCCCAAAAGGCCCACCTCTACACACCACAGCTGGATTAAAGTTTCCAGCTTCTAGAATCCCTTGTCATTTCTTAATCAGTAGTTGGTAGGGGAGGACCAGCCCATTCTGGCTGGTTCCATCCCTAGGCTGGTGGTCCTGGGTTCTATAAGAGAGCAGGCTGAGCAAGCTGGGAAGCAAGCCAGTAAGCAGCACTCCTCCATGGCCTCTGCATCGGCTCCTGCCTCCAGGTTCCTGCCCTGCTTGAGTTCCTGTCCTGCCTTCCTTTACTGATGATCAGTGCTGTGGGAGTATAAGCCGAATAACATTTTCCTCCCAACTTGCTTTATGGTCATGGTATTTCATCACAGCAATAGAAGCCCTCAATAGACAAGTTGATACCAGGAGTGGAGTATTGCTGTGCCAGATCTGACCATTTTTTCGGAGGAGGGTTGTCGAAGGACTTTGGAACTTTGGTCTAGCAAGTGTTGAGAGTTCAATGGGATGTTCTGTGGAAGCTTGGAAAATAGAATGTCGAGAACAGTGCAGATGATGGAGGTCTTGTTTGTGAAGTTTCAGAGGGAAATGAAGACGCTTCTGGACTTTTTCTGTGAAGAATCTGTGGTTCTTGTTAGCTGGGGCTGAAGAGTCAGCCATGATTAACAAGAGGCTGGTAACATTGAAGTGAAACCTTTGCATTACTGGGACAATTGATGGTGGTTAGCTGGAGCTACGAAATTAGCAGTGATTAAGAAATGACCACCATCAATGTGAAATCAAAGTAAAATCTTCTGGGAAGTTTTTCCTGAGAGTTCAGTGAAGCTGTGTTCCAAAGGTGAGCAAGGTGGTACCCTGTGTTGGCAGCTGGATTTGGCAATGTGTAAGAATTACCCAGTGGTACTGGTTTTGAAGGCATGAAGGAATTAGCAGCTGAGGCTTGGCACTGTGAGAGGCTATTGGTGAAGGTGCAGCCTCTGTGGCAGTTGAAGTATCAGTATGGAAGGGGTCATGCGGAGAAGCTGAGGTTTGCCACCATTAAGAGATCCTAGGAGAGGCTATTGGTGAAGTGCAGCCCAGTTGTATCAGAGACCCCAGCGTTTTGGTGATGCCAGTACGTGGAGTGACTGCCAAGATCAGAAGCATCAGTGAAGTGGAGCCAGCTGGAGCCTAGAAGACAAGCTGAGTGTGCTGCAGAGGTCAGAGCCAAAGAAGTGACCCAAACTCCTTGGAGGAGCCCAGAAGACTGTAAGTAAATCCCAGATGATTGGACATTGAATTATTTATACTGGTAGAGTTTGGTTTTGCTTGGTTCAGATGGTGACTATGCCCTGGCTCTTCTCTCTTAAAGTCTTTACTTTGATTTTGATTTTCATAGGAGCCCACAGTTGAAAGACTTTGAAATTTTAAAAGATTTTGGATTTTTAGAGAGTTTGGTTATTTTAAAGAGACTGAGAATTTAATGTGTTTGAATTTGTAAAGATTGTGGAACTTTTATAATTATTTACGTTTTTAATGTGAGATCTTGGGGATGAGTAAGGAACGAAAGGTGTGGCTTAGTAGAGATGTGCTTGTGTGCTAAGTGACGAGGGGTCAGCTGTGCAGTCTTTTGTGAGTGTGATGCACAAACTAGAGTTATCTGAAATGAGGGAGCCGTCGTTGAGAAAACGCCTCCACAAGATCAGGATATAAAACATTTTCTTATTTTCTTATCGGTGGGGGAAGACCCAGCCCACTTGTGGGTCGTCCATCACTGGGGCGGTGGTCCCTGAGTCTGGGATCCCAGGCTCAGGAATATAAGAAGTATAAGGTTCTATAAGCAGGCTCAGAAAGCCGTGAGGAGCAAGCCAGTAAGCAGTACCCTGCCAGGTGCTGGTTCTGCATCAGCTCCTGTCTCCAGGTTCCTGCCCTGTCTGAGTTCTTGTCCCAACTTCCTTTGATGAACAGCCAGCAACATAGAAGTGTAAGCCATATAAACCCTTTACTTCCCAAGTTGCTTCTTGGTCATGGGGTTCCATCGCAGCAACAGAAATCCTAAGACAAGTAGTAAGCATCTTTACTGGCTGAGTTGTCTCACTGGCCCTCACATCATTATATTTTTCTCAATAGGACTGTCAAACACACACACACACACGCACACACACACAGTTACAATTTTTCCATCTCTTTAGAAGATCCAGGTGGGGAGTAAGACGAAGAAATCCCAGTGTTCTGGCGGGACTTACTGATCCTAAGGTATTTGTATAATATGTATCTGTTTCCTGTCTTACTCAAATATGTCAAGAGAAAAAACAAAAGTGATACCTGCTAGGCATTTCAAATTGACAAGGACACATTAGCGCCGCTAGCTCGCTCTTAGAAGTAACTCAGTGTAATTGGATCACCTCTGCATCCAGTATCCCTTAGCCTAGACTGTTCTGGAAGCTGATGCTGCTTGTCTTTTTTTTTATACCACACTTAAAGTCTCTTTCCTACTTAAGCTTTGAAGTTCTATTTTGGATAAATCTCGAGACTCCCTTTCTGGCCTTTCTTAATGAATTTATAACCACAATGGCTCAGGTCTTTTTTCAAGGTGATGGGCCGAGCTGGGGTTCGACAGGATAACAGCAGTAAAGTGGAAGTGGTTTTCCCAGCCATCTGATGTGTGGATCTTTTCCAGTTTTCACAGCTGAGGCATTGCTAATTGTTGAATTTACATTAAGATTGTAAGCTCTGGCAAGCCTGAAATTCATGTTGGCTCATTTCCTCAGCCTCATTCTACAAATAGCACCTCCAGCCCCAAAAGCTGAGGTCGAGGTAGAAGGATCTAAAGCCAAGGCAGACAATTCTGGCTCTACTCTTTCAAGTGAGGGAGGGGTGTTTTCGATGGAGGTAAAGAGAATTCTAAAATTGAGAAAATATTTCCCCAGTAATGCCTTTTAAGTGTTATTGAAGAGCAAATGGTTTTCACATTCTGCACAGAATGGACTGAGTTTATTTTCCACAGTAGAGTAATTTGATTGGAGAGAGAGAGACAGACGGAATTAGTTCTCCTGGGGTGGGGGGAAGCATTTTCTGAGCAGTTCCACTAAGTTCTAGCAACAGTTCAGAGGAGGGGGTTTCTGTGCAAACCAACACTGATTCAAACAGTCTAGTCATTTTTCAGACATCATCAAGTGACAGAAGTGAAAATAATTGGCTAGATAAATGAAAAAAAATCTGAGGGTTTTCTTTCTTTTTGTTCCTATTTAATAATAAACCACTTTAGTGAATTTTCTTTTAGCTGATTGTTGACTATTTGCTGAAATGGAGCTCTTCCCAAAATAACTGTTTTCCGGTTAAAAAAATATTATTTAGAACAGTTTTAGATCACCATGGATTCACTTGCCTTGTCTTTATCATCCTTGAGAATAATTATGGGTCAATGTGCTACACTTGTTACATACAATGTATAAATACAGTCACTGCATATGTACCCATGGCTATCACAGAAGCCCAGAGTTTGACTAAGGTTCAGCCTGTGCTGTGCAGTGACTTGGTTTCCACAATGCAGATTTGGATGATATTCTTGCACAATACCTGTTCTCCTAGTAACACCTCTCACCATTTCCTAGCACCTCCGGCCTCCATTGTTGTAGAATTACAACTGTAGAATTCCCTACAGTTGTAGTCAGACTGTCTAGCCATCCCTAGACTGATATTTCTATTAGCAATACACATGGAAGATTTTTCCATACTTCTAAAAAGGATTTTATTTTATGTATATTGGATGTTTGCTTGTATATATGTCTGCAGATCACATGTGTGCCTGGTACCCATGGAAGCCAGAAGATAGTATAGGATCCTCTGGAACTGGAGTTACTGACACTTGCGATCTATCATATGGGTAGATCATGGGAATTGAACCCAGATCCTCTGGAAGAACAGCCAGTGCTCTTAACCACTGAGCCATCTCTCCAGCTCCCATTCCATATCTTTTTGTAGCTGGATGACTTGACGATTTTTATCATTTAGTACTATTACTGAATAGGCACATAAAATTTGATAGTATGTTTACCTATTGGAGACCATCATGGTTACTTCTATTTTGGGCAAGTATGAATTAGGACGAAGATGTGTTTGTTTTTGTTTCAGTTTTGATAATAATTGGTGAGTTATTACTGACTTTTTAAAAGAATGGAATCGTATAGATTTCAGTTATCTGTTAAATAATCCAGTGATTAAGCAACAAAAAAAACACAATGAAAGCAAAAACCATAATAAGACATCTCTTATTCCAAATGAGAAACTTAATTGGAAGGTTAGCTTCAAGGTATTCTTAGAAAAAAGAAGCTTGAATCCAACATATCAGTGATTTTATTTTGTTTTGAGTTTTGAATTTGGGAGGGGTAAGAGTACAGCTGTTAAGGAAGAATAATATGAGTATATTTATAAACAACTGGGAAAATTCAGTTCTTAAGAAAATAACTGGGGATGGAGAGATGGTTAGGGGTTTATACTGTTCCTTCAGAGCCTAGTGCTCAGTCCCTGGCATCTGCGTTGAGCAGCTCACGACCACCTGTAATTCCAGCTTGAGGGGATCTGACACCCTCTTCTAGCTTCCTTGAGCACCCACACACATGTGTAATACATACACAGATGCACACACATTAACATATATAACATCCATAAAAGTAAAATATATCTGAAAAATATTTTATGGAAACAGAAGAAAAAACAAATTAGGATTATTGTACCTGGATGAATATGATATTAAAAATTTAGGGTCAGTCTTTTCTGAATGCTTGTTCATAGTACAAGTTTCCTTTGAAAGAAAAAGATTGAATTTGCAGACCAAGCTGTAAGAACTCAGGTCATGAGTGTGGTGTGGCAGGGCAGTAGAGAATAAAGGGCTGAACTATGGGTTATATGTTACTGCATAGTAAGTCAGACTCAGACTCAGTGGCTTAAATATCATTGTGTGATTGCTCATGAGGCTTTGTATGCCTCCCCATAGGAAGGGATTCAAGCAACACAGGTACTTTTAGTCTATAAGAAATGCTTAGGTTCCATGCAAGCATGATACCCTTTTCTACAAGGCACCTGAACATATTCATATCTAGGCATCTGCAAGGTGTTCTGGAACCAGTCCTCCTTAGCTTCTGTTGTGGGACCATTATAGAACAGTGTTTAATGTCATATAGGGGAGTCCACAGACCACTGGCACTCCTGGAGAAGATTACATCAGTGTTTGAGCATGTTGTGGGGTCCTCTTGATCCAATTATACTGACACACAACTTGTTGAAAGAAAGTAAAATTCTATTGAGTTTAAGCATAAAAAGAAAAAGAGAAAGAAAGAAAGCTGAACCAGCCAGGGACGTAGTCTGGAATGAGAGTTCAGAGCTATGACCTCGACTCAGATTTTTACAAACTATTTAAGCTTGAAAACCACAAATATTTTGTGCCAACATAAACAAAAGTTAGTCATAATTTTTAATCAATCAGAAACTCAGTAAGAATCATGGCCAGAGTCGCTATAACCCAGAAATGACACATCTCAGTTCGCAAAACAAGTACCCTATAATCATTTTGTGATGGATTTACTGGTGGGCTCTGAAGGCTAGGGGCTTTCTCATTTTCCTTGGAACCTGAACTTTGTTTCTGTTTTAAAATGGATTTTGCAGTTAAAATGGCATTGTTTCTGCCATTTCATACTATTTCATTCCCCCCTTTTTGGTAGTGCCTACTCGAATCGAGTATATTTTTGGGTGAACAAGGGGTTATAGTGGGTCCAAAGGACCATTAGTTTAACAGAATTTATGTTTTGAACAAAGGAAATAAAGCATTAATGATATAAGGGCCAATCAGTAATTAACAAATATAGAAGGGGTAAAGGCTCTGTGTGGCTGACATAACAGTTAGAACCTCTTAACTAATGAATCTCTCTGTAAACAAGAATCCTTCTGGTTTGTCAATAGGCATTATAGAGAGTCATTTTATCCCCAGTGTCAGGGATTACTTCTTTTGACTAAATATTCCAGCCTAGTGAGGGAATGGGATGTCATATTTTCTTCTAGATCTGCTTCCTACTGAAACTGGGACATCCTTGTCAAGGGCCCCAGGAATGCTGGAAATTTAGTCAAAAGTTGAGGAGATTAGGCAATGGGGTATTTATCAAAAGCATGAAGTTTGCTGATCCAGCTAAGGGGACAGGAGTGATCACATGGCGGGACTGCTCCACATCAGCTCTTAGAAGTGCCATTTGGAGCAGCCTGTAGTCTGGAGCTGATTTATGATGATGTCTGTCAGCCAAGTCGAAATCTGTTGAGACAGATATAAACTAGAGACAGAAGTTAAAGTTTACATAATTCCTTTAGGAAAGATTTAAGTTGTATTTATCTGGAGTCTGTTTGACCCGTTGGAAGTGAACCCAAATCCTGTGACTCCTTGGGATTTTTGGAAGCTTACATGAATTGTTAATTTACCAAAGGAAATAACAGTTAGCATTACCATTGTTTGTAATCTGACTGAAATCCACATTATAGAGAAAGTAGCCAACATGTGTCTGTTTAAAAGCTGGAATAGATTTACATCCTCAAGTCCTCTCAAAAACTATGGCTTTGGTTAAAAAGCATGAACATTTCTTTTTTATAAAGCCAGATATATAGCCAAAGGAAATTTAAAAATTTGAGCTTGTGATTGATAATAGAAGTATCAGCTTATCAGACTCCTGTAAGACCATGTATCCAGAACTCCATCAATGTTACAACTCTGAACCTTTGAAATCTTTAAATCACTCTTATATCTCTTAACTTTTATCCATACATCTTAAATCATCTTCTTAGACCTCTATATTTTAAACTTCAAAACAGTTTCTCAGTCCCTCCCAACTTAAATTAATGTTCGAACTTTTCAAGTATTTATCATGAGACACACAGCAGCATGTCCGGCAATCTCTTTTAAATAAAGAATTGTAAAATTACTTTGAAACCTGGTTTGTGAGTTTATTCCTTTTTAGAAAAGGCTCTCTTGGCTCTTATGAGTTGAGCTAATAAGGCAACAGTAGCCTTGGGGCGAGGAACTGGTTCTCTGCTGTTGTTAGACTAACAAAACTATAGTTAGCCATTAACACTATCAGAGATATGGAAATAACAAATCATAATCCAATGAGCCTATGTGATAACTAAAATGTCAGAGACTTAGCCATACCTGGACAGGTGACCCTGGGCTCAATGTTTTCTGTGGTCTCACTGGGGTGGCAGAAGTCCCAAGGCAATGCCCATCTTCAGCTGCCAGGACAGAAGGCACTTTTCTGTGGAAAAGGACTTAGAGGGCTAGACCTTGATTCATCTAGCAGAAGCAGGGTGATCTACTCTCCAGTGTCTTGTCTGAGTCATGGTTCAGGTAGGTGCATGGCAGCAGGTGAGGCATTTGGGGCACTTCTTCCCAGTGGTTAGCATTACCACAATCGAGGTGAAGTTGTTTTGCCCCCATCATCTTCTTTGGAGATTTTGGGGTCACTATTAGAATCTGGAATCTCTGTTTGTTATAGCAAGCTTTGTCATTAAACATTTGAAAGACATTTTTAGCAGATCTCTGAAGGATTTGAGGATCAGAATCTATTAAGTATTATTGAGCTAGACAACTTTATCTGTCTTTTTTAGATATCTATTTTAGGCCCAACCTTGAAAACAAGAGACTAAATAAGACTCATTTTTTGTAATTAATTACATTAGCACTTAGTATGACTACAAGTCCTGAACACATTACAGAATCTGATCATTATAAGGTAACTGACCATTAACTTGCATGTTTTAATTATCAATTACTTACAGTTTACAATAAGATAGTACCTTATATAAGATTAAATTTTATAGCCTTATTCCTCTTAGATTTAATCTTTAAAAAACAACAGTTTTTGAATTGGAGCTCTTTAAGTATCAAAATAAAACTTCAATTCATAAATATAATTTGCAGAAAGACTGGAAACCTTTTTGATCATTTTACAGTACATCATTACAGAATATCACTGTTTTTTAAATCCTGTTTTATTTATTAAAATAGCTAAAGCCTAAGAAAGTTAACAAAGACAAGAGGATAAACAGACATTTTTATGTCTGAATAGACCTTAGGTAGAGAAACGTTTTTTTTTTAAGCCAGTGATTTCCGGTCTTTTTAAGGCTGTGGCCCTTTAACACAGTTCTTTGTCGCCATTGCCGTTGTCCATGGCCCCCTAATCATGAAAATCATAACTGTAATTTTTGCCATTGTTAAGAATTGAAATGCAAACATCTTGTTAAGGGCAGAAGGAAGGAGACCCCCGAGAAATCACCAGGACTTGAGATCGATGCAAAAGCAGGAGGCTTATTTCCAACGCGTTGGGGTCCGCTCCCGCAGACACCTCAAGCGAGGCAGGTGGGATGACCAATTAGCACATTCTGAGTATGGTGTATATATGTTTTTCAAAGGCAGAGCATAGCAACAGATCATCAGGCGTGGGAGTATTAACCTTTAAACTGATTGGTGCTGGCCTATAGCAAGGGCGCGGGCACTAGAAAACGCAAACATTAGGGTCTTAGTCAATGTGGGTGGGGGAGATCCTTAGCCCAAGGCCGTTAGTCAGAGGTCTGTATCTTGTTTGCCTTAGAAATTGTTTTTCTTACAGAAATTGCTTCTCTTACTTCAGTTTTGGGAACTGTTCCGAGTCGCATTGCCCCTGACTTGGGCCTACACAATTTTGGTGCTCTTAGAAGCCTGACTAAAGTTTGGCTGCTTTGGTCTTGTCCTTTCAATCTAACATGTAGACAGTTTCAGGCCGTCCCCTCGAAAGGGTTCTTTAAACCCCAAATGTTATGACTCATAGGTCGAGGACTTTTGTTTTAAGTTCTTTCGTCACACTGTTTAGGCCAGTCTCTCGTTGCACCGTAAGATACAAATATCCCAGTTTTTGGTGTTTAGCATTTGGTGCTCCTATCTGTAACTTTTTAGCCAAGTATTTTTTTAAGATCATGTATTAATATAAAACATTGTATAAACTTAAAGTGTCTTATAACCTTATTAATTTAAATATCTTAAAAGCTGCTTCTTAGAAGATTTACTATTAAACTCTAATTTTTTTTAAAACCTAAATTTTTTGTTGTTGTTGTTGTTGTTGGTTTTGTGCATCTGGCTTGACTCTTGTGAGCAGACAAAGGCCCAATCAGAGAGAAAGCCTGAGCGGGAGGAGGCTGGTAGTCATCACCTGTATTATTACCTGCTTGTTAATTAAACTGAGTCTCCCCTAGTAGGGAAACATCCTGCCTCAGAGTACTGTGGCCTAGATGACCAGTTGTCGGAGTGGCAGCACCAGCCTCACAGCTAGACGCACAAACAAACATGTATGCTTTATAGGGCAACCACATTTGAATAGCAAAAAGGCGTGGATTTATTAGACTCAAGCACGTATAATCATGCACCCTGTGTTTGTGGCTACGGCAGAGGAGGTAAACTCAAATCCTTCAAACTCAGGCACACTGACACACATAGGTATTTGCATACGTGACAGACACTATTTTGAGCCCAAACATCAGTTTATTCAGGCAGCCATTTCACACACCTCAACAACCTCCCCTTAGAGTTCTTCCCAGATGTTGACAGCCACACGGATACACAATCTACAAAAGTTGTATCCAATACACAGTTGACCCTGACCTCCCAAAGCTGAGCAATCCAGACAGGTGTTTTGCATCTGTACCTCTGAGGACATTTTGCACCAACATAACACAGGGGCAGCGGCATCTATCCAGCAGACTTCATCCCTAACACACACAAAACCATTCGTAGTCATTACATTCTAGGGACTGTGTTACACAGCTGGGTCCCCAGATTGCCAGCACCTGCATTTTCCAGGGCCCCTGGGTCCGCTGTGGCTGTACAGTCTCACCGCTACTCCCGGGTTTGTTTGGTTTTTTTTCAGTCCCAATTTTTTCCCTGGGGTTTCCTATCAGCTGTGGACATTCTCTGGCCTTCCTCAAAATTCCCCGTGCCCAGCTAATCTTTTTGTTTGTTTGCTTAACCCTCTATTGCTTCTTCAGATGTCCTCTGTGGTGTTCCGGTGTATTTTGTAGACCTCTTTGTGTTAGATGGATAGTATCATGTCTGCACACTTTATCCAGTAGTACCTGTGGCCTAGACTTTTGGGTTTCTTTTAGAACTTGATTAATGTGGCTTCCTGTAGCTTGTTTTGTTCTTCTTTATTCTCCTTGGTTTACATTTTGATAAAGCTTTCTGGGAACATCTGCCTCTGATCGTGTCTGCCTATCCCATCTTCAGAGGCTTTTATTTTTAATGTCGTCTGAATGTACTCATGACTAGTGTGAAACCTGAGCTTGCTCCTGCAGTGTCCTCAGCAGCGCAGCATCCTCCACTCCGGGCCCCTCCAAACCTTGTCTGCCCACTCATGGAGCCCTCTTCTCTGGGAACTCACTTCTCCACTAGGGGAGGGCCCCCTTAGGGCCACAGGAGGCCCCAGTCTCAAACCTTTTCAGGGGCACAGGGTGTCTTTGAAATGCTTTAAACAATATCTAGGGGATACTTAAAGAAACAGGTTCGGCTCATAGTTTCAAAGATGGTAAAGAAGGGAGGAAAAGTCAGGACACAAAATGAAAGTAAGAACAAAGAGACACTGACACCAAGGAACAGACAATGATCAGCAACAACTGGTCAAGAGGACAAACAGAAAACCAGCCTACTGCCCTTCCAAACAGGCGGTGTGGCTTTAACCAAGTGTAAGGGCCAAGGGAGCGTCCCCACGTGCCCACAGAACTTCAGAGCAATACTGTGTCCAGCTGATCCCTGAGTTTTAGCAGAGGTGCACCCAAATAAATCAAAGATGCACCCCAGAAACCAAAGCCAACCAGAGCGTCTCCTTACCTCTATGAGACTGCTTGCTCCAAGCAGAGCTCTCTCCCTTGGAATATCTGTGCACTGCACGCTGACCAGAGCCTCTTTGTCCTTGAGGCTCCCTGTGCCAAACAGAGCTATCTTGTGCCAAACAGAGATATCTTGTGTCAAACAGAGCTATCTTGTCCCAGGCTTGCTCTCACAGCCAAATACAAGAAAGGAAAAGAAGCCAAAAGAGAAAAAAGCAAACTGCAGGTATGCCAGAACTCAAGAGTTGGGTCAGGGGATTGGATCCCAGACGAGCTCCCCTATGTTGTGGAGTCCTTTTGATCCAATTATGACAACATACAACTTGTTGAAAGAAAATAAAATTTTCCTGAATTTAAGTATAAGAAGAAAAAAGAAAAAGAGGAAGAAAGAAATCTGGACCAGCCAGGGATGTGGTCTGATATGAAAGTTCAGAGCTAATTCACCAACTCAAATTTTAACAAACTATTTAAGCTTGAAAATCATAAACATTTTGTGCCAGCATGTCATAATTTTTAACCAATCAGAGTCACTAGCAATCATGGTCAGAGTCACCATAACCCAGAAATGACGCATCTCTGTTCCCAAAACAAATACTCGACAATTATTTTGTTGCAGATTTACTGGTGAGCTTTGAAGGCTAGAGGCTTTCTCATTTTCCTGGGAACCTGAACTTCGTATCTGTTTTAAAATGGATTTTGCCGTTTAAGATGGCATTGGGTCTGTCATACCATTTCTCGCAGTG
Organism: Cricetomys ansorgei; assembly: GCA_026225945.1. Lineage (NCBI taxonomy): Eukaryota > Metazoa > Chordata > Mammalia > Rodentia > Nesomyidae > Cricetomys > Cricetomys ansorgei. Next base: position 14,623,367 of record JAMJFZ010001133.1, read on the forward strand.
TGTAGAACGTCTGAGTCCCTGACTCATTGCCTGTAAATTCAGACATCATTTCACTGCATTTTGTTTTCAAGCGAACACAAACGAGGACTCCAGATAGATAGCTTATTTTTAACATGTGCGATGCAAATGTAAGGTGGGATATGATCTTTTTATGAGGCGCCTTGTTCACAGATTTAAATTTAATAAATTGAATCAAGGTGGAGAGATGGGTTCATTAATTCTAGAGCTAGAGGAGGCCTTGTCTCTTCACTAAAGATTTAGTCACGAGCCTGTCTGTTGGGGTTGTTTCCTTAACCTTTTCTTTGGGGACATAGTGAGCTTGTATTTTTTCTCCTCTTCATCCTCTTTCTGTCTTTTCTCTTCTTCCTCTTCCTTTTACAAGTGTCGGTTTATTCTTTAGATCTAGTGATGGGGTATGTGCTACACTGGCGCTCCTACTCCAGGCAGATGCTCAGTATTGACTTTGGCTGAGGGACTGAGTGATGTCACTGGGTTACATTGTCACCTGATATATTATTCATACTTTATATGAATTCATATATTATTATTGGGCTTACACTGTCTAAGGACAAAATTACCAAGGTTCTGTTTAAAGATCTTAATAGCTTTTTAAAAATTCTAGATTTAGTTAACACTTCCTTCTGTGAATTAGAGTGAGTGCAATACTCTACGGGGCTGAGGAGAAGAGGTTTCACAGGCAGAAGACAATAAAACAAAACAAAACCAGAGTAGCCATTTCAAAGTTAGTGTCCTTGTAAAGACAGACATTAAACACCAATAAGGTTTTCATCTTTCTTATATCTTTCTTGTAAGAATTAATGTAGAGAGACTTTCATTATTAACTTACTGGGATTTAACAATCAGTTCTTTTTCTAATCTCCAAATGCTTCTCTTTCTTGGATCAAATGCTAACTCTTAAGCTCCCAAGTAAATAAGTAGTGGTCCCAAAGGCAGTCATGTGTCTGAGGGACAGTTTTCAGGAGAAATGTAGGCATTTTGGCCATACCAAGATGCCCTAAAAATACCATAGGCTGGATGGTATTTCTAGAGTCTTAGAAATATCAACTCAGGAAACAAGTGGTTGAGCTAATGACAGCTCTTGCTCCTGATTTAAAGAGGACTTCTATATCTCCTCACAGTGATGAGAAGGGGGTGGTAGTGGAGGAAGAGGGAGATGTAGGGAGGAGAAAAGAAGGGAAGAAGGGCAATAGAGATGGAGGGAGGGGACACACACACACACGTGTGTGTGTAGGGAGATGGAGAGAGAGAGAGAGAATATAAATTCTCACCTTCTCAGGACCTTGTATCATACTAAGATATCCATGCTTGTAATTCCCTAGTCATCTCCCAACAACATCCCCAAATACCACTGAACAGGAATTAGGGATTCAACATATAAACTGTGAGAGGACGCAAACGCTCAACTCATGGCATTGGGTGATGCTGACAGTCAGCCAGAGTATAATATGATATTTGCCCCTGGGGGGGGGGTTAGGATTGCCAAGACTAGTTCAGCATCTCCTTCCCATAGCAATCCCACAAGAACCCCAGACTACCCAGTGGCTTTTCACACATGTGATTTTAGCATATGCCAAATCCAGGATGGCTGAAGTGATCCTTAGAACAGAACTATCAGAGTAAAGCTTCAGGGCAACGGTGTCCGGTGTGGGGTGGTGTGTGTGGAGATCTGAGGGGTCACTTGGACTTCCTTCCTTCCACATTCTGCTCTTTTGGTCTTTTCCTAGGGCTGTGAGGAACTTTCTAAGAAAGGAACAGAAACCTCTACTGAAAGTTAGAGCTATCTTGGTGGCCACATGAATGGGCCATCTCACAGCTCCTCTTCTGGCGCCGGGAGCCAGTCCTTAGTTAAGTGCAGTTCTGCATGAATTTTTACTGTAGTTCTGAACAGTTTCTCCAAGCCAAATGGCCCAGCTATGTTGCTTTCAAATTCCTGAACCAAAGACAATGAATGTTCATTGCTTTATGGTACAAATTTTGGGAGAAAATTATTACGTGTGGCTAGTTAATTTGTGTATGTTCTCTACTGAGGCAGGGCAGGGATACTTTGTTGATGTCCAGTAGCAACACATGATGCCCATCCAAGGTGACTCAACCAGCGAGGAAATGGCCAGAGGATTCTACAAGCTTTCATTCTGTTAAATCAGGAAAGAAAGAAAATAAAGAGCCTCTGATACTTATTTTATCTAGTTTGCTAATAGCTCCAAAACCTTAGGGGTAGAAACATCACAGCCCAGCACATGGAAATGGGCAAAACACTGAAAAGCTTCTCAGAATATCTGAGTGCTCAGCCAACTCACAATTGCACCATTAAACATTTCTGCTCTAACCTCCCCAGGTTGACTGCAGATCACATGAGATAATAAAGGTGGGAGGACTTGTTCACAAAATTTTTAGCACCTAACACATCTCACATGTCCTTACAAAGGGTGTGAATGAGGGTCAGGATTAGAAACTGGATGAAGTGAGGAATGAGAAGAAATACAAGAAACAGCTCATTTTTCTCTCTAAGAAAAATAATATTGTTTCTAATCACAAAAATATGTTTCTAAGTTGATTTTGAATATTTCTTTAATGTTATGCGATATTTTGGTGTGGGGAAAAAATGCTGGGAAATCAGGTCTTCACAAAGCCTGTAGATTACAGAGCTCATTTAAAGCTAATTCCTAATAATTCTGTCCCCTGGCACTCCGCTGACATTCCCAGCAGACTCAGTGACTGGATAGAATTATCCCATGGCGGTGCTAAGGATACCTCACCTTCTGAAGCTGTCATCAGTAGTCAGCACGTCAGTACCTGTCCCACCTCGGAGACCCTGTACCACGATGGGTCCCCTTCAGGAAACCAATAAACCCTATAATGCTATCGTCTGAAGTAAGATGGGAAAATGCTAGCTTTAGAGATACTGTTTCATTGCACGCAACCCTCACACTTCTTGCTCCCAGTTGGTGTGGAGAAAAGAAATGTATTCTCTCTTTAACATGCCACGCTGTTCGACGCATGTTGCCTAGGGTCTTGGAGAGCTGAGGCTCAGGTCTCACCAGCATGAAGGATCTGGTGCCATGGGCAAGGCTTTCATGCACACAGAGCTACCGAAGGCATCGCGTCGTCTCTTCTTCTGTTTGTTTCTGGAAGGGGAAGAGAAAGCTTTCCATCCTAGTTTATTAACAAAACCTATCTTTAAATTTGGATTTTTTTTTTCCCCGCACACGCATTTGCTTGTCAATTCTTCCTCAAATTCCATGTTTCAAATTTCAAAATTTCCAAGTGAGCCAAACACTGCCATCTTCACAGCGTTTCAGGAATTTGGCCCCAATGGACGCACTTTTTTTTTTAAACCATAGCCCTATGACGTGGTCATCCTATGACCATGTATCATAGTCAGCTCCAGGTTTCAAGTTGACTGGAGTCATCTAGGAAGAGGAAACCTGACATGGGAATTGTCTCGGAGTCGCATGTGGGCACATTCGTGACGCGCTTTCTTGATCCTGCGTTTGTTCAAATGGGCCGGCCCACTGTGGTGTTCCTCCGCAGCCTCCGCTCTAGTGCTTGGCTCCGGGTTTCCGCCTTGACGTCCTGCTTTGGCTTCCATCAGTGAAGGACTGTAATCTATAAGCTAAATAAGCCCTCCCTTTCTCCTGCCTGGTTTTGGTTGTGGCACAAACGCCATAGTAACAGAGGGAACAAAAAAATTGGCTTGTAGATTTCCGTGGGTTGGTAACCAATCTTCCCTCCTAATGCTGGGATTCAAGTTCCCTCTGCATAGACAGGAGCTGCCCTTTCTAACTCCCCAAATTCCATGGAAATAACCTTGCCTCATGCATAGTTTATATTTAGCATACTCTCATTAAGGTGTCATTTCACTTATGGGAGAACAATTAGGCATGCATCTCTCCACAAGAGAGGCGATACATAGAAATATGAGAGTCACAAAGGAGACGAGAGCGGGAAAATGCAAGCAAAAGGAGAGGTCTGCATTATTAAAAACCCTGACAAGCACATTAGCCTTTATGTAAGACCTCAGAAAAGTGAGCTGAAGGCAGTGAAAAACGTATTCATGAAATAAAATTGGGAAGGAATGATCACTACTGTAGGGCAAATCTTCCTTAAGAAATTAACAACATAAATATTGAACCAGGAATTCACTTTATCACTCCTATAATTTTCTAGCAAACCACTACTATGCTCTTGTGTGTGTGTGTGTGTGTGTGTGTGTGTGTGTGTGTGTGGTGTATGTTAACTAATAATATTCATTACAGAATGAGGTGGGGTGGTCTGTTTCTTAATTACATTAAGACTATGTTTTTCTGAATGGTGCTGTGGGCTCATTATTTTCAACCAAAAAATGTCTATTTACTCCTTGTGAGAGACTTTGGAAAGATCTCAACACAGTTTTAGAAACAAAACCAAGTCTGTAGCACAGAGTTTTGCTGCTGTGCTGGCTAGCTACTTGGTCAACCCATGGTCATCTGGGAAGAGAGAACTTCAATTGAGGAACTGTCTCCATCAGATTGGCCTGTATGTAAACCTGTAGGGCATTTTCTTAATTAATGATTGATATGGAAGGGCCCAGCTTATTGTGGGTGATGCTACTCCTGGGCAGATTGTCCCTGTTGTATAAGAAAGTAGGCCAAGAAAACCATGGGAACAGGCAGCACTTGGCCCATGGCCTCTGCTTCAGTTCCCGCCCTGGCTTCCCTCAGTGATGGCTTGTGATCAGGACATATAAGGCAAATAAAGTCATTCCTCTCCAAATTGCTTTTGGTCCTTGTGATGGCTATTCTTGATTGTCAACTTGATTATATCTGGAATGAACTACAATCCAGAAACACGTGAGAGATTTTCTGTTTGGTTTGAGGTAGGTGAATCCACGTGTAGTCCAGACCTTTGAGGTAGGAAGACCCACTCCTTTGATCCAGATCTTGAGGCTGGATGACATACCTTTAATATGGCCCACACCTTCTGCTGGAAGCCTATATAAGAACATAGAAGAGGAAGCTTTAGTTCTTTCCTTGCTTGCCCTTATCTTGCTAGCACATTCATTCCTGAAGACCAGCTGAGACATCCAGCCTTGTGGACTGGGATACTACTGGATTCTTGGACTTTCTCTTCATAGCCTGCCATTGTTAAATTAGCTAGATGCCAGCCTGTAAGTCATTCCAATAAATCCCTTATATATTCATTCTATAAGTCCTGTTACTCTAGGGAACCCTGGCGAATGCAGTTGTGGTGTTTCTCACAGCAACAGAAAGCCAACTAGGAGAGTATCAGAGGAGGGCAAAGGATATGAACTGTGATTGGCAGCTATTCCTTACTCGGTGTCAGGAATTTTTATGCACTTATTCGTCTTATCTCACACAAATACTCTCTACCATTCTTACGGGATTTCTCTCCAAGAAATATTTGTGGTGATTAAGACGTTTCACGGATGAGATGGTTGTGACTGCAGAAATCAAGTTATATTCTGACCAGGGAAGGATTCTGCAGGGAGCAGAGTGACATGGGGGTGGCTGGTCTGAGAGTGACTGGGTTGAACATGTGAACGCATGTCCTGCGTTGTCCCCAGATGGTGACATTACTGTGTAGCAAGCAGAACTGCACACCCTTCTCCTGGCAGTATAGTATTCTATATAGAGATGTGACAAGTTCTTCTGTCTTAGTTTTGAACTTATCCCTTTTGCTCCTGTGAAAATCGCCCCCAGGGAATTGCCTTGTCCACACTCCCAGAGATTATTTCTCTCCAATAAATCCAGAAGTGTTTCGTTTTTGTCAACTTTCAGTGCTGAGAATTGAACCCAGGGCCTCTTGCACGCTAAGCAGGCACTCTGTCACTGAGCTGTGGTTCCAGCCCAGCGCTTGGTTCTTTATCACACAGCCTGCACTTCCTTGCCCTGTGGCAGCGGCAGTTCCCACTGCTGGGGGATCCTCCTGTCATCCCACTGGGGGCCCTTCCTCTGTGACTTTGTTGTTGTTAACCATCGAACATTTGCCAAATTGGAAAATGGGAAATTCATGTCTGCTCTTTCAACAATACTAAAATTCTTAAGTTTATCAACTAAGAAAATACTATTCTTCTTTGCGAGCTCTTGCTTTTTGTATTGCCATGACCTCGTCCCCAACTGTGGAGACCTGGAGTCTTGCTGGTTCCTCTGCTCCTGTTCACAAGTCAGACCCATCAGCCCCACACTGGCCTATCCCAGATCCTCCTTCCAGAATGTCATTCTTGACAGCTCTACTATCACTGGCTATTTGCAGATCATCTTCACCCTTCCTATAATTTATTTTATTTCTCTTGGAGATCGCCTTTGCTAAGTTCCACATTGTCTCTGAGGAGCTTTGTAACAGGCCTCCTAGGGGAAGGACCACACCAAAGCCCAACTTAAAATCTATCCATTGTTCCCTATTGCTCTCCTTCCTACATCAAGTGCAAACGCAGCAACAAGGTGTGCTGCCGGTCACTGTCTGGCCCTTGGCTACTACCTTCCTTCCGAGCCTGCTCTTCTCTCTGGGGCACCCCCTTAGGTGGCAGCCTTGGCATTATTTCCAGTCCCTAGAGGGTGGATGTTGCTGCTACCTTCTCCGCTATCTCTCTGCCTGGTTGAACCTCCACTCATCCTTTCAGACAAAGCTTCCTGCTTTTCTCCCCAGTGAAGCCTCGGCTGGCCTCCACAGTCACTGCCTGGCACTTCCTCCTTCCGCCATCTGTCTACCTTGTGCACACCACCCTCAGAGCAAAATAACAGGGACGTATTTTCTCGGAGTCCAAAAGGCAAACTCTAGTCTGGACGACAGATGAAAGAAAGAAAATGAAAATCTTTTAGTGACTTTCTCAGGCAAGGATAAGGAAAGTCCTGAAGCATGATGGGGCAGAGAGGTAACAGGTGCAAAGCCCCTCAATTTACCCTGACCACCGTAGGTGCTTATGTGTGTTTATTTCTGATGTTATTCATTTAAAAGATATTTTTGGTCCAAGAATATTTTAATAACAGGAACAAAGCACACTCATAGTGGGCTTATAATGGTGTATAAAAATGACACTGAATATGTGAGGGCTATTTCTATTCCAGTGATTTCAAACAGCAGTGGTATGCTTTCTTATGGAAGTTGTTCGGAGAATAGAATAAAAATAACCCGTCTGTGACGGTAATAATGAACAACTCGCTGTTTGCTCTGTCTCTGCCTCGTCAGGCTGAATACTCTCTGAGTGAATTCATTTAATTAAAAAAAAAAAACCAACAACTTCTTCAGGTCTTTTATCTCCCTTTGATACACAAAACTGTCTGAAACATAGAAAAGTTAATTTCAACACCAAGCCTTCAGAGCTGGGAAAGTGCGGGGCCTGTCAGAAGCGTAACTCAGTGGATTTCACAAGGTCTGGGTGTTTCTTTGCACTCGATCTGTTAGAATGTCATTTGCAGTTTACACCTACAGAGGGCGGCTGAAGACACACTCAGTTCACATTACCTCAATACCTAGTGACTATTTGAATATTGCATTTTATGAAATCATTGAGTAATGCTTTAAAATTGGGATGGTGGCTTCTTTTCACCATTTTAAGAGTTCTATAGCTTTTGTTAGATGCTTGGATTGCAAATATAGTCTTTCCTGGAACTGGGATCTTCAACATCTCATTTGTTTGCTTGTTTTAGGGATAGGGTCTCCCCATATCTCCAAGTTTAAAAACCTTTCAGTCTCAGCCTTCCAAGAATAGAGACTATAGGTGTGTGCCACCACGTCTGCCTCTTTCAGATAGCTCATCATTTTACTTGCAAGGTTCTCAACTCAACGCAACGTAAGCAGTCATTTCCCCCCACATATTAGTACCTTTGTGATATGTGAAAGAGAAAGGTGGCCAGAATTAATCTCATGAAAATAGATTCTTAGTTTCGTGCTTAGAAGTTGGCTTTCTTTGTTCCTCCTTCATTTCTTATTTATTTAGATTTTCTATTTGCAACAGATTGTTTCAGTGAATATGATAGAACCAATACATAGTTCTCTTTCACTCCGAAGTCTGTTTTCTCCAGCCATAGAGTTTTGAATTGGTACTACCCACTTGTTCCCAGCACTTTAAAATATCGCCTCAAGGCCTCTTGTCCTAGTTTTGGTGGAAAAGGCAGCCGCAGTGTCCGACTGCCCTGTGCAGGGCAGGAGCCTTTGCTCACTGACTCACGTTTTCAGCAGGTTTGCTGTGGTAGCCGTAGTGTGCTTTTTCTTGGTGCATACGCTGTTTGGTCTTGATAGAGACTCCAAAATCTTTATGTCTCTGTGGTTTTACATCATTTGTTGTTTTTTCAAGGTCTCTGGTTGGTCTATTGTCACATGCCACTTCTGACACATTACTTCTTTCTCCTTCTGAGACTCAGATTTTTAAAGAGGTATCATATATTGCTTGTGGTCTTTTCTGTAGTTGCAATTCCTTATTTCTTTTCATGATTGAATATTTCCTATTGACCCATTTCTAGCTCACTAATCCTTTCTTGAACTGTGTTTAGTTTATTTAGTGTATTTAAATCACTAGCCAAGTTATCAATTTAAGCACGTTATTTTTAATTTCTATAATTCCCCATTTGATTATTTTCATTTATTTATTTGTACACGTGCCTATGTATGGATGCGCGTGCGCAATGGCATGCTCATGGAGGTCGAAGGACAACCTGTGGAAGTCTGTTCTCTACTACCACGTGGATTCTGAGGACTGAACTCAGGTCGTTGGACTTGACAGCAAGCATTCTTACCTGCTCAGCCATTTCACCAGCATCACCATTTGATTCTTTTTAAAGTTGTAGTTACTTGGTAAATTTAGTCACCATGTAGTTACTCGAATAAGAACGCAGGTATTCTCGCATTCATGGCTGATCACGCTCGTTCCTGATAACTGACGGTGCTGCTGTTTCCGCAGCCGTTGTTCTAATCTTTCTTGAGGTTCAGTCGTTTGATCTTCTTGCATATCCGTGACTTATTAAGATTTTTAATCTACTGGGGATGCTAGTCTCTGTTTACTCAGCTCATCTCCATTTGTATCTTCTCTGCTGTTAAATGTAGGTTTACTCTGTCCCACAAACTCTAGGTGCACATCCCGAGCTCTCAGCCCCCTCCTCTGTAGTTCAGAGCAAGAGGAGGCAGGGGTGGACCCTCCAGCAATTTCCCTTTGTTGGAGAGAAGGAAACTACTATAGCACACACTAACCCTTTTCAGGGAGATTTTCTTTCCAATCTCAAACTCCTCTTTTAGCCCTAATAAGCACCTTTATAAATAGCTTCACACTTCAGAATGGAAGAATCCTGCACCTGTTTTCTTGGGGTCTCAGTTGAAACAGATGCAAAGTTTTCTTTTAGTAGTCTGTTATAGTATGAGATAACACTATCCTCTTCCAGGCATTAAGAATTCTATCATTGCCCTTACTTTAAATGCATAATTTGTGACCTGGAGAGATGGCCCAGAGGTTAAGAGCAAGTACTGCTCTTTCCAAAGACCCTGTTTAGGTTCTCAGTACCTACTCTGGACTGCTTGTTCTCCATGTAACTCCATGTTACATGTAACTCCATGTAACTCCAATCCCATGGGATCTGATACACCATGTCCTCTGGGAGTACCTGCATACAGGTGGTACACATAAACTCACATGAGCACACTTACATGTACATAAATAAGAATAGTAAAACATTTTTAAATGCTTGATTTTAACCATCTATTGTGTGTGTGTGTGTGTGTGCGCGCACGCGCGTGCATGTGTGTATGTGTGCACGTATGTGTGTGTGCATGTGTGTGTTTATAATTGTATGGGTATTTTGCTTGCATGTATGTCTTCGTCTACTTGTATGCCTGGTACCTGCAGAGGCCAGAAGATGGTATCAGACCTCCTGGAACTGGAACTGGAGTGACAGATGATTGTAAGTGGTCACATGGGTGCTGGGAATGAATCCATATCCCCTGCAAGAGTGGTAAGTGTTCTTAACCTCTGAGCCATCTTTCCAGACTCCACGCAGTCACCTCTTTGATCTATTACACTGCAGGGATCTGGAGAGCATCCATATCTATGACCAAGTCAAGAGGCAATTAGAATTATAGATCAGATTCTCAGCTGTTAGGATATTATCCATAACTGGAGTCACAGAAATGACTGCTATATTTAGATTGGGAGTATAGGATAGAGAACGTAAGCCGGATGGTCTTAGACCCAGTGAAATTAAGTTGAGAGTTCCAGGACTTTATGGGAAGATGTACTCATCATCCAAGTATCCCTTCATCCCAGTGTGTGCAGACCACTCTGTCTTTTCATACCTTTTTTGTTCTGGCTGAAATCCTTAATTTCTTGACTAAGACATATGATTTTTGTATGTTGTGTGTGTGTATGCAAATATGTATGCAATTATTTCTGAATTCACCTATGCAAAACCAAATAGGAAATTAACAGAGACTAAGCTAAACTCTTGTATATATATATATATATATATATATATATGTCTGTGCTTGCGTAGACGTGGACAGCATATATGTGCATGTGTGTATGCATGCATGTGCATGTGTTTGTATGTGTGTGAGGCAGAAGCAGCATGACCCTGATAATGATTGCTTATAAATGTTAAAATGATGATGATTATAGCATAAATGTGATGTTTTAACCAAACTGAGCCCTTTAGGACATTTTGAATCATTCTTTGCCCATTACCCTTGGTGATGTCTCATGCACTTTAAACCTCTGTTGCTGTTCCCTGCCATTAATATACTGCCCAATAGCACTCTTGGAGAATCTCTGCTGCCCTGAGAATTGACCCAGACATTATGACCGTGTGCTCTAGGAAAATTCCTGCACATTATAAACACATCAGCGAGTCAGCAGATGCGGTAATGATAAAATTGCACTGTTTCAGTTTCAGCAGCTTCCTGAAAGTCACTCACAAGGAAATGCTTCTGGGTCTAAGGTCAAATCTCTTGGTTACCACTCATGGTGCCTGGGGCTCCAGGAGGCATAGATATTAGACCCAAAGGGGCGCTGGTCCTTGCATTGGTCTTAAAGTGAGAGAAATCTGGGAGAAATAGATGCATAATATTATTAAAGTCCCCAGAGATTCTTTTGCTCATTGAACTTAGATAAATTATTAACATTAACAAATTCCTTTTCTCCAAGATAAAGTTTTCCCTGGCTGGAGATTGCAAGTTGAGCACTCATGTGACTTGAAGGGTAATAATGCAGAGTCAAAGGGAAGTAGATTCAAAAAATTCCTGTTAATACACACACACACACACACCGTTCCAGGAACCAACATGGAGACGGTCTGTAGGCTCCTTCAAGGGGACTCCTTGACCCTGCCTCTGGCGTCATCATATTACCTATGAACTGTCAACATATGGCCTTGACTGTGTCACATGTGTGTGTATAATGTGTATTTTGGGAAAGAAGAAACAGTCCTCTTTTAGGAATCATCTAGAATGGCTGTGCATGGATGTAGACATTCAGGTTCTTTTCTTGGACTCTTGAGCTACAGTTCCACGATTTTAATAAATTATTGCTTTCTCTATTCTTTAAAGCATCTGTGATCCCTTCTCAATACATGTCTGTTCATGTCAGTAGCAAAAACTCTGCAGTTGTTCTAACATTATACATGTGCAGGGACCTAGCAAATCTCTTTAATGTAATTCTGTTGGTTTCAGATTGAATGTTATTTAAGACAATACTGATTTCCACTAGACTGTGATTTTTTTTTTCTCCTCTGTAAAACAGGACATAAAAAGATGAAAGAAAAATTATGAATTTCATCTTTCATATATCATCCATCAAATGTTTACTAAGGTTGTCAGAGGGATATGAAAAGACACAGATCAGCCCACTATAGTCTTCATGGTAAAGTAGGACAGAGAGGTCTGTACATACTGGACTCTTACACAATACGGCAATTCCATTACACTATGAAAGAGGATTTGCTATGTTCAGGAACAAATCCTGTTTTGGGAGATCTTTGGGACTTTCCACAATGGAGAGATCACTTGTCTTTGCTTTGGGCAGTGAAGAGAATCTCACCTGTTGGTGTTCTGTAGATGGAAATGGAAGGAAATGAGCCACAGTGTCACATACTTAAGGAATTATAGACGCTTTGACCAATGGATGAATTGGAGTGGCAATAGATGGGACATAATAGTATGTTTCTCAAGATCATTAAGGACATAGAATGTCAGGCTAATGTACTTGAGATAACAAAGAATCAAATGATCTTTCTTTCTTTCAAAATTTGAGAATAGTAGGACAGACAGAAACATATAAACAAATATAAACTTTAAAGATGATAATTTGCTTAGATGATCTTTCAATGAAATATAAATGAGAAATTTGTATCACATTGTCTCCTCCCATGCACCGTGAGATCCGGGAGCACATCCCCTTATTCAAGGGCTTGGGCCACCTGTTGGTGTTTACCTCAGATATTGGAATTTGGATTTGGACCAGCTTTTGAACTCTCCTGGCATTGCTTCATCTTTCCAGACAGCTGCTCTTTTGAAGGATCCTTTTAAGTGATGCTTCTCTACTTATCTAGACAGAGCACACTCATGTCAACCAAGGCATAAATAGCATCCAAGCCACCTGCATGTCCAGAGGATGGAGGAAACTGGGCTGTTTTCCCACTGCAGGGATGCCAGTTTAGAGAGATTTTTTTTTTTTGTTGCCCTCTGAAATGATAGAAAAGGACCATATACAAAAACCTTGAATTTTGCTGTCAGGTTTTGTATGTGTGCTTTACCATTCTAATAAGTTTCTGAAAGCCTTCCCAAGACCACCCAATTATTCCACTACATTTTAAATACGTTCAAGTTCACTTGGAAATACTTCTCCACTGTCTTGCTTTCTTCCAAAGTATTAGGGTTGTCACTTTTGCTTCTTTCCAAGTACTTGACATTCCCAAAGGCTCAGTATTGCATAATGCAAATCACCCAGAGCCTTCTATAGTGCCCCTCAATAATAGAGTCCTCTTGGGGTGTGAGAGATCATCATCTAAGAGGACAATCAGAGGGTGCCATCCATTCACACAGTCTGAATCAGAGCTGTCTCATGAGCCAGGGATGAGATTGATCCCAGGAGTTTATGTGAAAACTTCAATGGAGCTTGTGAAGGTCCAGTCACATTTCTTAGAAGGCCTGAGAGGTTACAAGTGTGACTTTTTCTGTCTTATCTTCTCTGTCTCTTTCAAAGACTGCCTGTTAAAAAAATATTTGGCAGAGCTGAAGGCACAGATTGCCATGGAGACCACAGAGCTTCTGGTTTGTGTTTGCTTCCCTATCAGGTGTTGCCGGGAGATCCATTCCCCTTGTGTCACTGCCAACTACGTGAACTCCAGTAACATGGATGGGCAAAGAAATCACTGGTAAAAACAGATACCTCGCAGAAACCCAACTCAGTCCTTTGTCAACTGAGTGAAAAGTCTTCTGTGAATCCCGTGAATCCTGGGACCTGGAATCTAGGAGAAGAGCAGCGAGGAGTAACTGCAGAAGACACAAGATGTGTCTCCACTACATAGATCTTCACTTAGGCTTTGCACTCTCTTAGGAAACAATGTTGTGATTAGTTATTAAGAGTTTCTGGTGATGGAGAAATGGTAGAGAATGCTCCCATAGCCTGGGAAGCAGCTTCTGTCCTCAGAATTTCGTGGCCCTTCACTGTTGGTTTCAGTTTCCCTGCAAAGGAGAAAAGATACTCCAGTGATACAAACATGTCCCCCCCTTGCCTTCATGTCACAGGGATGAGATGAAGGAGCTAGGTTCTGATATCAGCTCCCAGGATGCATTGCTTTCCTTGCCAAACTAACTGTGTAGATTATTTTATGTCCTGGAGCATATATGTCACGCCTTTGCCTTAACATATTTGTGTTCACAGCCATATGGGTTAGAGTACCTGGTTGATGCTAGACATTTCTGCAGAGAAAAATGCAAAACACAGTTTGCTAGAAAATTCATCGCCATTATTGATTTATTGATGTTATCAATGGCTACGCATTGGACATTCCTTATGTGCTCATCACTGTATTAGATTCTGCAGTCATAAGTACTAAAGTCTTTCAACCAATTAACTGCAGGTCATAAGAAATGATACAACCCAAGGAAAACGCATACTGAGATCATGGTAATAAGACCCAAGGAAGAAAACAAGGAAGGAAAAGGGTGTAAGCTGAGTACTGTAGATAGGGAGGACTCATTCAGATATGTAAGGAAGTGATGAAGAAAGGCACATGGATAAGGGCATCTTAAGAGGGCAGAAAGTCACACGTGCAAAGGCGTTGGGTCTAGCGTGTGCCCGGCGTGTCTGAGAATATGAAAAGTGGCCAGAGAGACGTGAGTAGAGTGATGGACATCCGCACGAGAGCAGAGGGTTCGCTTGAAAAGGGCTGGACTCTGGTTGTCTTAAACTTACACCAGTGATGGGGGTGGAGAGACGGCTCAGCAGCTGGTAGCGCTTGTTGCTCTCGCAGAGGACCTTGGTTCACGTTCCAGCACCCACATGGTGGCTCACGACCATCTGTAACTCCAGTTGCAAGAGATCTGACACCTTCTTCCCACCTCTGCAGACTCCAGGCACACACAGACTACATGCACATACATGCGGACAAACACTCAGATGCATAAATTAAAACACATCTAATAAACTTGAATCCATGAGTTGCTGGGACAGGGAAGGCGCAGGGCAGTTCCCAGAGGGGAATTTAGCACAGAGCCACTGACAGTTCTCATACCCGAGAGCTGGGAGAATGAGAGGCTTGGTTCTTGAGGGGTGTTCTGAGCCTGGTGTATGTCACAGAGTTGCCGTACGTTCCAGTGGGATAAATAAAGTCATGCTGTTCTCTCATGTGTACACAAGTGAACTGAAGTTTAAGAAGATTAAATGGACGATTTGGGTTAACACAGTTGCATGTGATGCCTCTAGGCCACGGATTGGTCTTCTGGTGTGAAGACACCTATCCCTCCGACAACACACTCCGTCTGTTTGCCACAGGACTCTGTGTGACTGAGTGATGAGTAGACTGTACCTGTGATGTTGACGTGTCTGCTCTGACCCACTGTGACCAAACTCCATTTCCTCGGGTGTTGCATGTCAACCTCCCATAACCTTGGGCCATGAATATGACATGAGTGGCCCCTCTGCATATGTGATAAGAAATCACCCTGGTCTCTTCTTCTACTCTTTCCTTTCTATTCTCCCAGTCCCTCCCTTCCCCCTTCTTCACTCTGTCTTTCCCCTTTTCTCTTTTCCTTAACTTTCCCTCTATCCCTTCTTTCCTCCTGCCTACATTCTCCATCCTTCCTTTTCTGCCATGACTAGTTTGTAATATGTACATCCTTTGCCCAGCAAAGTACCAAATATTTTAAATGAAAATATAAATTCAGCTATGTGTAGTGGTACATGCCTTTAACCTAGCATGCGGAGGTAGAGGCAGGCTGATCTGTGTGCAGCCTGGTCTGCATAGCAAGTTCCAGAAAGCTAAGACTATATAGTAAGACCTTGTCCAAACAACAACAACAAAATCTCCTAAAAACTAATAATTTTGAACACTGAATCTAGAACCATGAGGGAAGAGGCTTTGAGGTGGGGACAGTCCCTTTTAAACATGTTCTGCCAGAGACACCTCTAATATGTGCTAAACACTGAAAAAACAGCTCAAAATGTTTGAATATTATACATTTTCCTTCCTGTGCACCTGAATGATGATTATTACCTCCTAACTGCATCATTTCTGTGGTTCCTAAGTACAAGAACATAACAGGAGAGTTGAGCAAGGGGTCAAATCTAAAAGAAACAAACTTATTTTTTTTTAAGATATGTAATATTTAAATTTTTCTTTTTCTTCTATCTTTGAAAACAGATTTTTTTTCTCATACAATATATCATGATTACAGTCCTTCTTCTACTTCCCTCAGTTCCTCCCCACCTTCCCTCCTGTCCAAATCCACCAGCTTTTTGTCTCTCATTAGAAAACAGGGAAAATATGAAAGTAAAATATGATATAATAATATAAAACAAAACTAAAGCATTGGAATAGGACAAAATAAACAGAAGGAAAAGAGATCAAGAGAAGTCAGAAAAAACAGATATAGCAATGGAGACCCACTCATTCGTATAATCAAAAGATCATAAAAACACTAAATCCCATAAAAACACAAATGGAAGCCATAACACATATACAATGGACCTGTAGGGTAAGAAGATATATATACACACACACACACACACACACACACAAACACACACACATACACACACACACACAAAGACAGAGACAGAAATAGAGAGCAAAGAGAAGGAGACAGAGAGATATGACTTTATGAGACAAGGAACCTCCAAAGAGGATTTGAGTTCATTTCTGTTGGCCATCTGCCCCTGGGCATGGAGCCTACACTTGAGAGTAGTTTCTTTCCCCAGGGAGACTCCCTTGGAGAAAACTAATTTCATTTGCAAGTAGTTCTCTATTGGAGACATCTTCTGGGTTAGGGATGGGGTGTGTGTCCACTTTTGGTTTCGGCTCTAGATGCATCTGGTGTAAACTTGTGCAGGCTCTGTGCATGCTGTTATGGTCTCTGTGAGTTCATATGTACATCTATCCTGTTGATTTAGAGGGCCTTGTTTCCTTGGTGTCCTCCATCCCCACGGGCCTTTAGACTCTTTCCACTACCTCTTCTACAGGGTTTTCTGAGTCTTTAGGGAGGAGATTTGATGGAGATATCCTTTTTAGGGCTGAGTGTCCCAAGGTCTCTCGCTATCTGCGTACTGTCTGGATGTGAGTCTCTGTATTTGTCCCCATCTGCTACAGGAGGAAGCTTCTCTGATGGTAGCTGAGCAGGCACTTATCATATTTGTTTTTCTAGGTATGGGTTACCTTAGTCAGGATCATTTTTTTCTAGCTCTATCCATTTATCTGAGAATTTCATTTTTAATAGCTGAATAATATTGCACTGTGTAAATGAACTACGTTTTCTTTATCCATGCATTTGTTGAGAGACATGTAGGTTGTTCCCAATTTCTGGCTATTCTGAATACAGCAGCAATGAACATGGTTGGGCAAGTGTCCCTATGGTAGGATGAAGCATCCTTTGGGTATACGCCCAAGAGTGGTATAGCTGGTCTTAAGGTAGATCGATCCCCATCTTCCTGAGTATCTACCACGTTTCCCTTCCAGCTGTTCAGATTTGCACTCCAAACAGCAATGGATGAGTGACCCCCCCCTTACTCCATATCCTTGCTGGCATGAACTGTCATTTGTTTCATTGATTTAGCCATTTTGAAAGGTGTAAGATGTAATATCAAAGTAAAAAATACTTAGTTTTTTTTTTCTCATTGTCCTCCTCTTTAGTTGCTATGCAGAGTGTCTGGCAGATTCTGGAGCCATTTTGTTTACTCTGAGAAAAATGTATATCTTTATGATGATTTGCGGTTGGATAATCAGTGTCAAATTCAAACATCTAATGTTTAAAGCAGGGTCTACTTGAGGATGTTTGACTTGGGTTAATGTCAAGTCACTGGCCTTCCCTGGTGTAGACATTTGTTGACCTGGAGGCAGGAGAAGAGGGGTGATACTTTAGTTACTCTCCTATTGCTGTGATAAAACACCATGACCAACTTACAGCAAGGTGGGTTTATTTAGGTGTATGGTTCCAGGGTGTTAGTGTCAATGATGGTTGGTACCTGGAGCAGTGAACTCAGAGCTGTGGAGTATATTTTAGACTCTTTGTAGGTTCCAAATTGGGTCCCATCATTTGAAATAACTGTGAACAAGGATGCATCCCATTCTGGGTGGCTATCTATGGTTCCTTCAGTCCTAGCACCCCACCAGTCTCTTTCTGTGGACCTGAACCCCCAGGCAGCTTCCCTGGCCCAAACAGAACAGAGATGCCCAATCTACACCCACCTCTGTTTCTTGTATTCTACACATGATCTGGCAAGGACTGTGAGCTGTACTGTACCAGTTTCAAAGGTAATGATCCTTGCTTTCTCTTGCTTGTGAAATTTCTTCTTCAGGAGTCAGGTCACATCCACAGTCCTCTTCATCTTTCTTGGATAAGGATGTGTAGAGGAAATGTAATCTTTTAATCCAGCACCGTGACTGCTCTAGCAAAGGATTACATTGAAGGGCAAGTATGATAGACGTTTGATATCTGGTCAGGCAGCATGGCTGCTCTAGAGTAGAAAGAATGGTAGTACACACCTTTAAACCTAATTCATTAGGCAGTAGTGGCACATGCCTTTAATCCCAGCTCAATATAGAGAAACAGGGAGTAGAAGCAGAGTGTGGAAGTAGCAACAGGAAGTAGAGCTCAGAAAGAGGTGGAAGCAGACAAAAAGCAGAGCAGAGAGACAGTTCAGTCAGGCAGTTTGAGCAGTCAGCTCCTAAGTAGTTCAGTTCAGAAGGAGAAGCTGAGAAGAGCAGAGGCAGTTGAGAATAATCTAAGAGAGAAAGCAGAGTCAGAAGCAGATGGTTTATGATTTAAACTGCAGAGTGAGCTCAGTCTGCAGTCTCAGAGGCTGAAACATTCTAGGTTTAGGTTTGAAGATAAGATTGTATAGAGGCTGAAACCGTCTAGGACCAGGGATTGAATTAGCAAAGAATATATTGTCTTCTGCCATGAACCCATGAGAATAATTAAATAAATCAATGCATATATCAACACTTACAAGAATGGCTCAAGGCCTGCACATTTAAATTTATGCACATGCATAATGAACTCTCCAGGGTGAGGTGGAAGCTGCTGCTCCTGAGAACTCTCTCCTCTCTTGCACTCTTGAGTGGTAAAAGAATGATCGTAGTCCTGTCCCTCCTACTATGTGTTTCTTCCATTATACATACTCTCTCTCCTCCCTCCCTCTTCCTCTTCCCTTCTCTCTCCCTCTCCTCCACACTCCTTGCTTTATCTCCAGTACTCTAGGAGCAGCATTGTGTAGCCGTGAGTACCTGACTTGCTATGATCCATGACATTCTTCCAAGGTGAAGCCCGTGAAGCGTGTGTACAGTGTAAGGCTGGGCCAGACAGAAGTTCTGATTCGCAGAAGGTCTTCTGCAGGCCTGCAATTCTTTCTTCTCAATGGCTGCAAAGTAAAAGAAGTAGGTCATTCTCTATCACACACACACACACACACACACTCACACACTCACACATTCTCACACACACAACCATGCTTATAAGATTTCAAGAATTTCAGCTTGCAAGTCAGAAATTTCACACCTCAGATAAACTGGCAAGAAGCCCAGAACTCGCCATTTTCACTTCACATACTGAAATTCTCACAGGGATTTACTGACAGAGTAACTGAGGTATTAGAAGAGCTTTGAGCCTGAGGTTCATTTGCATATGACCCATCCTATGTTATTCACTTACTGTGTGATTTCAGAGTCTGTTTTGTTGTTTTGAGATGTTCTGCAAATCACACATATATTTATATTTGATATCCCCTGCCATTCAAAAGCACCAACGTTCTGACAAAGACGTGTATAATTAACCATCCGTCACCTTACCTTCATGCTTTACATATTACTTTTACAAATACAATACTGTAGTATCTTCCTGTAACCAGATACCCTTGGGTTTTATTAAGTAGGTAACTAAGCTGACTAAAGCATCTTAATCCTCTACAATTAGACATGGTAATTTAATTATTAATTACACTTTGGTAGAGTATTGTAGACTGCATACGAGAGGCAGAAATGTTGTTAGCTTCTTGTACTTGGATGTTCATGTTTATGATGTACAGATACAACCTTCATGTAAGCAATAGTCTTTTATTATTAGTTTAGTGATTTAGGCTAGCATACAAAGTAATGGACTGCATCAGGGCAGCTTCATTCATGTGTGTGCGTATTTACCCTTGTGCATTCCCATCCCCAGGTCCCTTCCTGTCCCTATGTTTCTTACCACCCCAGTCCTCCAGCTGCTTCTCTTTTGTCCCCAGTCAGGCCCCTTCTGTTTTCCTATTGCCTATGTACTATTACCCTCTCTGCTCTCCACCTCCTTTGTCAGCATCTCTTCCTCCCTCTCATGATCCCCTTTCTAGTTTTGTGACCTACAGATATGCATATGTAAATACGCATATTATTTTAAATCTAGGTTGTTCATATGAGAGAAAGCATAAAGGATTTCTCTTTGAGCCTGGCATATTTTGCTTAACATAGTGATTTCTAGTTGTATCCACTTTCCTAAAAACACCATATTTAATTTTACTTAAAGTTGCATAAACTTTCTTTTTGTAGATATAGCACTCTTCACTCTTCCTTCCTTCATACTTCTGTTGATGTACATCTAAGCTGGATCCTTCTCCTAGCTATGGTGAATACTTCAGTTATAAACATGTGCAAATCTCCCTGTGGAATGTTGCTTTAGAGTCCTTTGGGTGAGCAGCTAAATGGTATGGTAGCTCAACTTTTAGTGACCATGCAAGTTTACAGGTCCGTCAGCAATGAGTGAAGGTTCTTGACAAATCTCTCCATCATATTCACGTCTATTCTTTTTGGTTTGTGACCCACTGAGATTAATCAAGGCTATCTTTGGTCTGATTGGTCCTTTGGAGCCTGGTGGAGTCTGCAGTGGGAACACAATTGAAGACAAGGACTCACCCTCTCTAAGAGTCTATTAGAAGCTAATAATTAAGAGGTTAAGGTTGAGTCCCCATGAGCTCCTTCCCTTCTCTGACTGACTGTTGCTAGGGCCTAAGGCAGGTTGTTGAGTTAATGATTGCAATAGTTGTGTTGAATCTAGAAATGGTGTTCCATAGGCCTTACCCCTATATTAAATACTTTCTGGCCCTTCTTCTTCTTCAATGTTTCCTGAGCCTTAGAGGGGGTGGTTTGAATGCCCCTTTAAAGGCTAAGCTCACAAGTACTGCTTATTCTCTATCCTGGGCAGCCAAGGTCTGCATTTAGCACAGTTCATTGTAAGGAGAGGTTTCTTTGATTAAAGCTTTTGAACTATGGTTATAAGCATAGATATTTATAAAGCAGCTTGCTGCCTTGACAGTGTCTTAGTTACTGTTCTTTTGTTGTGAAGGGACAACATGACTAGGGCAAAGTTTAGAAGAAAGTGTTTAACTTGGGGCCATGCTCAGTGTTTCAGAGGGCATATCCATAGTCATCATGACAGAGAGTGTGGTAGCAGGCAGACAGGCACTAGAGCCGTAGCTAAGAGCTTACTTGCTTCCTGACCGACAGGCAGTAGACTGGACAGAAACAGAATAAGACCTGCCATGACATTTGATTTTGAAACCTCAAAGCCCACCTCCAAGTGATATAACTCCTCTAATAAAGCCATACGTCTGAATCCTTCTTAAATAGTCCACACCAACCAGCAACAAAAAACTCAAATATATGTGCCCATGGGGGCCATTCTTGATCAAACCACCACAGACTGGTTAGATAAACACTGTTAATAAGTCTTTTGCCTGGCACTACATCTCCCCACACCTGGGTTGTTATCTGGGCTTACGGTACCCATCATGAGCCATCCCATGGGACTCCACTCCAAACACAGGGAAGCTGGTTACGACCACCACAGACAAGCCACTGCTATGCAAGCAGTCATATCGCATATCCCACCCGGCAGGCTGGACTTCTGGTTCACAGAGCTCAGAGCTTGGCAAGATTCATGATGCCTTTTTGTTCCCAGCAGCCCACTCAGCCAAACCACCCTCTCAGTGGTTTGAATGACAGTCAGTATGGAGTGGATGGTGGTGGAAAGCTGAAAAGAAGTACATTTTGAACTATGGAGCAAGCTATGTTGTTGCTTCGTGTATTGGATTTATTGAGACTCAATGGCATTAGGTGTAAGAGACTATGACTTTTCAGATACGCAGCCCTGTGAGCTCTGGCACAGAACAAGGTCTGTAAGATGTAATACTTCCTTGCTTTGTTTTGAGGATACTGGTGATATTCAATAGGAAAATGATACAGGAACTTCAGAGCTCAGCTCCTACATTTGTGTGCCACCCCCTCCTAAATTTTTCCTAGAGCAAAATAATGTTTCTGTTTATGAGAATGTTCTTTGAAAAGACACAGGGCTGTGCTAACCCACAACAACATACAGACAGAAAGCAAAATGCTGCTTTAGAAAATTTCGTGGCTA
Organism: Cricetomys ansorgei; assembly: GCA_026225945.1. Taxonomy (NCBI): domain Eukaryota; kingdom Metazoa; phylum Chordata; class Mammalia; order Rodentia; family Nesomyidae; genus Cricetomys; species Cricetomys ansorgei. The sequence continues at coordinate 14,645,468 of JAMJFZ010001133.1, forward strand.
TTATGAATTTTCATGTGACAGAAAACAACAACATCAACATTTATATTTGGCTTTGAATCAGGGCATCACTGTATATTACTCTCTGACTATGGGATATAAATTATGTCATTTTTAAGAGCTGTTTTTCTTCATGTTGATAAAATTTCACAGGTATATCATAAAGCTGCTTTCTCAATTTTTCGGTTAATTTTTTTTTAATCTGAGGATTGGGGATTGGAGAGATGGCTCGGTGGTTAAGTTCATTTATATAGTTTCAAGCATCCACATTATGGGGCTCACAACCACCTGTAATTCCAGCTCTGGGGGAGTCTGTTACCATCTTCTGGCCTCCACAGTATTCTTCACTAAGGCATACATACATACCCATACACAAACCCATGCACATAATTAAAAACAATAAAGTAAATCTTTAAGAATTCAAGGATTGCTATATCTATACTCACTTCAGTAATTGTTACCTAAAATGTTTAACTGGTGTTTCTTTATATCCTGCAAAAAAAAAAACTAAAGAGAATTCTTCAAAATAGAAAGGGTGCGTGAAAGGGACGGTGAGCCTACTAGGCAGGAGCATTGCTCAAGATCTGAGGCTTCCACCCCCCCTTTAGTTCTTGTCACTTTTGTCCAACACTTATTCTGTTATAAGAACCAGTAGGATTAGAAATAAAAGATGAGTAGGAAGTAGTCTTTGTTCATTGTGTTCAACTAGAGAAGGTGGTTATTCAAATTAAAAAGCGTATGTTATCAGCTAGGGACAGAAAGCTAGACTACCATGGTCAAGGCCCTGGGTTTGATCCCCTAGCACTATAAATAAGCAACAAAACAACCACAGTCAGTTAGCATATATATCTCCATAAGCCTTCCAGAAAGGACAGAGAAAGAAGTGCTAACAGGAACATTTTCCACAGAATGGATTATTGAAGGGATGTAGGATTGAGCTTAGTAATAAAAGTGCTTAGGTAGCAAGTGTTTGGATCCCCAAATGAAGTGTGGAGGGAAAATCTGGGTGTGATAGTATACTTAAAACTACCCTGGGCTAAATAGTAAGATCTTATCTTAAAAAAAAATGAACAAACAAACAAACAACAACAAAAACAAGAGCTAAGGACTCAGCACAGTTTCAGAGGACTTGTCTAACTGACCAAGGCTCTTTGTTTGAAGTCCTGAAGGAAGATATCAGGTTTGGCAAGGCAGATGGGCAATATGTGCCATAGTAGGCAATCATAAAGAGATCTGCACAGTGACAACACCAGTGGACATGCCAGTGTGCATGGCAGAGATCTCACAAGGTTCCATCCCTAGATGAAGAGTTACAAGTAATCAATGGCTGCTGGATAAGGAAGAATCAGTTTTCTCCAGGAATGAGCTCCCTGCTAAGTTATCCAATTCCAACTGGTCAACCCCAGACACATGTACATACAGATAATGATAAATGGACTCAGAAGGAAGGATGTAAATGAACATATAAAACAATAATAATTAGAGAGTAGGAGGTCATGAATTTGGGAAGGAGTGGGTGAGGGGACACAAGAGGAATTGGAGGTGAGAGGAAGGGTGTGAGTGTTAAAGATGCTTATGTATAAAGTTCTCAACAAAAATAAGATTTAAGGAAACCATGTTGCATGGTTGGAAAGCTGTAAGAATTCAGAATGTGGTCATGAAGCAGAGAAAGATGAATATCCTGCATCAAAAAAGACCATTTCTTTCCTCTAAGCTTACATTTCCATGTGGATAATCTTGTTGGTTATATAAAGAGACAAGATGCTTTATGTGTGCTATTGTTACCTTTAAAATAAATTATCATACAATGAATAATTCAGGTAATAGGACACAGCTTTTATAATTAACTTTGAAGTTGCTGGTAGGCATGGAAATGGAAAATTGTAAGGGTCTCTAATAACCTGATAATTTCTTCTGAAAAGTGTTTCATCTTAATTTTCTTTCACTTTTCTTCTTTTGCTCTTGATGTGTAAACACCCACCAAGATCAGTATCTCCTCACCTTTTTTCTGCTTTAAAGAGAAGCTCCTTGGTTTTGATAGGTGTGGAACCATGTTTTTAACACTTGAAATTCCCATTTGGATTCATGTCTGCACATTCTTACAGCCTAAGGATTTAAGTTTACCCAGAAATCACATTTCTTGCTATTTTAAAACCTAAGTGATTCTAAATTCCCTCAGATATATTTTGTACTTCAGAACTCCCTGCCAGCAAGAAATCATTTGTCCACATGGACGTTTCTGAAACAGAGCCTTCGCAAACAAGGTGCACAACCTAAACAGAACATTTTGAAGAAAATGATAATGAGTATAAAATGGATCATTTCAGAATACTTGTCCTGATTGTGGAATCATAAATATTTTACGATAAATTTCACACAGAGCCTGGCTCTTCCCACAAGAAGGAAAATAGCATTCTTTTACCACCAGGTTTATTATCCTAAAAGCTTTTAGGTTTCCTTTTCCAACTTGGATTCAGATCAAACTCCTAAATAAATGACACATCTTTCTCCTCTTTTTTAAGCTGTTCTGACTCTGAAGGCCTTGGTTTCCTCAGGCTGGAACTGTTTCAACATCTTGCAATGAGACAACTAATTAAAGTGGTTTTGGTTTTGGCTGGAAGACTCTGCCTTTCCCTGACTGGAGTTTGTCATCTACAGTTGAAGCCAGTACAGCTCATTCCCATTTCTAAATTTTGTTTTGGAAAACACCATGCCTTGGTAAAACATAAAAACAAAAAACCCAAAATACTATGAATGAAGCATTTGATAGTTGGTTATCTCCCTTGTTCCTTCAGAAACCAAGTGGGATGTGTACCCAGAAACCATCATTCCTCACAACTTCATATGACCCCAGTCTGTAATGAAATGTGTCTTTATTATGAGTATTGAAATTTTGTAATGTCTTCTGTCTTACGTTTATGAGGACTTGATTTAAGAGAAAAGTAATTTCCTTTATTAACATTTTTGAGAGCCTCTTATTGGCCACATTTTGAGGATAGATGCAATTCCATATGGATTCTTTACTGTGTGTCCTTCTTACCATGCTATAACCTCTCTTATGGTAAGCCTAAGACTTTCACTGATTTTAATTTTTTCTTTAAGGTGGGATCTCAGCATGTAGCCCTGGTTGCCTGGAGCTCACTATGTAGACCAGGTTAGTCTTGAACTTACAGAGATCCACCTGCCTGTGCTTCCCCAAAGCTGGTTAAATGCATGTGCTGCAGTAACCGACTTCATCTTCATTGTTGAATCTTCTCCCCAGGGCACATGTCTGGCACATGATGAAGGATTAAGGAAATGCTTCCTGACAGTGTGGAAGGATTGGGTAGGGGTTAACCTTTGCATTAAGACAACATAGACAAGTGAGGATAAGATATAATTCATTGTATATTGTTATAATCACTGACTGGAAAACACACAGAGGCATGCTGTGATGGATGTTATAGTGTGGAATGGTTGTGAGTTATTTGAGCTCATAGAGAAACTGGCTGTAGAGTGGATTACGCTTCCCCCCCTATTCAGACCCAAGTATGTTTGTCTTAAAGTGTCCTTCATTGCCTCTTGTGTGGGGATGGATTGCCATTTCCACTCTAACAGAGAGGAAAGACAATAGCAAAACAACCAAACACTAAAAACACTGTTCCCTTGAGAACAGCTAGAAGGTCACCCACATCCGACAGAGGTTACTAGTTTTACCTCACAATATAAAAATGTGTAGAGCATGAAAGAGAAGCTGGAAGTTGAGATATGAGAATCCCATCCATGGAGAGAAAGTTCAACTAGGAACTCCATCTCCATGCCTTAACTCCCCCAGTTGGTTTCTGCTGGATGTTAAGAACATCTGATTTGATGATGTGTTGTCTACATGCTACTGTTTGTTCTTTAACTTGAAAGCCTCATCTGAGGGAACTCTTTGCTGTGCCTGGATTCTCAGTAGGGAATTCCAGCTGACTGCCTCAATGGGGCTTCCTGAGTAGATTTCTTCTGGATGTTCTTGAGGCCTAATTTGATGATGTCTTTCCTTTCTTTCCTCTTGCTTCCTTCCTTCCTTCCTTCCTTTCATTCTTTTTTCTTTTCTTTTCTTTCTTTCTTTCTTTAATCTATCTATCATCTATCTATCTATTATCATCAATTCTTGTTATTTATTCTTTTACTTTGATTTTCAAAATACTTAATAAACTCATTCAAAATAAAAGTGCAGTTATCATAGACAATTTTCTGAATCATATAAGACACATGTTTAAAAACCATGGGAACCAAATGATGGGCAGATTCTTCTGTATACAGGAAGGACAAGGCATGCCAGAAAAAAATTTCAGAGGAGAAGTTATCTGAAAAGTACCTTGAAGAAGTAAGAGCTCCTCAGAGGCCTGGAAGAGAGAAAAAAATGAGAATTTATGATCAAAGGAAAATCTGTAGCAGAAGTTCTCAACCCATGGGCCATGAAGGGGTTGAATGACTCTTTCCCAGGGATTGCCTACGATCATCTTCATATCAGATATTTACATTGCAATTCATAACAGTAGCAAAATTATAGTTATGAAGTAGCAATGAAAATAATTTTATTATTGGGGGGTCACTACAACATGAGGAACTGTATTAAAGGGTCACAGAGTTAGGAGAGTTGAGCCACTGCCCTGTAGTCAAGGCATGTTAAGTCTGAAGTATTTGGAAGACATAAAGATTCTCAATAGGCTTTCTCAAGGCTTGGAGCTCAAGACTTACCCTGTAAGACTTTAAGATCCTTACTTAAATCTGTAAAGGGTTTATATTTCAAGCCTTATTTTGAGCTTGGGGACACTGTGGCCACTAAATAGTAATTTACAATATGTAGACTAAGATTTAGAGAATACTAATATACCACTGTGTGTAGAATAAGTTGAAACTGTTCTGTTGACAAAATGCATTGCATCTAAGGAAGAAACGAAGGTTCAGATTGTAGCTATGACCCCAACCCCAAGGTTAGTTTTTCCTTGGGGAAGCATGGTAGCTATGGGCCAACTATCTTTTTGCTACACACCAGGGACACCATTACCTCAACAAAGCATTTGGCCTGGATTGTGTCCAATATGAATGGAGAGGATTTGGGATGTTATCACCCTTACAGTATAGTATGTACATGTCCATATTCACCACAAGGTAAAGGAAGAACAAACATTGTGAGAAGGTACCCAAGCTGGGCTTTACAATGCTAAAGGCACCACAGAATGAGTGGTAGAGGAAGGCCAGATATCCTGAGTTTAGTCCTGACTGATTGCCATAAATGCTTTGAGCATCTGTCCAGTATGCAAAACTGAGCCCTCAGGAACTTGTTCGGCAAAAAGATAGGGTAGGTAGATGGGAATGTGCTAGCTAAGTTTGGAAAACTTGTCTGGTAGGAGCTAGGTGACTAGCTGAATATGTAGGAGGCTAAGATACAGTCATGGCCAAAGAAGCTAAGTAGTCGGCTCTGAAGGAGAAGTGTTTTAATCACAGAGGGAGGTATCTAGATATTATCTTCAGGATAAAAGGAACTGGAAATACTTATCTTGCATCTTCTTTTCCTTGGAAATAATTTTGTAGTGGTAAAAATACAAATTATACAGGCAAACTTTTCAAATTAGAAACACATCTGTGTAAATAAAGTCTAGACCTTGAGATGCCATTGCCTTAAAATGTTTTCTGTAGGCAGGGCTGTGGCTACAGGGCTATGACTTGAGAACTCCCTGCCGTGCTTATTGTGATGAAATAGATGTGTTTATGGCTGGACATGGGCATTCTAAAGTCTCTTTGCATGGCAACTTTGAAAGTCAGCCTCCTCTGTTTTGTCTTGTTTTGTTTTTCAAGTGAATCTAGGAAGTATGAGAACAAAGAATCCTATTCCAGTGACCTGTAAAGCAAGTGTTATGTTTGTTTTCTCTGTTGAGGTAGTCATCAATTATGTGTGCTCCAAACTCATACTAATTTATCTTTCAGGAGAAGGTTCAATGGTGTCAAGAATTTCCTTCTGTGCTCTAGCTTATTAAGGAAGATGAAAAATCCCTGAAAAAAAGCAGGAAAGTAAACAATTTGAGAAGTGTGCTAAAATGAAAATATACTCTAAGGAGGTACTAGGAAGTACAGGGGAAAATCAATATTGGTGTTAAGAGGACAAAGAGTGAATGAAATTGATACTGAGAAAAAAAAAGGAAGAAGGTTACCACCGTGTAGCTCCACGACTGCATTAGTTACTTCCCTGCTGCTGTGATTAGACACCGCGACTGAAAGTGACTTATGGGACAGAAGTTTATTGTGGCTTAGGGTTCTAGGGGAACAAGAGTCCACTGTGGTAGCAAGGCATGGCAGTAAGCCATAGGAACAGGAAGCCAAGAGATCACGTTGTCAACCATAAACATGAAGCAGAGAGAGAAAATTGGAAGTAGGATTAACCCACAACTTCTCAAAACCCAACCCAGTGGCATTCCCTTTTTAGTAAGGCTCTACCACCTGAAGGCTCCATAACCCCACAAACAGTGCTACTAACTGACCAAGTGTGCAAATACTTGAGCCTATAAAGGAATTTCCCTTCCACAATGACTAAAACTTTTCTTGAGGAGAACAATATGTCATTTCTTCTGGAAATATTTGGAACAATTTCTAAGCATTAGGGAGTAGAATCTTTTTCTGAGCCCAGACAGACATGTCAGCTGATACCATATCACAAAGTGATACCTGAGGTTAGGGCCTGCATACCAACAAAACAAAAACAGCAGGAAGCCTACCAGAGCCCAGTGGCTTTCCCATCTGATCACCAATGCCTGTGTGTCTGCTTAGGAGTACAAGCTGCTCCATAAGGGAACCTGAGACACATTTATGGTGATTTTGAAGATCCAAGCAAGAAGCTGATGGATTTAGAAGCCAGGAGTATGCTTTTTCTTTTTTCTAACACATGACTTTGGGAGGAAGACATGAGAAGTCATTACATGGTAGGATACTGTGAAGATGAGCAGATTTGGCCTCAAGTGGCAGATAACATCCCATGAAGACTAAGAAGAAAGGATTAGGAACATAGCTGATGGCCTTCTGAAGACATGGACCGTATTTTATTCATCTCTGTATTTGAAGCATCTAATAAAGAGCTTTATATATCAGTAGATTAAAATTAAAAGCTTTTGAAAGAGAAGAAAATGTTAGACAAAAGCAACTATAGATTATAATTGTATAAATGATAATATATATGGGTAAAGTCAAAACTAACAATCAGTGCAAGATGTGTAAATTATCCTCATAAGAGAGAGCAGGGAACTGGTCAATGGTAACTTGTGCCTAAGTGTGAAAACACAGAAGTTCAAAACAAAGCAGCGTGAACAGAGGAGCTAAAAATGTTAGTGCGAAGATGCAGGACTGATATCATAGCCACTGCTACACTCCAGTTAACCAAATCAATAGGAGATTACACACCATTCTAAGGAAATAGGTTTGGTAGGGGTCTGGGAGTATAGCAGAAATTTTTGGAAACAATAAAAATCAATATTATGCCAGAGAGAGAGGTGAAGAGTAAGATAACATCAAAACCTCCACAGTCATAAGTGAAGATAAATATACAAACATCTCACTAAAGTCAAGTGACTCAAACGATAACCAACATGCCCAAATGATAGTGAATTAGCTCCTTGGGCTGCCATAACAAAGTACTACAGACCGCATTTCTTAAGAAACAGAAACACACTGTCCCGCAATTCTACAGGATGGAAGCCTGGCTTCAAGGTATAGGCAGGATCCGTTCCTATGGAGGATGAGAGGGAGAATCTGTTCCAGGTTTCTCAGCTAGTTTTTCACGGCAATCTTTTCAAGGAATCGTTAATGTTCTCTTGTTTCACCTTGAAGATGAGTTGGGAAGCCTCTGCCTTCATCTTAATACGAGTTCTTCCTTTGTGTGTCTCTGTGTCCACATTTCCCCCCTTTGAAACAAGGATCGTATTTTGTTAGGAACAACCCTACTGATCTTGTCTTAGATTGATCTTAAGTTCTAAATAAGGTAATAGTCACAGGAGCTAGGAACATCATATTATTTGAGGGGATCATACTCCAAACCACAAGAGAATTTAACATCTATGGGAATATGCGGCATGGCTTGACCACATAGTAATTTAAATAATTTGCTAGAAAGTTGGTATAAAATTGAGAAATAAAATGGTTGGGGGAAGACATCTTCCCACTTGCATTAGAAATCATAATTTAAAAAGTATTCACCTTTATATATGAGTGTTTTGTCTGTATATATGCACCTGCAACATGTGCATGCACTACCCACAGGGAACAGAAGAGAGGGCATTTTGGTACTGGAATTGTGAGCCACTGTGTAGATTCTATTAATAGAACCTGGGTCCTCTGCAACAGCAGACAGTGTTCTTAACCACTGAGCTAACTCCCAAGTCCCCAATAATTGTTTTATAAGATAGAACTTGATTTATTAGATCAACAAGCCACCCATATCTACTATAGAATAGATATTGTATAATATAACAGAGCTTAAAAATTCATGAGCTAGCCAGACCCTCCAGAATGACTTATAAATACTTAATTTGTGTGTGTATGTATGTAAAATTTATTTCCTACTATGTAGAGAAAATAGAGTAATTTTACATTGAAAATTGGTTTTAATTGTCTAGACAGAACTAATTTCTGATCTTATAGGAAATTACTGAAACTTTAGGACAAAGTGACCACATTTTTGAGAGGTCGTTACAGTGAGGAAATGATTATTAGTTCTAGCCAAACACACTTCTAGACTTCAAGAAAACAATTTTTGTAAGGTGCAAGAAACAAACAAACAATTCTGCCTCTTTCTGATGGATATGTAATAGCACCTGATTATGTCCAATTTTACAGTCAACCTCTCTTCTGGTGCAAGAGTAAGGTGCTTGTCTCAAATGTCTGAATCCATTAGTCTCTCCTCACATTTCTTCAGTGTTTGTTCATAGCCCACAGACTGAATGCCACCAATAATTTTCATGACAAATGAGTCCCAGCCTCAATATCTACATCCCCCTCCTCAATTACTTGTTTCATTCATTCATTATGAATATTTCGTGTAAAAATTGTAATGTCTTAATATCAGTGCCAGAGAAGTCGAGAGATATGAGTTGAGTTAGAGGATCACCTTCTTCTCAACATTGTGGATTCAGGTAATATTTCCAATACACCTGCTACAATTCCTCCCCAGCCCCAACTTTTGCATGACAGCTCCCCCAGGATGTGTGTTCATGTAGTCTGTTACAGAGCTTCCCTTTATGAAGTTAGGAGCTCTGGTCATCTTGCCCTGTCTAGTAACCCTGATCGCTTCTCTTCAGCTCTCCATCCTCTATGTAATCATGCCCAGAAGTAATTTGCAGAAGCACCAAGAGTGTTTCTCTTTCTTTGGTGAATCCCATCCAATTCTGAAGCTATGAGTAAAGGTTTACCCTGTGTCCATATGTCTAATCTAAAAAGAAATCAGAAAAGTTTGGCTATGCTAAAATTCATTCATCGATGTATTCTTGTTTTATTGACTCTTTCCTCCCTAGTGGAAATGTGAATCCCAAAGAGCACACCCAAGATCAGGACAGATGTGGTTCCTGCCCAAGAGGTATAGTGGTGGATGAAGGATTCTTACCTAGAAGATGCTAACTGGGGCAGCAAGGCCACTTACATTTCCCTATCTTATTTTATTGGTTTTAGATTGATTTATGAGTGTTAGATTTATGTCTAAGTGTTCTATCTGCATGTACACCTGCATGCCAGAAGAGGGCATCAGATCCCATTATGGATGGTTATGAGCCACCAAGTGGTTGTTGGGAATTGAACTCAGGACCTCTGGAAGAGCAACCAGTGCTCTTAACAGCTGAGCCATCTCTCCAGCCCCACTTACATTTCCTTTAAAACATGTTTTAAGTTTTCTAGGTCAGTATTGGTAAATGACTATGTAAACATTTCCCACAAAAATACGTTCTGGAAAGCCTTGGAAGTCCACATGGGCCTACCTCTAGATGAAGAGCCACAGATAATCAATGAATGGCTGCTTAAAGAGGGAGAATCAGTCATTTCCAGAGATGAGAGCCCTGATGGGTTATCTAGTCCCAACTGGTCAGCCCTGAACACATGTAAAAAGGAGCATCGTTTGTATTGTTGTATGAACAACAACGGAGAAGAAGGTAATTGATCCGAGGAGTGTGGGCAGACATGGGAAGAGTTGGTAGGGAGAGAGGAAATGCTATAAATCAATATCATGTAGAAGAATCTCTAATAATGATAAAATCCATGTAAACTAATTAGAAGGAGACTACCTTTAAAGAAAAAAGTCTAAACAGTGTTACATGAGCAATGAATCACAGACTATGTACAGTTCTGAATAACCTCAGTTGATGTGCTGTAGCCTCCCAATCATGAATAAGGACCCCGTGTATTCTCTTTGTGAGCCAGTCTCTGGTAAGAATTTCTCTTCAAAAATTGGTTTTGTTCAGGAATTTCTTGATATTTATTTAGATCGGTGGTTCTCAACCTTCCTAATGCTGCGACCCTCTAATACAGTTCCTCATGTTGTGGTGACCCCCAACCATAAAATTATTTTCATTTCTACATCATAACTAATTTTGCTACAGTTATGAATCATCATGTCAATATCTGATATGCAGATGGTCTTAGGAGACCCCTGTGAAAGAGACATTTGACCTCCAATGGGTTCATGACCCACAGGTTAAGAACAGATGCTTTAAACACTATCATTGGCATTTTGCTTTAGAAATCAATAATATCTCAAAGAGAGGAAGAGTGGGATTAATTAATCCTTTATTCTTTAGGTAGGAACATATCAAATTAATTGTGTTTTGATTAAGAAAAATCTTATTTTTGCAACTTTCAGGCTACCAATTTTAATATCCTTCAGAAATGTTTTGGATTTCAAAATTTTTCATCTTGTCTATATCTCCCACCCTCTTAACAAAGATACAAGATGATAGGCTACCGTCTCCATAGAATGTAAGACTCCAACTTGTTCATTCAAGTTTTTTATTGAGTACCTACTACTATGACTCCCTGAGATGAAGTCTTATACAATATGAACTCTTTGAAATAACTTTCAAGATCAAAGAATCTTCATTTCTCAAAAAGATTGGGTCAAATTTTCCAATCCCTGATTTCTTTTCTTTTTGTGTGTGCATACCTTACTTGCTGTAGAATATAAGGAGGGTTTATGGTTCTCTTTTAAGTTGGATTTCTGAATCTGTAAAATGAAGATACTGATATTCACTGTATGGAATTGTTTTAAAGCCTGAAAGAAATCTCATGTGTTCAGTGAATGTTAGATTGGACTGTCATTATTTTTTCAATCATATCTCTACAGTGTTTCTTTAATTAGTATAGCCACTAGCCCATTGTGGGTATTCATGTTTAAGTTTTAATTAAAATTAAACAAAGTGAGAAATTGACAGAACTGGCCACAGTTCAGTTCTCAAGAGGAGCACGTGGCTCATGGCTACCATACTGCACAGTGCAGCATGTATAAAATGTTTTCATTGTCACAGAAATTTCTATTGGACAGCACAGTCTCTAGGGCCCTTGAATAAGGGAGAGAGACAGAAAGAGAAAGGGGGAGGTGTGGTAGTATACCTGCTGTGGTGGCTCACCAAAGGATAAGAGGTCAGAATAATAGGTACAAATCCTTCCAGATCTCAGCAGAGGGAACCACTATCATGGCAGACACAATACTGGACAGTGGAACCCTGAGCTCAGGTGTTTTTATTGATTCAGAACTCCTCAGGTGTTCTACTGATATCACATGCAGATCCTGATCAATCAAACATACCCCACATAAATCAAACAAGTTCAGACAATACAAAACTCTAAGACCTAGGCAGCTCCTTACCCAACAGTGCACAAAACAATTATTTTATACATAACTAAAAATAAACTTCTAAAACAATTCCCCTTTTCTGTATAAGTCCATCAAAAAATTACTTTATCTCTACAACACAATTTAACAGCAAACCATTTATAAGCTGAACAATCATGAAGGTTGCTAATTCACAAGACAAAATGAAATCAAACATCTACCAAGCTTTTCACAATGTTTTTGGACAGCAGAAAAACATTATCTATGTCCAATTATCTGGAATTCACTCATGATCTTCTGGGTATCTCCAAAGGACTTGGATCACTTCTCTGGCTCTGCCCTCTGCCACACACACAGCTTGTCCTCCAGGCTCCAGCTGGCTCCAGTCCACTGCTGCTGCTGCTCTTGGTGGTCATCCCATGGTACTGGCATCTTCAGAATGCTGGGGTTCCTTGCTGCAACTGGGATGTGCTTTCACCAATAGCCTCTTTTGGGCTCTTTTCATGGCCAAGCCTCAACTTCGCTGCATGATCCCTTCAATCTGGCCTTCAACTACTACTGTGTCTGCAAACTTCACCAATAATCTCTCCTAGTTTCTCATAATGTTAAATTTCCATGACACTTTCATGCTTTTAAAAAGCACCATCTGGGTGACTCGTACAGTACCAAGTTCAGCTACCAGCATGAGATACAACCTCGTCCAGTTCTGGAAGACAGCTTCTTCTGCTGACCCTGAGGAAACACTTTCCAGATTTTAAGATAGCATCTGGTTTGCATAAAAAAAAACTGGTAACTTTGTCTGCAGGAAAGGTTCCCTTATGAGTAAAGTTCTCATCACCATAGCAGACGTGTCTTGTCAGGACTGCCTCACCTCTCCAGTATTTGGACAGGTTTGCAGAATAAAACAAAACAAAACAAAACGGACTCTGCAAGGTCTGGAGTTTCTTTCTCTTTCTTTCTTGTCTCCACGTTGAATTAGCTGGTGCGATGTCTCATCCCACATTACAAACACCATTTGTAGTTGTACGTTACTGGGTGGCTCAGCCAAGAAGTCGAGGCATATCCATATGTACAAACACTGCCAGACCTCAGCAGAGGGAACCCTTTTCATGGCAAGCACCATAATGAACAGTGGAACCCCAGAGCATCTGAGCTTATTTTATTGATTCAGAACTCCTCAGGTGTTCTATTGATAGCACGTGCAGATCATGTGCAATTAAACATTCCCCACATAAATCTAACACCTGTAGATAGTACAGAACGCCAAGATATAGGCAGTCCCTCACCTAACAGTGAACAATTATTGTATACATAACTAAAAATAAACTTATACAACAGAGAAGGGATTAGAAGGTAGAGGTCCCCCAAATATTGGCTATTGCAAGAAACAGTAAAAACAGGCCAGACTTATTTCTGATGGGTTTGTTGACAGTTCTATCCAGGAGGACAACCATTCCTCTTTAACCCTTTCAGAAGTGTTATAATCCAAGGCTTATGAACCATGATCTGTAGTTAGAATGTCTGGGCTCTGATCTTGAATTCAGGGTCCATTATTTACTGGCTGTGCAATTTGGGACAAGTTTCTCTTTAAAACATTTTATTTATTATTCCTATATGCATATAATGTGTTTGGATGCTACCCACTCTCCATTCCCTCCCTTGCAGTTCCTCCCAATGCCCCCACACACCACTTTTAATATTGAAACCCACCAAGTCCATTTAGTATTGCATGCGGGTGTGGGACCATCTACCAGAGCTTAGGGAGACTTTTCAGGCTCATATCCCTGAAGAAAACTCTTCCTCCTCAACAGCTGTCAATAGCTCCCTAGACAGGGGTGGGGCTTGATGAGTCCCTCCCCAATCCATTCTGAGATTTGGGCTGTCCTGTTCTTAATTCAGTTTAATTGAATTAAATTGAGTTTAATCGTTCAAATGTGCTGTTATATGCAACATATGTAGTTTCCCTGAAGATTTCCACTCCCTTTTGGCTTTTTCTTCCACCTCTTCCATGATGGTCCCTAATCCTTGGATTGAGGGAGTATGCTATGGGACAAGCTAGTTAACTTCTCTGTACACATCCTCATTGTAAAATGTAGGCCATATGGTATTTGCATCCTCTGCAAATCACCATCAAGCCTTGAGAACACTCAATGAAGACATGTCACAGGGCACTTTGGCAGACACACGTGACCTGAAGTGTCTCCACAGAGCATTGCCAACTTTTCCTTTTCACACACTGTTTTTGGAAGATTTTCTGAGTCTCTATTTTAAAAATAATATAACATTTTAGATATAGTATTTTAAAAGTAAAAATAATACATACCTCTCAACTGGGAGTTGTGTATGAAGCATCTGAGTGTGTGTTACATTTGATGTGAACATCTCTTGCCTTGCTTCCTGTTTCGTTGTTAAAAACACTACAAAGCACAAGTCTACCTGTATGTGATGGCTGGTTGACCTTCAGGGTCATCTAATCATGTATGTGAACAACAACCACACCATAGCCCAGTGAGAAACCACAGATTTTGTGAAGCAGATAATGTGTTTTCCTCCCTGACACCTTGATCCCCATTTTGTGAGCTTTCAAGGCAACTCAAATTACTGTACATTTTCAATTACCTAAGCAATACAAGGAGGAAACAGCAGGGATAATCTAATGAGACAAGTAACCTAAACAATGGATGGGTGCAGGAATCATTAATATTCATTTCTTTAAAAATGTGTGTTGATTCAATCCCCATTTGTCAAGTCTTCCAGGCAAAGCATTATACTGGCACTATTTATCTCCCTGAATAATTCTCGTGGGGTATTTCCTCCAACAATTGCTTAGTTTGGGCTTATATTTGAATTGATTTATTTTCACTAATACAGACAGACTCACTTTAGAAGATGAAGTAGCTCAAGGAATCAGGAAAAAAATCAGACTGGGATTAGAATTCTTTATGTCAACAGTCAGTATGTAATTTCATCTCTAAATGAATAAAATAGTTAGGGTCCTAATTAATACATATATTTCACATACAAGGACGAGGTTGCGCTAGCCTTAGAGAACCTGAAGCTCTATCCCACATCTTTGTATAGACTGCAGTAATGGCCATGAGTTAGGTCTTCCAACAGACTGAGGGGTGAGTGCAGGAAGACCACATTAACCCAGTGTGAGCACACAGGTAGCATCTGTTACTGAAGTCACAGCACAATGATGTCAATGAATTGTCCTTTCTTCCTTTGACTTTCTTCTGGAATGGAGGGTGGCATGATCCTCCCACTCTTCAGAGGGAAGCCAACTGACAAGCACCAGCTCTCCTTGCCCTGACTTCAACAAGTTAGACTTTGGAACATGAAGCATGCTAACTAAGGTATTATCCACTGGTGCCCTGAGGGGATTTTTGGAAATGAAAGGCCAGACAGATACAGTGAACCATGACACAAAATTTATAAACCAAGCTGTTGCCAAGATTTTAGGTTATTCTCAACAACTCAACAAACTGACTGCAAGGCTCCATTGCTGAAGACAACAGGTATACAACTCACTGAACATGAAGTGGAGCTGGTGCCTACATAGAGCCTTCACCCCTACATGCTAGCATCTTTGGTACAGAAAGGTACTCTGCAAGGAGAAACATAAACACCAACCCAGGTACAAATTCTTTGATCTACAATGGTATCCTGCCTTTGAGAGATGCTAGTGGAAAGGTGGCAGAAACCTTGCGGGAGTAACCAACCAATATCTGATTTGACTTGAGACCCATTCTACAAGATGGAACCCATCCCCAACACTGGTTGGGTGACCAAGAACCTAAGATTAGGTAGGTCAGGACCTATGGTGAAACCAAATACTACTGTTCCACTAAAACAACCTTAGCAATAAAATGAATCCTAATGACATTCTGCTACACTCATAGGTCAGGGCCTTGCCCAGCCACCATCAGGAAAGCTTCCTCCTACAGGAGAGGGGAACAAATACAGAGATCCATAGTCAGACAATATGCAGAAAGTGAGGGAACACTAAGCCCTAAACAGGATGTCTCAATCAAATCCCTCCCCTGAGGGCTCAGGAAACCCAGTAGAAGAAGAGGGAGAAAGAGCCAGTGTGGGTGGAGAACACCAAGAAAATAAGGTCCTGTAAATCAAAAAGATCTATGCACATATGAACTCACAGAGACCAAGGCAGTGTGCGCAGGGTCTGCACAGGTCTGCGCCAGATGGGTCCTAGAGCTGTAAAGAAAAGTGGACACATGTTTCTGTCCCTAATCCAGAAGTGATCTCCAAGTGACAACCTCGCACCAATGAAAATTTAGTTTTCTCCAAGGGGATCTCACTGGGAAAACAAACTACTCTTAAGTGTAGGCTTCATGCCCAGCAGCAGATGGCCAACAGAAAATGAACTCAAGTAATCTTTGGTAGTTCCTTGTCTCATAATGTTGTATCATGGCTTTTTTTATTTTACCTATTATTATTACTATTTTATTTCCCAATTTTCCCTATATGTCCTTTGTGTATATAACTTGACTTCCAGTTTAGTGGTTTTTTTGGAATTCCTTAGTGTGCAAATGGGTGGGTCTCCATGTCTATATCTGTTTCTTATGCCATTTCCTGGGCTTTTCTTCTTCTGCTTGTTTATTTTGTCCTATTCCGATATGTTGGGTTTCGTATTATCTTATCATATAATATTATATTATTTCTTAGAAGGCTATGTGTTTTCTAACGAGAGACAGAAAAAGTGTGGATCCAGATGAGAGGGGAGGTGGGGAGGAGCAGGAAGGAGTAGAGGGAGGAGAAACCATAATCAGGATATATTGCCTAAGAAAAAATATATTTTCATATAAAAATAGATAAAAATAAAATAAAATTTGAGAATGTGATTTGAGGTGTCACAGTGTTTGGAGAGTTGGCGTGGGCGAGTTCTCCCTTAGCCCGGATGAATTTGGGACATACCTACTCTGCTGTTTTTGTTTGTTTGTTTCCTACTTGGAACAAAGTAAACCCATTTGGGAAGCAGAGACCTTAAGGGAGAAGATACTTCCCTCAGATTGGCCTGAAGGGAAATCTGTAGATTCATTTTCTTGATTAATGATTGATAAGGGAATCTTCAGCCCACTGTAGGTGGTGACACCTTTGAGCTGTGGTTCTGGGCTCTGTAAGAAAACAGGCTGAGCAAGCCGTGAGGAGCAAGCCAATAAGCAGGACTCCATCATGGCCTCTGCTTTAGTTCCTGCCCTGACTTCCCTTCATGAAGGACTTACAAGCTGTAGCATGAAATAAAGCCTTTCCTTCCCAAGTTGCTTTTGGTCATGGAATTTACCACAAAAATAGAAAACTAAGACATCCACTCAAGTTGCCATTCGTTGTGACTTTTTAGCAAATGTGAGCTCAAATTTCTAATGTACGGGATAAGGAACAGAATAACGGGGGGTTTGAGAAGGATAGCACTGACTTAGCCTTTACACAGCCGAGATTTGGGTAGAGAGTTCATTTGCAATTTAGTTTAATTATTGACAAAATTAAAGATGAGTGCATGAATACTTTAATGTAGTAGTTAAGTTCAGCTGGGAGTTAAACAAAAGCCTTGTAATTAGGGTGACTAGAACATATTCTGTGTCACTGGTTAAGTCCACAGGACAGAGTGGCTATAGAGCCAGCACCTGTACAAGGAATGCACATGACTTCCTGTCTCATGCCTGCTTATCAAACATACTTTTGTCTTCCTCTAAAAAATAACCAGTGTATCAATAAACATCCACAGTTCTCTCAACAATTGATCCGTAAGCCAATAGGATAAAGTGAAACAAGTCATCCTCTGTTTACTTTACTACAAAGAGCTAAACATTTATCTCAGGAAAATGGAAAGGAGCTAAAAGGAGAATCTAATTGCCCATGTCAGGCACTCCCACACAAAATTCCCAACTATGGGATGGGCAGGCAGTACAGTGAGTGGTATTTTGATTAAAAAAAAACAAACAAAAAACAAACAAACAAAAAAACCAAAACATAAAATGGACGGGTTAAAAATTGCTCCAGTGAGAGCTGAAAGACGCTGACAGTTGCTGTGCTTTCTCCAGCCTATTATCTGTTTCAACCAGACCCAAAGACCATTCAGGTCCTAGGTTAATTAATCACTTGCTGGTTTTGATAATGGAAGAAATGTGGGCTTTATTAAGGAGGGCACAGTTCCCAGATGGGAGACGAATGTAAGGCAGTAGAGGGAAAGTGCCCACATCTAAAAATATCAAAGTGTTGGTTTTAGTTATCTTAGGGCAACTGATTTTTGCTGCACAGAACATCACCTCTCCGTTTGACGTGCATGCACCTGTGTAAATTCAAATCCAAATTAGCAAAGTGGTCTGAAAGTTGCATCCTAATTGTTCTTTAAAGTTTCCAAGTTTTTGTTCAATTAGAAAAGAAAAAGTTTGACTGTGGCTTGTCTCCACCAAAACTCAGACTGAAATTTAATTCCCAATAGAATGGCTTAAAGAGGTTATTGGGCCTTTATGCTAAGGCATTTGCTTTAAAAGGGAGTCATGCTTTTGTCTTGGTTTATTGCTGGCACCTGCCTTCTTCTCTTTCCCATATATTCTGCTTCTAGCACTCTCCTACTCTCTGTGCTGTTGGTTGTGAATTGTCCTCCATGAGGACCCTGCTAGAACCAGAGCAGATGCTAATACCATCCCGTTGGACTTCCTCATTTTCAGACTATGGTCCCAAATCTTACCACCATTTATTTATTTATTTATTTATTTATTTATTTATTTATTTATTTATTTATTTATTTGCTTATTTATTTATTTATTTATTTATTTATTTATTTGCTTATTTATTTATTTATTTATTATAAATTACTTAACCTCACATTTTGTTATAGCTGTGGAAAGCAGACTAAGACTGACAGTTTATGAGCTCCCCCTTTGTGAAACCTTCCTTGATTAGGTGGAGCATGTATATCACCCAAATTATGTCTTAACAAGAAGCCTCTGGGCCAGACTGACTTGCACCTGAAGAAGAAACCTTAATAGACCAAATCAGAATGGTTGCAAGCAGAAGGATGACAGCCAGTCTGAGACTGATGGACACCAGAAGTCAGCTTTGGAAAGAAACATCTGGATTCAAAGGCTATGTAAAAGCAGTAGTGAGGGAACAGGAAGGACCAAGAACACGGGGCTGCACAGGGAAATGGCAGCTTGGGTTTCTTGCTGTTCACAGAGGATCTGTTGAGGATTTTGGCTTTAATGAGATGTCCTGGAATCTACCTGTGGTACCACTGGCACTGTGTTGAGGAGTGAGGTTTTGGAATCTCCTTTCTTTGAACCACACTTAATAAGACACAGCAGACAATTTGCTGAGAAGAAAAAAGTGGACTCTCTTTCCCAAGCATCTCAGCATCTAGTACATAAATATTGAATAAGGTTTGATTTGTGCTCAATATTCTCAGGCCACAGAAACACAGAGGAGGGAGTAAGAAATACTATAGATATAAAGAAAGATTTTGATGATCTCAAAGGACAAATGGGCATTTAAAGAATAAAGAACAGGGGACAAGACAGTTTTTCTGGGTACTATGTGAGAACCAAACACAGGGTGTAGTTAGTTGATTACTTGAGGTAGGAAACAGGCATGAAAACAGGTAGGAAGGAAAGCATGTGGAATTAAGATTGCTTGGAACACTGTTGGCAATGGATAAATATATGACTTGCTTGTGTTCACGGGGAAAACATAAATGATATCTAAAGGTCAGTAAGAACGGATTGACAGATTTTTACACTACTCAGGCTATGGTTAGTTGAAGAACAAACTGAGTTCTGGTGATACAGCCACCAGCAATATAATCTCCTGTGACTCTGGATGCCGGAAATCCCGAGTCATCCTTGGTGGCCAGGGTCAAGGTGTTAGGAAGACGTGTGCATTTTGGAAGCTCTAAAGAAAAAGCAAGTCTTCCGTTCACCTCCTATTGGCAGGTGCTTATGACACAATCGGCCTGTCTTTTGTTCCTAGCATCACGTGGACTTGCCCTCTTCTCTACTCAAATCTCCTTTTCTTCCTTTGTAAAGACACATGTGAATGAACTAACTCATTCTCTGAGGTGATTCTGACAGCTCCAGATTTTAGGGTGTTATCCCAAACATATATACATATATTCTTGGGGGGAGGCTGTTGTTTCTTGTTTTTTATTTTCCTATGTAAGATGGTTAATTTTGGGACTAGGTGTGTGTGTGTGTGTGTGTGTGATAGAAGTTTAGTTGCCAGTTTATAGGCTTTTGGAAAGTAACTAAATCGTGAGTGCTAGACATCATCAACAGATTAGAACATCAGTGGCTTCTTAATCTGAAGGACAATTAGGAGGTAAACGAAACTTAAGGACAGAACCTAGAAGAAGGTAATAGAATGAAGGCACGTGCGCTTTAGATGATATGTTGTCTCTGACCGCTTCCCAGGACCTCTCTCTGCTGTTGCTTCCTAGCTCTCATACTATAAACAGCTTCCTCATCCACGAGCTCCTACCACAATAATACCCTGCTTTGTCTCAGGCCCAGAGAAAAATGGAGCCAACAGACTATGGACCAGCAGCCTTTGAAATTGTGCGCCAAAAGAAATCTGTTTTCTACTTCCAGTTGATTTTCTCAACTGCTTTTCTCTCTTGATAAAAACATAATGCACAGGGGGGCAATGGATGGTACTAGCATTGTACTTTAGAGCTCAAAGTAAATACCAATAGTCAGAGAATAGCAGCGATGGGTAGCAACACCAATGGTTGAGAAATGGTAGCAACCAAAAGACCAGCACACGTGGCGGTCTGTTCTGGGACACGGAGGGAAGATTCAGCGATTGTGTCGGAACAGGATCAGATTAACAAGAGAAGCAGATAAAGGGCAGCACTAGAGACACATTTAAGATGCCAAAGTCCCCAGTTCCAGATCTACCTCTGGGTCACCTTTGCTTTTCGTTGTTTTCCAATACCCACATCCAATCTGGCATCTAGCCTGCTTGTTCTATTATCCTGGTGTCTGTTTCTTTTCCATTTAATCACAGAGTTACATCCATGCCAAGGCTCTGATTCTCCACAACCTGGCCCATAAAAAAAAACTTAATTTCTGTTTGTGGCATTCAAGCCTCTGCAGCATCCGCATCTGCAGTAGTCCCCTCTTCACCTAACACCTCTCTGGTATCCGATGTCCTCTAAACGTTCCCATCAGGGAACTTCACTTTTCTCTTGCTTTGCTCGCACTGCTGGGTTCCCTGTTCTGCCTACATTTTCTTTTCTCCCAGTACTTATTTTTTCAGCCAAATGGGTAAGACTGCTTCTTCCCACATCCTGCTAAGCTACTCACAGTGGCTAAACTACTGCGACCATCAAACCTGGAGGTATGTGGAGGATGAATGTGGCCTTAATCTTGTACCCATCAAATGGAACGTGTGGTTAATACTTTCAGCATGCTCTTCCTCATGGGGCGGAGCAAAAAGGGAACGGCACAGAGAAGCCTAGAACGCTGCTGACAGGTAGGAAATGCCTCAGTAAAACTTCACAGTTATTATTACCTGTGGGATGGTTCCTGCAGGTAGGAGAAATGATCAGACCAAGGTGAGGTAAGAATAAAACTCAGATCAGCCCGATTTTGGTAACAGGTGCTGGGTCAAGGCTTTTTAGCGTCTGACCCAGGTCCTTTCACTTTAGCCATACTCAAGCATAGCACTATTTTGGAAAAATGTATTTGGATAACAGTTAACTCAGCCCCGTGAGTATGACAAAGCTTAAGATATGTTTCCACTGAAGCTCTTTACAAAGTACAAATGGCTTCATCCGTTAGATGGTTTCTTGTTGACTTAGAAACAATTCTCAAGATAAGAGTCTAGGGAGAATGACTGAGGCAGACACAAGCCTGGCCCTGAGAGAACACAGAAAGGCTGTTGTAAAGGACAAAGGACATGTCTCATAAGGATGAGTTTCGTGGCCTAGAAGTAATGCTCAAGGTTTTAGGGGGAAAGGGCCTGGAATAAGTGAAACATAAATTCTGGGAGATATGGAGAGCCTGGCTCATTACGTACCAAGTTGTAAACTACATTTTCCCACAGTATTCTGGGAGAATAGCTGTAGCAGTTAGCTACCTTGCTTTTACCCTCAATGTAGGGAAAAAGATAGGAAGCATAGAAAGAAAGAAATCTTCAGTACTCTTGCAGGCAGCATTGATAGAGAGAGAAAGCAAGAAATATTCACAGCCCTTTTACTCCGTCCTGAGCTTGGAGAACAGGAGCTGACAGTGAACCAGACTATTGTCTCAGCTCACAATCCTCAAACCCACTTTCTCTAACCGATGTTCTTCTAAACAGTAAGCAATGAGCCAACAACCAGCCAGCCAGCCAGCCAGTCCAGACTCTCAGGTACTCAGCCCTTCTATACTCTAAGCAAAATTTCCCAGACATCTAAGCAGCACACCATCCTAAGAACAAGCTACACATGGAAAACAGTGGCACATAACCAAATTATAGTCACTGGCAAGGAACTATCCAAATCAAACTCATAATCATCCACCAAACCTGGGATAGGAACAGAAACATAGTCCAAATGCCATTTTGTGTTTTTAAAGCAACCAAAATAACAACGCTTCTTCCAAGCCTCCCGCTACAAATAGCCAAATATCTTCTCCCTTTGGAGAGATCTGCTGTGCGTTTGACTTTTCCTGGCTTCCCCCCTGCCTAGCTCTGTACACAAAGACTTCTTGCCCCTACAGTTACCATCACCGACATTATCACCATCACCATCACCACCGCAAATACCACCACCGTTATCATTTCAGCGTAACTCAATATGCATCATGTTATACACTAACCCTTTTTTTCCTTTGTTTATTGGCCCCTATCAACATAGCCTGTGTTTGAATGAGTTCTGACATCCCGTGATCAGCCAATCATCACGCTTACTGCAGCATTGAGCCCTCAAGGACTTTTATAAAATGCCACCCGATAATGAATAATTGTTCTAATAGAAACTCATGGTGCCTCACAATGCCTTCATCACATGGTATAAAAGTGACTTTAACCTTGTGTCATTGGTATAGAAAGAATGCAGAAGGACAGTTAATTAGTAAGACCATCTGATGGTAAACAGGAACAAAAGTATTCTGAATTGATTACGTATTCTCTTAAACCACACATACGTGCACAAAACGAACCAATGCAAACCTTTGAAAAATCTGAGCTAGACAAATTAGAGGAACGTCATGCCTCTTTGTCATCTGATATGTGAATTTACCACATGGCCAATAAATAAAAACTTTTAAAAATACAGGCAGAAGTGAGAACTCTCTGCAGGTGAGTTGTGCCTTGTCCTGACCTGAACCTCCTGACAGAGAGGCTATTTTTGTTTCTTCTCTACTCACCACCTTGAGGAGTGATGTGTGGGCCTCCGAAGAGACTCATCAACATCCATACAGGATGGTTGGGCATTTCCAAAATGGAGAAAGACAGAAGGAAAACAAAGATCTGGTCTTCCTTAATCACTGAACCGTGAACAACACAGAAAACACAGGTTCAATGCTGACCATTGGATAGATGGCTGAATGACTGTTAATGGACCAAGCAAATGGTCCAAGTGTTAATGGACCACAGCAAAGCATCTTTTCTTCCTTTGAATGTGAAGCCAGGTTCCACCCTGTCTGCTCTCTGCTCATACCAGGAAGGGTGAGTGCTCCTGAGTGTCTAGAGTAGCAGCGCTGTGGATGTCTGTTGCATGCAGAAGGGGTTCTTCTGTGGGTATGGTTCCATTCTCTCTCCTCAGGTTCAATCAAGGCCAGTTCATTTTACATCATTTCATTAAAGCCTCCATTGTAAGGCAGTTTTCCACGCCTTTACTTTCTCCCTAATGTGTATTATGTTCCTCAGAACATGAAAATTGGCCTTTTTTTTCTTTCTTCCAAAAAGTTTTCATAACATCAATATGTCTGTACAACATTATTCAGAAATACATTGAGGATATTAAAAAAAAAGAACATTCAGTTTTTTGCCATTTGCTTTCTGCAATGAAGGCCATACCTATTACTTCTAATGCTAGAAAATTATTTCTCATTTTAAAAAGTAGCTTTAGACACTGGATAGGTTTAAAGTTGTGCCTGCAGTGGACATTTATTTGAATTGGCTATGTGGCATCCATTTTTCTTTCTTATGTCTGAAGAATCCTACTGAAGATTAAATGTGGAAGAATTTCCTTTCCTGGATCCTCATCTGCTACGTGACAGGCACCTGAGCACATCTGAATCACCAGATGACGTCGCTAGGATACCAAACTCAAATCCCTCTGTGACAATGGGCACAATGGCTAGGTCCTCCACAGAGAGCCTGCTGACATAATGTGCAAAAGTGATGGGGAACACTGCTGTAGTGATGACGGTGGTACCCTGCTTTACTTGCAGATGCCATGATTCCAGCATCTCCTGTCAGTACTGGCTCTGATATTAGTTCTAGTATTGGGGACGTGAAGACTGGAAGCGATGACTCTGTAAGGAAGATCTGGGCTCCATTTTTAAACTGTCTGGTCTTGCATAGTTTTTAACGTTCCATACCTGGTGCCAGTCTGCATAGTCATTTTATAAGTGCACTACAGTTACAAAATGTGTAGTACACAGCATTTTAGTGAATATCAAAGGACGTTAGTCAAAATTAAACCCAACATGTCTCCAATGTAATAAGATTATACTGAAACATCTTTTAAAAAAGCTCAAAGAGATGCATGAAAGTGTAGATTGTAGATATGGAAAATTAAATAGTGAAGTTGTTTCTGTAAAGGACTATGAGTGGTTTACTCTGAGTTCTGAATAAAGTAAGGGATGAGCTATAAATTATATGCTGTTGCTATCAAAATGGGACATAAGGAGATGTAAGTGCAGTTGTGATGACTGATTTTGTTCATGTCGGAATCTGGGTCTTTGAGGAAGAGGAGTAGATATAAATATGACATCTCTCTTGAAAGGATTCTTGGGTCCTGACCTTTATATCTTCCTTGGGTCAACTGGTCTCTCTTCAGGTTTTCTCTTACGTTGTTGGCTTGCTGGGGCTCCTCCCTGCCTGCCTGGGCTGGAAGTCATCAGCACTTAAAAAGGATTAGGGGCATCTCTGAGGATGCAGGAGAGGAGCTGGCGAGGTGGAGACTTCTAAAGCAACCAGCTTTAGAAGCATCACCTTTCTTGTTTTGCCTTTCATACTGTTTGCATCTTGTTTCCTTTTGGAAAATATGTACTGATGATGTTTTGCTATAATCAAGCAACTAAAAATAGTTCTTAAATGGGCTTTACATCTTCTCTCCAGGTGTGGGTTCTTTTTGTACTCTGGCCATGGAGTGGGAATCTTCCAGGTTGGTTGGATTTTCGATATAACATCAGATGGCTGTATGTATCTGTTTCCTACACCAACCTTGTCAATATCTTAATTTTAAAATCATTTTGGAAAGAGTCTTTGAAGAAAATCAATGGAAGGGGCTGGAAAGAGATATCTTAGTGGTTAAAAGCACTGACTGCTCCTGCAGAAGATTTTTAATTTCTCAACCTTATGACAATTTTCTAATCATGTATTGTATGCAGGCCTCTTGTGTACTTTTCTCCATAAAATGTTTCAAACTTGTCATGTTTGACTCCAAACTTGCAGTGACCTTAGGAAGAAACAGAAACTCACATTAGATAGATTTCTCTCATGCTTTTAATGTTGATTTCCATTTGGTTTCCAGCCACCACTAAGGGTTACTCTCTGTCTTGGGACAGGCTCTTTCTAGTGCACCCTCGTCATCTTGCTGCAGCTCCCTCCCTTTTAGTGTCAGGCCTATCCATCTGTCCGTCTGTTAAAGGTCTTTACTGATGTCAGGATGTTGTTGTTTTATCACAGAACTGATCATATATGATGCTTTTATTGCATGTCCAGATTCTCCTGAGTTTTCAAGTTAAAGAGCCCATTCATTAGCTTAATAAACAAACCCTCATTTTCTAGGCTCTTCCCATTTTCTGCTCACTATTTTTCAAGCATGTTTCTAGGAATATTGAGGAAAAGCAAGAGAGGACAGTTCTCCTACAGCCCTTTATCTCAGGATGTATGTCATGGAGACCACAGTGTGTGTTAGAGAGCCATGAAATGGGGAATACTGTGCAGCGCTTCCAAAAAAGGTGCTCAAAATTTCTTTTCCTCCGAGGATGATTTCAGGTTTCTGGTAGTTCACAAACACAGTTTGGAGCATTCGCTCCCAACCTCATCTGCAGACACTTGCTCTTAACAATGCCTTTTACCCAAATCAAGCTCTTTGAGAATCCCAGGATATAGGAAGCTCTTCCTAAACTGTGTGCTATGCATGGACCTTTCTTTAGGTACAGTGTCCATCCTAGAATTTTAAATCTAAGTACCTCCCTCTTTTTCAGAGTGTCATAGCTTTTGAGCCTCCTTCCTTCCTTCCCCCAAGTCTGCTCTTCAACACCGTGTTCTGTGGGTCGTTTAACTTGATTGAGTCACACACTGTCTATTCAAGACTGACTCTGCGATTGGCTTTTTCCTCCTCGTCTTTTGCGCATGTGTTTGTTTTTGTGGGTGTGCAGGTGCACGTGTGTGAGCGTGTGCTGTGCAGGCCAGAGGACAACCTCAGGTGTTGTTTGTCCTCAGAGGCCATATACTTGCTTTTTGAGATGTGGTCTCTTACTGGCTTGGATTAATCCAGTAACTTACCTGATTAAACTATTTCTGGTTGTCCTGCGAGCCTCAGAGATCTGCCTGTTTCCTCTCCCCAGCGCCGGGGTTGCCGTGTGCGCCACCATACCCAGCATCTTTATGTAGGCTCACGGGTTCCAATCAGATCCTCGTGCTTGTACGGTGTTTCATGGGCTGACCTATCCTCATACACCTTCCCCACCTCATCTCTGTGTTGCTGGCATCTAGTGCATTGTCTCACACAAAGTAGGTGTTTATTAGCTGCTGAAGTCACAAGTGAATGACATGGTTGGATAAAGAGGGTGGAAGAGTACGACTCATAAGAAAGGCGCCATTTCCTCAGAAAATATTTGTCATTAGAGCAATAACTAGAACGGGCAGGGTCACTCCTCGGGAAAGCAGGGCTCAGGTTTATGGTGCTTTGAGGAGGCTGAAGTTTTTCTGTAGTAAAGGACACAGAGAAAAACTGTCCTGTTAGAGGCCCCGGGTTGGTACATATAGTCTGAAAATGTAGAATGGGTAACTTATCAGAATGACACTTTGATCTCAGTCCTGGAGATTGAACTGATGCCTTGCAAATTCTAGACAAAGACTCACTGGAAAAGACTTTTTGTTTTTGATACAGCATTTAGTTAAGTTGCCAAGGCTGACCTCGAACTCACTCTGTATCGCAGGAGGCTTCAATTTATGATCATCTTATTTTAGCCTCCTGAGTAACTGTGGTCAAAGTTCTATATTTGCAGGTATGACTTGAAATTAATTTTTAGTATGATTTTTCTGGTGATAAAACATGTATGTCATAGATACTCATTATAGCAAATCTAGAAGTCACGGTGCTGGTTTAAATGACTGTAGTTCCTTCTTATACAGTGTGATATTTAAAGAACTGCAGTACATTCTACTGAATACTTCTAATTCTGTCGAGTCATTATTTATTGTTGGTTATTAGGCTCTTGGAAGAGTCTCACTACTTTAAATATCATTGTGATGAACACACTGGCACCCTAGAAATCCCTGAGCGTTATTATCTTCTAATGATTTGGATTTACAGTAACATCTTGTCATCTAGAAAGATGATATAAATTTATGGTTTAATCAACAGAATGCAAAAATGGTATTTTCACTCATTCCCATCCATTAGATTCTAAAACATATTTCTGACTATTTTAGTAGATAAAAAATGCTATCCATATTAATTTCAATTTTTGTAGCTATTAATGGACTGGGAAATCCTTTCCATTTAGTTTTTGCCATTTTTACTTATTCTTTCGTAACTCTCCTTTATTCTCTATATTGGTGTGTGTGTGTGTGTGTGTGTGTTGCAATTAATGCATGTTATGTGTATGTTACAGGTATTCTAACTTTAAACAATTAATGTGAATAAGTGCCTAGTCATACAGGATGGCCACCTAAGAACAGGAATGAAATGGTAGAGCTTTCAGTCGGTTGATTGTTATGTTTTGGATTCTTTTGATTTTTTTGGTTTTTTGTTTGTTTTTTGTTTCTGTCTACAGGCAAAATACTTGTTTATTGTGTTTTTGAGGGTTGAACTTAGCACTGAATTCTATTCTCAACTCATTTGTTTTTCTTTTGAGTCAGGGTCTCACTAACTTCTACAAGGTGGTCTTGAACCTGCAACCTTCCTGCCTCAGACTTCCTAAGTGGAACTATAGGTCTGCACTATCAGATCTGGCTTTAGTGTACATTTTAACTGACACCATGCCCTTATTTCTCTTGTGTTTTGACAGGAAGTCTCCATTGGCGGATTTAAGTGACAGAGTGTAATCTCTTCATCCAAAGAGAAATGAGTTAGAATTCTGATTCTTTTATTTTTACTAGTTTTGTGAATTTTAAATTTAACCTCTTTGGGGTTTACTTTTGTTGGGTTCATAATATGACTTTATATTATATTAGTGTTCATATTAAATGAGGAATGATGGGAAAAGGTAATGAAATCTGTCAGTTCTCAGAGTGACTGTACTGTAATGAATACAGCAGGCAGTATTATCCAATCGTCCGCTACAAGAGACTGGAAAAAAGAACAATGCAGAAACGCCTGTAGGAGTATGCCACCCACACTGAGTCTGCCTACACTAGTTGTTCCCATTTCACCTTACAAACCTGGGGAGTCCATCGGGAGAGTTGGAATTGCAGGAGGACTTGCTGAGTTACAACAGCGAGATACCAAGGCTCAGAACAACCCGCGGCTGCCAGGCTCCTGAGCCGCAGAGATTGAAACAGACATGCAGGATCTTACCTCCCTGGGGACTGTGCCTTTGCCAGAGTCAATGCATTTTAAGGCAAACTTACACATTTTCTAGACTACATTCCCTTCTCAATAACCCAGTTTCTCTAAGTGGCATCACTTTCAATTTGTCTGGATCAGTCTCTTAAGTTAATTGACCATCCTGTTGGGCTTTTTGAAATGTTGCTTAGCATTTCACTTTCTCCATTCTCTTTTCTGCTCTCAAGCTTCAGTCTCTTATGTTTGGGACAATATAAATACCTTATTGCCAGAGGATGGTTCTGTCTTTAGGTTCTCCCAGACTCCAGGCAGTTTTCCGTCAGCTGTACATCATCCTGAGTCCCCTGGCTCTTTTATGTCCCCTGTTGTTTGCCCCTCATGCTTACATTTTGTTGCAATAATTCTTTACATATTCAAGCGCGCCCTTTATGCCCTGCAGAGTCAACCGAGTCATGCTTCGTTCTGATGTCTGTATGCCCTTCCTTCTGCCTGTCCCCCACCCCTGGCAAACTGCCGAAAATATAAACACTGTTCCAGTCTTAGCTTGTGGTCTTTTATGCATGTGTCTCCCCAGATCCACGCTTATCTCTTATTGTTGGAAATTTTATTCTCAGAGAGTTGATGATAGCTAGGGTTCCTGACTTCCTGTGTGTTCGTTTTCTTAATAGCTTCACTAAGAAAACTCTAGAGGAAATATATATAAGCACCATCTGCAGCTTTCTCAGTGACAGCCTGGATGTAGGCTAGCCAAACCCTTAGCAACTTCTGTTAGAAACTCTTTATGTGACTGTCACAGGGCTACCTTGGAGCTAAGGCCTTCCTACCTCACAGATTCTGCTTACCTTACATTCTGCTTGCTGGGAATGTTCTCTCTCTACCACTTCAGTACAGTCCTTAATGATTGTCCTTCTAAGTAACAGCTTTATTTTCCACTCTCAGGATTTTCACAGTGAGACTTGCCAACACTACTTTTTTTGTGTGATGCTCAGCCATTGACATTGGTTATTACTCTTTAGTTCACATGTAGTGAGTCTTTAGAATCTCTCATCTTTTAAATTTTTCTCTTCATTTTCATTTCTCTCTCTCTGTCTCTCTCACTCTCTCTCTCTGTCTCTCTCTCTCTTTCTCTCTCTCTCTCTCTCCAGAACTCATAAAGCACAGGTTAGCCTTGAACTTACTGTATAGCCCAGGCTGATCCTTCAGCCTCTACCTCCCTGAAGAATCTCCTGATTTAGAACACTGAGGGTCATCTACCTCTCCATGGGCCTTGGTCTTGTACTGCTACTCCTAACTATGCCTCAGCCTTTCTTCTTGATGTTCTCCTATAGTCTGCCCTTATCTGTGATAATTCGTTTCAAGATTCCCAGTGGGCTCCAGAAGCCATGGATGAACCTTATATTTTCCATATATTCTTATGATAAAATTTATAAATCAGGCAAATTAGAAGTTAGAAACAATAAGTCACAAAAATATAACACCATGATGTAAGAAAGACTATTAAAAGCTTATGAATTACTTATTGCTGGAATTTTCAGTTTCATGCTTTTGGACCATGGTTGACTAAAAGTAACTGAAGTTGTGAATAAGTGGGGACTATGTATCCCAATTTCTTCTGGAGTCAGCCTTGGTATCACCACAAATGAGCATAGAGGATATTCTAATCTTTAGCATCCTTCTTACCACCAGACAGAATGATGAAGGTGGGAAAAACATTTAAAATGAAGCCATGTGCCTAAGAGCTAAGCTACTTGGTGTGGGAAATAACTGTTATATCTTATTCATAATTTATGGCTTCTTGCCACCTGGGACTAAAAATTCTTCACATTTGCACCACCTCTCTTATCTCTAAAAACTTTCCTCATGTCTTCAGTGAATTATTATTTGTCAGGCACTGGGCCAGGAGTAACCAGTAGATAGTAGAATTAGACACAGTTCCTGTATCAGCTCACAGATGTGATCAAGTTCTTGTATTGGAAAAAAAGAAAGCAAAACATGTCAAACGTGACCCAAACATGATTTTTTTCAGGACCTCCAACTTAGGTTTTTGCATCCTATTTTCCACAGTATTTTGCAGGCTGAAAAGTGTAACAGCAAGAGGAATAACATCTCTGACTGGTCTCCTATAGATGCAACTTCTGCACAGGCATAGAAAGACAAGACCGGTACTCTATTGGAAATGATGGGAATGATCCCACCAGCAGGTGATTTACCATTCTAATTGCACACTTCCAGAAGAGAGCCTGCAACATTTACTTCACTGATGCTGCTGCTCAAAACTTCCTTATACAGACATGCATACATATCCCTAGAAATTAAAGTCTTGGTGGTTTGAATGAGAATGACTCCCATAGGCTCATATGTTTGAATACTGCTCCCCTGTTGGTGGAACAGTTTGAGAAGGATTATAGTATGTGCTATTGTTTGAGGAGGCTTTGAGGACTGGAATTTGAAAAGGCTGCAGTATGCCCAGTTAGCTCCTCTGCCTTGAGCTTGTGGGATCATATGTAAGCTCTCAGTTACTGTTCCAGCACAGTACCTGCCTGCCTGCTGAAGTGTTCCCCACCAGGGCAGTCATGGACTTTCACATTCTATAACTGTGAGCCCCAATACAACCTTCCTTTTATAATATGGTCATGACATCCTATCAAAGAAATTTAAAAGTAACTAAGACCAGCAATATCTGGTAACATTTCCCCAACATCTGATGCTGGCTCTAAAAGTATCCTCAAATGAAATTCTGATGGGCTCTAAGAAAGGACATGGGTTGTGTTCTTGGAAAGATTTTCACATGGAAAGTTGCTTGTCAAATGTTACTCTTAAGAGACAGACTATAAAAAAAGAAAAGAAAAAACAGACTTGGGTAGAGGAAGAAACTGACCTCCAGTGCAATTGTTACATGAATAAAATGATTTAGGATTCTGGAAAAATGTATTTGAGTGAGTCATATGCCCCGAATATCATGAACCTCAAGTGAAAGGCTTGGGAAGCCTGGAAAGGAATGGTGCCTCATAAATGCAGTGGAGGCTAGCCAATCAACTCACAATTGTCACCTCTTCCCAGGAGACTCTCAGTCAAGTTGACAAAAACTCTCAGGCATACTGTGAATGCAAGAATTATTCTGACTTATAAAATTTAACTTAAGATGGTCTAAGTCGTTTGAAGTATATTTTGATTGACATTGAATCTGTATTAGCAGATTTAGGAGAAATGAAAGAGGGAGTCATTCCAATCAATTTAATTCATCATGTATCTGATCACCACACTAAGAATAATGTCTGTATTTTCCTAGGAGGGCACATGCTCCCCTTCTAATTTTTTTTTATCTCTGTCATAAGCTTTGTTGTCATGGCTTTTGATTGGCTAATAAGTAGACAGAATGGGAGATTTAGCATTGAGTTACAAATTGGTATGCTCAACACTTATTCCACTCCCAATCTACTTCCCTCTGTCAGAGGTACCAATAACATCTTTAAGGCTTGAGTGGTCTCACCTAAGCAGAGTAGTCAGCCTCATTATCAGATAAAGGTATAGTTCCAACATACAGAGGTGGAAGCTCGTTTGACTTCTCACTGGAGCAAAGTTCAAGGTGATGTAAAATATGAGCTGGCGCCTTATTTTGGTTTTCTATTTCTTTCTCATTGTGTTTCTTGCTGCTTAGGCTGAAGAAGTGTGTGACAGCTTCTTGGTTGGCTCTGGTAGGCAGATAGAAATCTCCATGCTGACTTCCCCAGCAGAGGCTGCATATAACCTAGGTCCTTTCTGGGGTTATTTTGCCACCCTGTCCCACGGCTCACCATGAAGCTGCTCCTTTCCTAGAATACTTTCCTAGTATCCCTGGTGTATCTGTGTGTTTTGGGGAGGGTGCTGAAAGAGAATAAAGAATACACTGAGAAAACATGAGGATGACCACTTCTAGGACATTGAAGTATTTATAGCTTTTTAAGGTAAAGGAAATTTCTTTATTTATAAGGAGGTATTCTTGAAGTTTGAGAGAGGGCTCAGCAGTTAAGACAGTGTACTGCTCTTGCAGAAATGTTCCTAGCATCAATACTGAGTGGCTCACAGCTGACTTCAGCTCTGGGGATTCAATATCTCTGCTCTCCATGATACATACTTACATAATTGAAATAAAATAATCTAAAAAAGAAAACATATTCTGAGACTAATGATTTTTTTTCATACCATCATAGTAAAAAATAGGACAGTATCAAACTTCCCAGGTAGAACTGGAAACAAGAATAAATGAAGTTATTACCTGTTTCCTTTGGCTGATGAAACAAAGCCCACAGACTTAGCAGATTAAAACACAGAAAGTGACTATGTTCCAGACCTAGGAGTTGGAATGCTAAGTTTGTATGTAACTGAAATTGAGATATTGGAGGAGCTGTGGTCTTTCTGGAGGTTCTAGGAAATGATTCATTACATGTGTTCCTCAAAAGGTAGCCCTGCTCCCTTGGCTCATGGCTCCATCCCTCTGACATGCACTTCTGCTGCCATATCTTGATTTACTTATCCCTTTTGCACTATTTTTGATTGCATAGAGCCCATGTAATATCCAGCCTAACCTCTATCTCGGGATCTTTAATCGCTCTGACAAGGCCCCATTCATCAGGCAACATGACATGTTCACAGGCTTCAGGAACTGGCCTGAATGTGGATATTGTTAGGGTATCATTATTTTTCACAGTACAGATAGTATTGCTTTTGCTGTTAGATTTTTGTTTGAACAGATAAGAAATCTGACAGATCACAGATAAGTGATCATGCCATCTGCCCTCCCCCCCGATCTACTGCTTGCTACCTGTGTTCCCTGCGCTTCTGCAATAGACCCTACAGGGGCATTGTGCTCACATCATTTCCTTTTAGTTCTGGGAAATAATTAGTCACTTAAACTTGAAAATGTCCATTCCTGAGTATACGGAGGCTACTGGCATCAAAATGTCATTCCCAAGTGAGAACTTCTTTCTTGAAGTTCACTGGTGACACTTGTGATTTCGGAATGCTCCTCCCAGGTTGAGAGGAACTCCTCCAACCTTAGAAACTGTTTAGTCATGCAATAGCTGCCATCCACACTCAGGATCTTAGAAGAACGTTATCAAATGAGACTCAAGTCTCTGGAACATTCTGTGCTGTGTAGTGAGTTGTTCATTCCTGGGATAACTAGTAAAGAGGGACAACACCTCTTTATTCCATAGCAATAAAGATGCTAGGGTATCCAAAGACTAATTCCTAAGATAACAAAGCTTAGAGCTCTAGTTATGTTGATACTCAAGGTATCTAAATACATGTATGTGTACACAGATTCGAGAAGGCTCTGTTTTAGTAGAAATTATTTTCACCATCTGATTCGTTAAACTCTTTATGGAGTCTGAAGAGATGACTCAGCAGTTAAGAGCACCGGCTACTTTCCCAGAGAACCTTGCTTCAATTCCCAGAACCCACGTGATATCACACAACCATCCATAACTCCATTTCCAGAAAAATCTGACACCGCCTTCTGGTCTCCATGGGTACTGCATGAATGTGGTACACAGACATCCAGCACACACACATAAAATAAAATAAAATAAAATAAAATAAAATAAAATAAAATAAAATAAAATAAAATAAAATAAAATAAAATAAAATAAAATAAAATACAGTAGAATGGAATGGAATGGAATAAAATAATAAAATAAAACATTTAAAAGACCTTAATGTTTTCTCTTAAGGGAGTATACCATGTTGTGTTTGCTGAAAACAATCTTTAATTTTCTTTCAGTTTTGCCAAGATTTATGGTTTTGTTTTGTATTTTTCAGTTTTTATATGTCCCTTATTTATTCCGGATAGAATGGTGTAGTGGTGGAATGTGCTTCATAATATCTTAATGGGTGATGCACAGAACCACTTTTTTGCTTAAGGGACCAAGCCGTGAATCACAAGGTATCTTCGCATTTGTAACTGCAGCTGTAGGCTATTATAATAATATTAGTCACAGCATTAGTTTCTGAAAGACCAAATATTAATTTTGCGTTTTCTCAATGATTAGAGGTTTCTGAGACGTTTATGGTATAAAGGAATCTGAAATTCAAGGCTATTCACTTTAGCACATTCTTTGTTTTGAAAGATTTTTTTTCTCAAGTAGAGATATTAAATACTTTTCAATTTTGTGATCAATTCCTTGGTTTCCTGTTTATAAATTTAAAGTGTGTGTGTGTGTGACAGAGAGAGAGAGAGAGAGAGAGAGATGTGTTTGTGTGGTTTGGTGTGTGTATGTGGTGTGTGATGTACGTGTGTGTGTGGTGTGGAGGTGTGCATGTGAGTGTGTGTGTTATATACGTGTAGGTGTTTATGTGTGTTTAACAGAATGAGAAGAGAATGACCATACCACTCAGCTGTCACCATGTGCTTTAGGAATAAGAAAGACAGAATGAGATAAGGCTTTCTTGTGCTCACCAAAAGATTTACTAAAAACTCCAGTGCCATCCTGGAGGGTGGTCTAGTGAGCGTAGAAGGTAATTTAGAAGGTCGATGGCTCCCTCTCTGATGGGAATAAAGACTAAATGCTTTGGTGGTATAAAAATAAACATACTTCATTTGTCTGGGGCAACTAATGAATCTTCACAGAACTGGCATTTCCGAAGCTGTGGGGTCTTTGCAGTTTCTAAGACAGGAATATTGCTGAAGTGGAGTTACTGAGGTTTGACCAGCCAGTTAGAGGAAAGGAATGGAAATTTCCCTCACATAGACCGCAAAACCGCAGCAGGTGTGATAAAGCCCTGACATAGGACGTCAGATAAATAGGCATGTTTCAAGAGTCTTATTCTGTTCAAAGTGGAGCGGCTGATAAGCTTCTGCCCGGCCTTGCTGGCGAATGATGGACCCTCATCATCTATAGGCAGTCATGACAGGAAAAAGAGTTGGCAAAATAGCTTTTCTGATTCAAAAACATTTTCTCACTTTGTAGAAAATTTTTATCAGATGTTTTGAAAATTGCCGTTTTGTTCAGTGCCAAAGCACAGATTCAAGCATTCAGTGAATCAGACTCAAACACCCAAGGTGTCGGCTGCTTTCCCGAGGAGCCTCCCTGAGCTAATAATTTACTGTCATCGGGTGATGAGGTTTGGACTCCTATAAAGAGGAAGCTGTTAATTCACGTTTGCTTGGTTTGGACCTGGAATGGTGTTTCCCTCCTTTTTCCATCTGCGTGTCTCTGTGTGTGGATTCGTGTTTGCACGTGTGTAAGCATAAGTACGTATGGCTGCGGTGCATGCAGAGTTGTGAGGGTAATGTTAGAAGTCATTCTTGGTTGCTCTGCCTTCTCACTCTTTGAGGCAGGATCTTTCAGTCAAATCCAGAGGTTACCCATATGGCTAGTCTTGCTAGCCTGCTTGCCCTAGTGAACCCTGTCTCTGTGTCCTGAGACTGGAATTGCAAGTAGGCTGCTGTAGTAGTACATTGCTGTGTGGCTTCACTAAAGAGAGACAAGGAGGCATATTCATACCTGCAAACCCTGCCAGACCTTAGCAGAGGGAACCACTATCCTAGCCAGCGCCATACTGGACAGCGGAACCCTGAGCATCTGAGTTCAGGTGTTTTTATTAAGTCAGAACTCCTCAGGTGTTCTACTGATAGCACACGAAGATCCTGAGCAATCAAACATCCCCTGCATAAATCCAACACCTGCAGACAACAGTGCACAAAATAATTATTTTATATATAACTAAAAATAAACTTCCACAACAGGCTGCAATGCCCATTGAGCAGCTTTGTGGGTTCTAGAGATCTGAACTCCAGTCTTTATGCTTGCAAGCCCACCTGGTGGATAGATGTGTTGATGGCTGATGCTATTGAAAAGTGGCAGAAACCTTTGGAAGCAGGACCTGGATTGAGGCCTTCCTGTCATGGGGGCATGCTTATACAGTGGCTAGTGGGCCCCTACCCCTCTGGTGCTCTCTCTCTTGTTTCCAGCAGGAGACGAGCAGCTGTTTTATGATATCTGCCATCAAAGCAACAGGGCCAACCCAGCTTAGATTGGGACCTGTGAACTATAAACCAAAGTAGGCCTTTTCTTTTACCAGTTGAATGTCACAGGGAAACATTTCAGCAAGATAAAGGAAGTGGTTGCTATGATGGTACCCAAGACTGTGCAGCAAAGCCTTTGGAATTATATTATGAGGGGGCCTTGGAAACACTTGGAGGCTGGAGAGGCAGGTGGAGCTTAACTGTCAGTTCTGGAGAAGGCTCAAAGTCCAGAATGATGACAGTGAATGAAAAGAAGCATGCATTAGTAAGGTTATGTTCCTGGTGTGGGGATGATGGTTGGGACGAGGATTCTATTGAAAACGGAACTAGAATCCACCTACGTTACCAGAGCAAAGAAATCCCATGCACTTTACTCACGGCCTGGGACTTTGTGGGAGACGAAGCTTAGACAAGATGGGCCAACTATTTTGTAAAGAAGACTTTTAGTCGTCACAGGACTACGAGTACAGTGGATATGTAACTAGCTGCTCTCACCAGTTTACGAGAATTAGTAAAGAAGAACAAGGTAGAAACTTACAGGAAATTTGCCTCATGGCTGAGAAAGAAGTGTGTGTAAGGACGAAGCCAGGAGGGATAAAGTTGCCGACGAGATCAGCACCTTTTACAAGAATTAAGATGCTTTACTAACGGGTGCTGAGGGAGATACATGACATAATGACATCTCAGAAATGGAGAAGAGTCCACCTCGAGCAGGTCAGAGATGTAGAAAGTCACGTTTGTTATTTTTTAGGACAATTTTACATAGCACATTACTTTAAGAATGAAGTCTCCAGGTGCCCTATGACCTGAGCTGGAAAGGCGCTCAGAATCCAGCGCAATCACCGGCCAAGTGTGAGTGGGCAGAGTTAGTGTCAGCAGTAGACTTTGGTGGTGTCTATGGTGTTGTCTTTTCGGGCACATGTGATACAAAAGTTACGGGGTGTTGTGTGACTTTACCTGGGGAGACATGAACAAACATCTAATCACTCTTCATTTGGCACCAACAAAAGAACAAAGAAAGTATTCTGCCAAAGTCCAACTTAGTAAATCACTGAGTTTACTGGGCTTACTTTGGAGAGCTCGGATGGCTCAAACATAGGTGCACCACAACCCTACCTCCACCTGGGTACAAGCTTGTGAATATTGCAACTTTGAAGCTCTCTGCATAATGTGCAGGCACCTTAATAGGTACGTGAAAGGGTCTCCTCTCTGCTCAGTGGTCTTTATTGATTACTCCTTGGGGAGAAAGGGACCTGGTGCAGCTTATAATTTTCAAGGGCTCACTAAATCTCTAAAAAAAATATTTATTTTATGTGTATGAATGGTTTGCTTGCAAGTATGTCTGTTTACCCAAGGAGGCCAGAAGAGGCCTCAGATTCCCTAGAACTAGACTTACAGACAGCTGTGAGGTGCCATGTGGGTGCTGGGAATTGGGCCTTGTGTCCTTTGGAAGACCCTTAGCCACTGAGCCATCTCACCAGGCCTTTACTTCCTAAAGCTTATTAAGCCTTCATCCTGGCTGCTGAGAGAAGCTCCAGGGAGTGTGCAGAGCCAGTTCCTATTGGTTTGCCACCTGAAAAACACGGGGGTCTGACTTACCAAGCCTCCAGAAACCCATATCCCATTATAGTCAGTCCTTGATGCCTGGAGTGGAATTATTGGATTTAATAATTGTACTGTTGGACTTTTGAGCGACTTCTCATCTTCTGCTGTCTTTATAGTTTGGGAGATATACCCTTTGCTTGTCCCACCATTATGTCTTAGCGGTGTGCAATTTGTGCTGTGATTACTTCAAGTATAAGTTACATTAACAGAGAGCTGGCTAGCACACCACACAGGGTCCTTATCAGCTTTAAATAAGATAGAGCTTGTAAAGTGCTCCGTAGATCAAAGGCATGCAAATGCTTGTTGCTGCCATGATTAAAGATATCTTTTCAAATGAATAAAGTAAATGAAGCTGTTATTCAGCCTTCCTGCTATGCCGTGCTCCTTTTCAGCATTACCTTGTTTATACAAGCTCGGTGCCTGACAGCAGAAGGAAGAAACATGTTGGAGACATTCAAATCAATCATGTGTTAACAAGGCGGCTGTGCATTTAGAATTTTAACCCTTCTCCCATTAATTAACTAGGAAGGTGTATGGTAATAAAATTTAAGTTTTTCCTTCCCTTAAAACTACTCGTGAACTGCATCTAAATTTCCATTAAGTAGGAAATCAAAATCTGCTTTTATCATAAAAGAATTATGTAGTAGAGAAAGACATAATAAATCTATAAAGAATGGGGTAAGATAATGATTTAGTATATATATCTTGATAATTACTATTTCCTTCCTCCTGGCTTTCCTAAGACACATGTGCTGTCTTTTTAAACTTCATTAACACGAGATTACAGATTTTAATGGGACGTGATAATAATTCTTTCTTAATCCTAGAGCACCATGTTCTAGGTAACTTCTGACTTTGAGTTATTTTCCCTAAACTATCCTCCTTAGATATTCATTATGGTTCTTTAAGGACAAAAATTAAATACGGTATTAGTACCAAAAGTATCGATATATGATTTTTGTGTTAGAGATGATTAAATCTTAAATTTTTATTAGTTCTTTGGGAATTTCATGCAATGTGTTTTTTATCACATTCATCCCTCTTTCAGCTCCTTCCGGATCTCCCCCTTCCCAAGCCCTAAACACAGAGAGAGGCACAAGGAGAGAGTGCAGAGAATACTCAGCTCTACATGGGACCTCTATACCATCCCTCCCCTCCTAAGACTCAGGGAGGAGGCAGAAAGACGGGAG
>JAMJFZ010001133.1:14687500-14712500 GCA_026225945.1 Cricetomys ansorgei
CTTCCTCCCACCGGGTGCCCACTGCTTAAACATCATGTCACCTCCAACAGCACCATGGACCAGCCGTCAGGCCTTCCTCACTGGGGTTCTGGGGAATGAGTCTTCTAACCACAACCTCCTCTGCTCTTCAGACTGGAAGAAGGCAGATGACTCTCCTTGCATCTCCTAATTCTCATTTGTCTTTAGTTCAAGGACAAAGTGGTATATTTTAGGGTATGATCTTGAAGATAGTTGCAGCTAACCCTCCATGTGCCAGATTCTTTCAGTTTGACTTTTGCTTTTCCCATTCTGCTTATATGACTCATGGCGTCTGGTCCAGTTGAGTGATTTTCAATGTTCTTGTCTAAGCAATGTGTACACATGATATGAAAGCAGAAGGGGAACCATTTAGGTAGAAGAAGGGTACAGGTGGGGACCAGAAGAAGGCTAGGGAGGAAGGGCACTGGGAATGAATATGAGGGACGGACAGTGATATATCTGTATTTTATCATCTCTTTATCTCTTTATCTCTCTATCACCTATGTATTAAAATGTCATAATCAAGTTTAATGTTATGTACAATAAAAATTAATAAAAAGTTAAAAAATTTCTCTTCAGATATTCCTTTTTAAAAAAAGAAATTGTTTTTCTTGTGGTAAGAAGAGCCAATTGGAGACCTTTACTCAAAACAGATTTTACTTTTGTGTTTGTTTTAAAGTGAGCGTGGCTATGTAAACCAGACTGGCTTTGAACTTGCACCAAGCTCCTGCCTGAGCATACAGAGAGCTGGAAGTACAGGCATGCACTGCTCTGTACAGTGTGATGTTGGCAGGCCTGGGGCTTGTGTACCTGAAGATGACCTTGGCTTCCTGAGTGGCCAGGGATCAAACATGGGGCCTTCAGTATGCCAGTTTTATTCTGTGCATGAACAACGTGTTTTTCCCCCCTACTGCATCTCCTGGAGAGTATTTAGTTTGCTTTCCTGTCTTGATTGTTAAGGATATCATTTCAGCGGACAAGGACGTACTTATTTTTTTTTCCATTTTAAGTTTTAGAACTATGAATGTTTTACCTGTATATAGGTATGTGCCCCATGTCTGTGCAGTGCCCGTGGAGTCTAGAAGTGGGTGTGGAATCTCCTGGAACTGGAGTTCCGGATTGTTGTGAGCCATCATGTTGATAATCACCTCGGGTCCTCTGCAAGAGCAGCCAGTGTCCTTAACCATGGAGCCATCTCTCTAGTCTTCCATGAGAGCTTGCTGAGGTCTACTGAGCATGCTCTCTGGTCTGGATCATGGGCAGTTTTTACCTGAAAC
The DNA here is from genome assembly GCA_026225945.1 of Cricetomys ansorgei. Taxonomy (NCBI): domain Eukaryota; kingdom Metazoa; phylum Chordata; class Mammalia; order Rodentia; family Nesomyidae; genus Cricetomys; species Cricetomys ansorgei. The sequence continues at coordinate 14,688,796 of JAMJFZ010001133.1, forward strand.
CCTGGTGTGCCTAGATCTTATTTCTTATTATTTGAAGTATCCTTCTCTTCTTAGGAGTTTTTTTTTTTCTTTTTTGTCTATTTTTCTTTTGTTTCTTGAGTTCATTGCTGCATCTCCAAGAGTTTCGGATTCATAAACCTAGTTTATCCATCCCTCATCCCCAATTACTGATTTCTGAGGAAGACAACTGTAACAAATTTGTTACAAAAAATAAAAATAGAACAGAGTAAAACAACAAAACAGCCCCCACCCCGTGAAGATCCCCGGTGGAGAAGTGGTGGGGTCGGCAATTGTCTTGTCATTGGGACTTCACAAAGAAGTTGAAGGAATCTTGTTCTCTTTCATGGAGTTGGGCAAAGCTATTACCTTTCTGTTGTCCTTATGTCCCTTCTCCAAGTCTGTTAAAATTTTTATTAGGCCTTTAATATGTAGGTTGAAATCAATAGCAGGCAAGCTATTAAAAATTATTGGTCAGCTGTGGCTCTTCACTAAATATTAAAGCAGGCTGGCAAATTAGCTTACGCATCCACCAGTCGCTAGACCTGAGCGGAATAACCATCGATGCAAACTGACATCAGAAGTCAGAGAAAAGTACGGCTGGGAGCTGCTCACAGGATTGTTTGACTTCTGTAATTCACTGTTAATATTATTCTGGTTTTTGGTGTTTTTATTTTTTTCTTCATTAGTGGAGGAGACAGGGCAGGGTACAGGTCAGAAAGACTCTTTTTAAGGATGCTTTCTATTAAAGGCTAGGTATCAAAGCAATTTGGGACAAACTAGAAGCAGGCTGTCTGCCTGTCTGTGGAGTGCCCGGGAGGAAGGAGCAACTTTTCAGGTGGGATGTGTCTTATATTTCAGGAGTGTCAGTCAAAAATACCTTATTATATGTGATCTGGAAAAGACTGCACAGGGAAGGCTGTACAGTGGCACAACAGGGCTGTGCAGGGAAAGATGTGATCTTATCTAATGAGTAAAGGGGAGGGCAGTGTGCGGTTGATACTGTGGGTCTGTGCCCGAAGCCAGAAGACTCAAACGCACCACCCAAAAAAGGTGGCACTGTGTGAAGTCAGAAGATTGGGTCTGGATGGAAGCTCTGCAGGGCTCCTTTCTTCTTTATGTTTCAAGTTACCCAAATAGTTAGTGTTTCCAGTAAAACTACCAGTCAGCAAAAGACGTTTTTTAAAAAATTCAATGTTTCTGGCTTTTTATTATGAAAAATCAAGAATGAAATGGTATCTTTTGAGTCTCTGGATGTAAAACGAAGAAGTTATAATTTGTCATATCTCTGTCCCAGATGCTCTCTGGAGTTTGTTCTTCTAACTGGATATGGAGAAAGCAAGGACCCATTCTGTACAACGTATTCAAGAAATTGATCAAGAAAACTCTTTTATGTTTACGCTCTTTTATAGACTTAGTCATACTCACAAAAGTTAAAGTTACCGTGTTTGAGTAAACGGCCTGACATTCATGATTTGGAGGCTGTCTTTTGCTTATTCTTTGGTCAGATGAAGTAAGAGACACAACAGAGAATAGACATTTTCTCGCAGCACATGAACAACAATTTGGCTGAGCAAACCATCTCATGCTGGTAAGCCCCCAAGGTTCCCCCACTTACTGCGGCATCACCCAGCATTTTACAAGGAGGTAAAAGCTCTGAGCCAACCCCACTTTTCACTGTTTGCCTTCTTTTATTGATGTTGATGGGGCTCAGTTGTAACTTAAGAAAACGTGCTTGAACAGTATAGACAGGTTTTTTCCTATAATATAAGTAACAAAGGTGGGTACCAAAGAGTCCTGCAGAGCAAAGAATCTGTGCTATGGACAGGAAGGCTGGGGAAGACTAATGGTCACACGCGGCCCAACAGAAGGGTCCCCAGTATGAAACAGTATAGAGGCATGCTAACCAAAGAAAAACATTGGCTGCCCAGAATAGCTGCCCTATTTCCTGGCAGATAGATCTTTGGTGTGAGTCTCTGATTATAACAAGACTATAAAGTCAGGTACCCACAGCCAAGAAGATATAGACATTTGAGTAGAAAGTTGCTGTAGTAGAAACGAAGCTGGCCTGGGACAGAATAAGGGGAAGGGGGAAGAATGAACCACGTTTTTGTTGATAAATAACCAGATTCTCTACATGACCATTGAGTATATACTTTCTGCTATGGTTACCAACCAGTTATAGAGAACGAAAGCATATGTCTGGGTTGAGTGAAAAAACACACATTCTAAGGAATGGAGAGATGGCTCGGCAGTTAAGAGCGCTGGCTGCTCTTACTGAGCACTCATTTTCGGTTCTCAGCACCCACATGGCAGCTCACAATCATTTGTGACATCAATTCCAGGGGATCCAATGTCCTTTTCTGGCCTTCACAGGCACTTCACAGATATGATATCAATCTGTCTATCTATCTATCTATCTATCTATCTATCTATCTATCTATCTATCTATCTATCTATCTCTGCAGGCAAGACACCCATACACATAAATTAGAAATAAAACAAAAACCAACATCTTTTTAGAAATTTTGAGATCTTATTACTGGATTTTTAGATCCTTCATTACTAGTCAAACAAAAGTTAGAAGCAGGGCAACCTCTCAAGATATGTTTTTAGGGTTTTGGTTTAGAATTTCAAACAACACCAAATGACCTTCAAACAACACCAACAACCTTCCAAAAAAAAAAAAAAAAAAAACTTTTAAATAATCTCAGTGGGGAAATGTTTCCTTCTGTTATATTTTTGAGTACTACTTTAAAAAATGTTTTTCTTTCTTCTTCCATTTTCTTATTACCCTTCTTTCTCATTGTATATATACATACTTTTCCTTAGTATTAGGGGACAGAGATTATTAGTTCCTTCAAGTCATACTCTGACCTCCATGTGCAAGTGTGACATGCCTTCTCCCACCTATAACAAGTAGATAATTGTAAAAAATAATTAAAATCATTGTGTTCTTCTTTAACTTTCAAATCTTTAAAGTATTTGGGTACCCACTGTGGGCACTGAACTAACCAGACATCAAAATTAATTTGGAGATCACTCTAAAACTGTATATAACTCGCACATGGAGAATAGATTATGGGATATTTTGACTACATTATTAGGATCTAATCAAGTAATAGGATTGATTGAAGAAAAAAGTAACACATTGTCAGATTGCATTAAAAGAAGCATCTTTTTTTGTCAAGGGCATGGATGGTATTTCCACAGAGCCCATAGGTTAGATCCTTTTATAACAGCATGATCTATTGGAAATATGGGCCTAGAATATGTGGGTCACAGTGGGATGATTGTGGGGCTATGAACTACATGAGGATGGATTTTCCCTAACAAAAATATTTGGGGACAATCTTTCAGATTCTGAGGTTTTTCAAACATGGAAGGGTGTGTGTTGACTCTCCAGGTCAAATATTCTTAATCTGAAAATTTGGAATTGGAAATGGCCCAAAATCTCAAACTTTTTGAGCACAAAAACAATGGCCAAAAGCTTTGAATTGTGGATCATTTCAGATTTGGGGTTTGCTTTTTAGATTACAGGTTCTCGGTCTATAGTAGGGGGTGTTGTGTGAAGACCTGAGATGTTCAGCCCGAAAAGTCAATATGCAGAACACTTTGTTACTGCTCTTGAAGCTATAGCTTGCTCAGAGGATGATCTTTCTAGGAACTAACTACATCACACACTCTTCTGGGAGAAAAGCACTTTCATTGAAAAAAAAAAAAAAAAAAAGAGTAGCCATAAGGATAGGAATTACTGAGCAGTTTTAACCCCAAGAAAGCTAATTTCTTAGAAACTCTTAGGTCCTCTACAAGAGCAATATACATTCTTAAGCATATATCATGTCTCCAAACCCACCCCCTAGTTAATTATTTATACTAACAAAAATACACATATGTGTGGTGTACAGCGGTTCATTTAAACATTTTGAAACACCTATAAAATCTACTTAAGAAGCCACATCGTATGCTTTTTTGGTGATGAGAACACTTAGTGTCGCCTTTCAGCAATTTTAAGATATATAACTTATTAACTACCATTGACATGTTGTACAGGGATTTCTCAAACGTATTCCTTCTATCACACTGAAAATAGAATCTTCCCTCCAATCTTCCTAGCCCAGCACAGGCAAGAATATCTCAGCTGTTGGGCATTTTAATTTATTTATTTTAATGACATCTTTAAGTGAGTTATAGAACTTGAACAATGGTGGCGTGATTTGACTCAATTTTACATATAAATATTTGGTAAGATGTATTTTATTCTGATGTTTATATGCAATATTTTTGTAAGTCTAGACTTTAATCACTTTTTAAATTCTTAATTTTCTCCCATTTTAAATATTCTGTTTCTTGTAATCTTCATCTTGGTCCCTGACCACCCTATGTTTGCAAATTTGGTCTCTACCACTGACATCTAAGTTCAAAGGTCATATCAGCAAAACCAGCCCCGGCTCACATTCTAATGAAACAAAACAAACCATAAAACAAAACCAGACACCTCACTCGTATTGTAGACACTCTGTGGGACAATCTCATGGTTTTTAAATAGAAGGAAAGTGCAAGAAATTACTTTATCAATTTTTTGTTGTAAACAGCCTTTTGCCTCTATTTGCAGTTTTGTTCTCTGAGGATCTAGTTGCTCACGGCAAGCTGGAGTCTAAAAGTATTTCAGAAATAAACAGTTGACAAGTGTTACTCATTTGTGTGTTTTCAGTGATGGAGATCCAGCCCATAACCTCAGGCATGCTAGGTAAGTGCTCCCCTCCTGAGCTGCATACGCAGCCCCTTCTCATGTTTTAAATGAGGTGCTATTCTGAAAAACGTGTAAAAGATCAGATTCTACAAATCTGTTCTGGATGGAGCATGGATCACCCTTTTATTCTGCATGTATGTTAAGGAAGGTATACTCATACGCACACACACACACACGTGCACATGCACATATGCACACACACATGCATACACCCCACACTTTGCTCCTATCTGTAATTTCAGGCATCCACTGAAATCTACCAACCCACACACAGATGAAATTCCATGAAAGCCAACTCTTGCCTTTCTGGTTTCAAGGCTGAAGCTCAGAGCTTGAAATAGCACCAGCCACATTGTTTGCTTGTTTTTAATTATGTGTGTAGGTGTATGCAGGTGGGCACAGTTGGCCCTGGGAGGCCAGAAGCATCCCCTGGATCTTGCATTACAGATGATTGTGAATTGGTGCTGGGAACCAAAGTCAGGTGCTCTGGTCTGGAAGAGCAGTGCATTTCCTTAACAGCTGTGGCATCCCTCTAGCCAGTGGTCTTTCAGTAAGTGCATGTTGAATGAAGACAGTGCAAAACCACACTCTGCAAATGCCAATGAATCTGAAGGGATGTGTCTGAATTTCTGGTGAAGAATGGGTCATTCTAAGTGATAAACCAGGGCAAGCCTTCAATAGAATCCTATTAAAGTAAACAAAGACCTCAGGCTTTTCTGGGTTGGCAGCTGCTCTCATTTTGGAATGAGCCTAGCTTCTCACCCAGCCACAAGCTCTAGGCACACGGTTCCCCACAGCTCATCTCTTCTATAACCCTCTGGGACAGAGTTCCCAGACACATTCCCCTCATGGCTGGGCTTACTGCCAGTGGCCCAGATAAAGCTAGAAGCTTGAATGGAATATTTTCTTCCAAGATGGCTTTAACCTTCCAGCTCCTGGAGGTTTCACTGTTTTCTCAGGGATGGTTGTGTTTCTGTCACAGAGGTGGAGGGGTATCATTCCAATCCTAACAGAGTGTTTAAGGGGAAGCAGGTACCAGACGTAGGAGCAGCCTGGCAGGATTCTGTCCTCCTGGAACCGTAGATATTCCAAATCAACATCTTACTCAGCCACAGTTTATGACATATTGTTGGATATTCTTCCCCAGTTGGCCCTGACTTCCAGGATTCTATGAGTAATACAGACACAAAGATAATTTACTTTATATTTTCAGTTAGCTATCTCAGTGTTCCCATCTAAATGAAGCAGTAGTCATGACAATAAGGCAACCAGTTCCTCAGACGTCAGCAAAGCAAGTCAAAAGCCAGCCAATGGGAACAATAACATCAGGCTATAGTGAGAGGATGTAAGAATTATTATTCTAGCATGGTGGCACAAAACTTTAATCCTAGTACTCTGGAAGCAGAGGCAGAGGCAGTTGCAGGGGCAGGTGCAGGGACAGGGGCAGGGGCAGGGGCAGGTGCAGGGGCAGGGGCAGGGACAGGGACAGGGACATCTCTGCAGTTTAAGCCAAGGCCATCCAGGGCTATATAGCAAGACCCTGACTCAAATAAAAATAAATAAATATTTTAAAATGAATGTTGAAATTCTATACTATAATTTCTGCAGGAGGCTAGGTCAGTTTAAGGAAGATTCTCTATGGTGCCCTCTTCAGGCTTCCCTACAGGAAGATGAGAGGAAGCAGAGGAGCCTGTGGTTGGGAAAGAGGAGGGAGGATCGTGAAGGGTAAGTGAACTTGACCTTATGTGTGAAAACCACATTTACTGTTGAGTCTTTGAATTCAGTAATTCTGCCTTCTTTATGTCTAGGATAGTCTAGAAACAGCAGTTCTCAAGTGTGGGTTGTGACCCCAGTGGAGGTCAAATGACCCTTTCATGGGGCCTCCTAAGACCATCTGCATATCAGATATTTTCATTACGATTCATAACAGTAGCAAGATTATAGCTATGAAGTAACAATAAAAATAACTTTATGACTGAGGGTCACTACAACATGAGGAACTGTATTAAAAGGTCACGGTCTTAGGAAGGTTGAGAAGCACTGGTCTAGAATTGCATGTGTTAAGGGAAATGAATTATAAGCATTAAATATTCAATTTTGTAGGAACTTGAAAAAAAATGATCTTTTTTTACAACCCCCTTTTTTTTCTGTTTCATGATTTCCTATGTTCGCATTCTGGTCAAGTTTTCCAACATTTCAAGGTACTGTTCTAAAGGGGATAAAAAGCTAGTTTCATGTTTTTGTTTTGGTTTTTTTCCCTCTTGAGTGTCAAGGGCTCCCCCTCTTCTCTACAGAATTACCTTTTATCTCTTGTATCCTTCTAACAAAACACTAGTGATTGTTGCAATTCTTTTTAGAGAACTGACATTTCCAGGTTGTTTAAGGTTTTCAGTTCCTAAAAAGACAGATGACTTTAGATGTGTACTAAAAGGTGCCCGTCTTACACCTACTCCAATCCCCAAGGCTAATGACCTTTGTGGACATCTCTTTCTGGCTTCATTGTTTGAATAAACATACAAGGGAGTGAAGGACAGATTCATTTGGTTGTTTGTCCTCAGGACCTGAAGGGAATGTTCTGAGACAAAGCCCTGTGGCCCTGTGTAACTTAAGAGAGAAACTCAGCTGCCCTGAATAGGGTCCATAGAAACCCTACCACATTAGCGGTGTGCCCCAGTGTCGGACTATTCCTTACAAACAGGTGATTCTTTATTAACTCAAGCTTAGCTAATTCCAAAACAAGCTGAAAAACAATGATACAGTTTGCGTCATTCACGGTATCCCTAGTTTCTTGGGAGAATGATTGGCATCTAATGGGTGTTAACTGTATATCTTTTGAATAGGAAACTAAAAATTGAATAAATAAATAAAATTAAATGATAAAACAACAGAGAAAATGGCACAATCTTTCAAGTTACCAAGACTCACCAGGGAACTTAAGTCACACACACAGCACGTTAAGGCAGTATGTAGAAATCAGAGATAGCAAAGGGAGAATAGTCTGCTGAACCTAGGTTTTGACTACTTAACCACGGTCCAGTAAGCTATGACATGCAGAATCCAAAGTATAATGACACAGCACGAAAGAAAAGCATTCATTTACACTGGGTCGATCAGCATGGCCTGCAGATAACAACAGAAGGAGGTCTGAGTTACTTGGTAGAACTTGGAAGTAGAAGCCCCCAGTGGCACCTGTAGAAAATGGAGTGGAGCCACCCCAGTGTCTTGACAGCTGTGCACATCTGTATATGTGTCTGATGGTGGTAATGACATAATTGTCAGGGACAGGTGGATAAAGGCTAGACAAATTCACAGAAGATCCTAAATACAGCTGCTACTGTTCAGGGTAGAAAATAAAATATTCATCTCACCAAATATCATTTTGTATACATCACAGGACCTGGATATTTTACCCATTTGTTTGCTGTTTATTTGTAGAGTTTGGGGTGTTGCTGGCATACAGTTGGCATGCACATGTGTTTGCGGAGTGAATGTGAAACATGACTATTCTGAGGAGGACGAACTGAGACCGTGGCTTTGGAGGATGGCTTAGCTCCATTTGGTTTATATTTCCTCTTCCAGAGTTAAAATTCAATCTGTCAAAAGCAGAACATTTGTCATTAGATGACATTGAAGGTAAAGATAGTAAAATAATGTTTTCGTTTCTTAGAATAATTTCCATGTATTCAGGTCCTAAAAAATTAGAGAATCAAATATTGAAATAACTGCAGATATAACTCTGCACACACCACTGTCAATATCTGTAGAGTGGTGGGAGAATGACAAAAGAGACACCAAAATGTACTGATTAACATTGGCTTGATACTTAAAAGCAAATTCCAGAAAGCAACATACAAAGCTTTGGTCTCTGCTAAATTCTAAAATTCTGAACTATTATAAAATAGTTAATTTATAAGTACGTGGGGATACTAACTTAGGAGGTATTCTGTGCTAGTTCTAGGTAGACGGTGGGTAGAAAAGGGAGCTACTGATGACAGGAGGCTCATGGTCGTGTGTCATAACTGTGAACTTGAAAGACAGCATGATGGTTAAAGCCAGCATAGGATGTAGTCACTGGGAATGACTTACAGGCCATTGGTAATTGATTCATCAGCAAGAAAACCATCAGGCTACATACGGGCTCAGCTTTGCCAACATAGACTATAGCTTTGAAAACAAAGAAATATCTAGTTGGAAATTATTCCTCAAACTGTGATCTGGCAGATGGATATATACACAGTAGCAAATAATAGACAACATTGTCAGAGTGATTAAAATGAGATATTAAAAGAGTTTTAAATGTGTGACCCAAGCTTGTTCACAAATGTCTCCAACTTGTAGAGTTACTGTGATTTCAAACAAACTAATGCTTGCCAATCCCTAAAGACAATGTCTGATAAGAATAAGAAATCATTGTTTTGCCACTGTGTTACTATTAGTGTTCAATAAAACACAAATATCATATGGCTGGGAGATGACTCAGCAGTTAGGAGCACTGGCTGCTCTTGCGAAGGACACAGTGCCCAGCACCCACGTAAATCCTCGCCACCATCTGTAATCCAGATTCAGGGGATCTGACACTCTCGTATAGTCTCAGCAGGCACTGCAAGCATGTAGGATACATGCATATATTCAGGCAAACATGCATACACACAAAATAAAATAAATATTTAATTTTTAAAAACCTTCATTTGTAATGCACGTTTTGTGAACTAGGATTGTCTAACTGGGACACTACAATGATTTCTATGGTTAATTTGTACATTCAGTAAGCGGCTCTTACGTTCTTGCACTTTCCCAGAAGCAAGATGCAGAAAGGCATTTGCAGGCAACATTTAGAAGTTTATCATAGTGTGAGATCTGTTAGCTCAATACCTGTGATGCTGACAGCTCCCGTTGCACAAGTTTAAACAAAGCCATTTAGTGAGATGTTGGCTTTGTGAGGGGAACCGCCTCGTTTCCACCTTCTCTCTTTCATACCCAGAGCACAAGGTGTTCTCACATAGACGCTCAAGGTATGAATGGTGACACCCGATCTCACCAAAAGTGACTCTCTCTCTCTTTCTCTCCCTCTCTCTCTCTCTCTCTCTGTCCTTTTGCCCCCTGCCATATATATCTTTAAATGCCAAAAAGTGACTCAACAGTCTTCTAAATGGGTACCAGCTTTGTAAAGGAGAAATAAAGTTTGCAAATTGGCAAGTTGGAAGAAAGATTTGAAGAAACAAAACAAACAAACAAAAAACAGCTGTGATCCTGTGGTGGTTTAAATGAGAACACTTAAACCTAGCATTGGTGTATTCGTCAGGGTTCTCTAGAGTAACAGAACTTAGAGAATGAATATATACGGGGGGGGGGGGGGGAGGAATTAGAATGACTTCCAGGCTGTGGTCCAGCTAATCCAGCAATGGGTAGCTATAAACAGAAAGTCCAAGAATCCAGTAGTTGCTCAGTCTACAAGGCTGGATGTTTCAGCTGGTCTTCAGGATGTGTTGGAATCCTGAAGAAGAAGGCTCTAATGCCACTGAAGGAATGGACTTGCTGGCAAGGTGAGAGCAAGCTAGCAAAAAAGCAAAAGCTTCCTTAGTCTAGGTCCCTGTATAGGCTTCCAGCAGAAGTCATAGGGCATATGAGATCTGGATTAAAGATCTGGGTTAAGGTGTGTCTTTCTGCCTCAAAGATCCGGATTGGAATTAGATCCTCCCACTTCAAATTAAGCAGAAATTCTTCACAGGTGTGCCCTCCATTTTTGGGTTTTAGTTAGTTCCAAATGTACTCAAGTTGACAACAAAGAGTAGTCATCACCATTGGATTATATAATATTCTGCCAGTAAAAAGTTAAAAGCTGACAGAATAAAGCTGGCGGCGGTGGTGCCTTTAATCCTAGCACTGTGGAGGCAGAGGCAGGTGGATCTCTGTGGGTTCTAGGCCATTCTGGTCTGCAGAGTTCCAGGACAGTCAGAGTTACAATGTTAGAACAGAGAAATCCTATCTCAAAAAAAAAAAAGATGACAGAATAAAATTCAGTATTTAATACCAGATAGAATATCAGATAGCAAAGTAGGAAAACCAGACAAAAATATGAGACACTGAAAATATTAAGTAAGTTGAAAGAAATAATAAACCGTAATCATATCTTTTACATAGGATGAGTGCAATGACTTAAATTTGTGATTATAAATAGAAACTTTTTTCATATTAGATTTTGAAAATACAGGCTATGATATTTAAAGAGACATCAGAAAAACAATCGGGGAGTTGAGGGAAAACAGCACGGTGCATGCTAACTGAGTTTAAAGGTATGTGTGTGTATGCACACCCATGCTTGGTTTATATATTTTTTTCTTATAAAAACACATACTTAATGGGTTGTTGAAATGGCTCAATGGATAAATGTGTTTTCACACAAGCCCGAGACTAGCGTTCAATCCCTAGAATCCATGTAAAAAGCCAGATGTGGTGACACATGTCTGTAATTCCAGCTCTTCTACATGGAAATGGGAGGTGGAGACAGGGGAATTGCTTTAAGTGCATTGCTCAGCTTGTCTGGAGTACACAGCACAGCAGAAACAAGAGACAATCCACCTTAAAAACGAGATGCGGGGCTGGAGACATCATTTTCTAGTTAAGAGTGGCTGCTCTTCCTGAGGACTTGAGTTTGGTTCCCTGCACCCAGATGGTGGCTTTCAACCACCTATACTCCAGTTCCAGTTCCAGGGGTCTAACACCATCCTCTAGCCTTCTTGGACACCAAACACACATGGGTACACAGACATACATCCAGGCAAAACACCCATCCAAGAAAACTTAGGAACAAATTAAGGTGGAGGGAGAGAATGGACTGCCAAGTCGGCCTTTGATGCTATGCAACTGCTGTGACAAGCACTGCTCTCTCTCTTACAACACACACAGTAGTAATAATAACAACAATAAGTCACTCAGGCGTGAGTGTATTTCAAGCATCAGAGGTCAGTTTCAAGCCTTCTGTGATTTATACTTGTATGTAGGTGCACACCGCAAGAGTATGGGTTGTTGGTTTTCAGAGCAATACTATGCGGATAGTGAACAGTATTAAAGAGATAACAGGGCTCCCTTCTATTATCTGCTAACCACTCTTACTACCAGTTTGAAGATGAAGAAACTGAGGATGACAAAAATAGAGACCTGCTGAATGACACAGCTGGCATGGCATTCAAATCTGTCTCTCCTGTGTTCCCAGGATCACCTTCCATCATGGTTCTGTGGTCTTGGGTGAGACAGAAACTTAATACACACAAAGATATTTAAGCAACACAATTACTTTATCCTAACGAACTCACAAATAAAGGCACACAGACAGATTGAGGGACACTGCGACACTTTCTCAGTCACAAACTCTATGAATAGCCATTCTGAAGAAATGATGAAAACAAAACAGAATGAAACAAAACAAAGATAAACCTTAGAGACAGGTGAGGGCAGTGGAGATAGCAAGTACCAGGAAGCTCCACTGAATGGGCACCTGGGAGTTCTCTGAGCAGGTGGAAGAGCCTGGAGAGATGCTTTTAGTGTCCTTTATCCTGGGGAACTTATACAATCTAGAGCTCTACTCAGAGGTGTGGTTGTCTCTGGAGATAAAGATTTCCAGGGCACACAGAAAACTCATTTTGCTCTGTAATCACCCATTGTATAAAGAATATTGGAGTAAGGGGCTGAGTAAGGACCTAAGCATAGAACTTAAAAAATCTCCAGGAGAACAGGATGTCTTTTTCTGGTTTCTTATATGTTTGCTGACAGAACAAGCTAGTGGCATTTCTGTATTCTAGTCCTTTATTGATGTAGACTTTTGTGGATCCTTTATCTAGAAGATTTGTCTCAGTGAGATGCTAAGAAAAGTCAGCTTTAGTTGCAGTATCTTTAAAAAGGATGGCTTCTGATTGGCATGGATCCATTTGGGTCCTTCTGGATTTCCCAGTCTATATGTCTGCCTTGCTTGAAATGATTTTTGCTTCAAAACAACAGCAGTGGGAGACACTGACAGGCATCTTTACCATCACATTGGATGGAAGAGGGAGTTTTAAATACCTAGTATTCCTGATCTCCCTTCCTGACCCAATTTCAGGCAGGGATCTAACCCTAACCACACCCCTGACACGTGGGTGCACACTCAGCATTTCACTTTCTAATTTTAAACTTTCCCACAGAGCTCACGCTCAACATTGTTCCATCCCTCCACTTCACTTGGCATGAGGCTTCCTTTCCTTCTCTGCATTTGTCTTTATAATTTATTTGACTTGGGAAGCAAAGGAGAATAAGCTCCTTCACTCACTTAAATATTTCCCTGGCATATTTATGAACCTGACCCTCCACTGGGTTCTAAGGATGGAGTGGTAAGCCTAGACTGTCATTGAGCTTCCCTTGCACTGGATCGCTCAGGCAGCAAATCTGTAAAGGAGCAAATGTGTAGTACAGGAGTTGGTGGCAAACTCTCTGGGAATGTAAGATAGGGACTAACAAGTAGGTAGCTGCTAAGATGGGAAATATTATTGCTGTTGGTTTTTCTGTTCCTGAGATTTGAAAAAAAGAGCCTTGTGTATGCTAGGCGAGCTGTGTTAACCCTAGACACATTTTTATTTGTTGTTTTAAGAAAAGGTCTCTCTCTGAAGCCCAGGCTGGCCTGAGGCTTATTATGTAGCCTAGATCGGCCTCAAAAAATCATGGCAAACCTCCTATCTCAGCTTCCCAAATGTTGAGATTATACTCAGGAGTCACTATATCTGTAATAAAATTCCATTTTGTTTTTACATTGGATCTTAGAGATAATATTATTGATCTTGGAGAGGAGAGAAGATTAGAGGAGAGAGAGAGAGAGAAAAGATATGAGTGAGGAATAGAGCCATGTTCTACGTTCTAAGGCTGGTGTTTTCAAGGAAGGCTACAAATTCTGGAGTGGCAAGAAGGGAGCAGGGGTGTGAGACAAGGGACTGGAGTGTGTGCTAATCATGTAGGTCCCAGAGACTCAGAGGATGCCTGGCATAGGGGAGCCTTCTCAGCGTTTTGATTTCTAACTTTAAGGCTTCCGAAAGTAGAATTTCTATAAACCTCAGTTTCTTTATCTTTGATTTCCACCCTTTAATGAGATGTAAAGCTGCTGAAACATTCGAGCAGAGATAAGACAAATCTTAATTTACCTCTAAAAGGTCCTTTTGGCAAAACCCAAACAGTGTTTATAGCTTCCACATGAGAAACAAGATATTTTACATAGAGAACGATATTAAACAAACAAGTACGTTAAAAGGAAAATTGGATTATCCATGATCATTTCTTTGCACCCTTTTCCTGGATTTGCCAGATATGTGCTCTGATATTAACTTGGTTTTAAAAATGACTAGTAAAACCATCACATTGAGCCCACTCTTTCATTTCTTACTGTTTGGTTTCTCACTTATAATAGAATCTAACTGTTCAGGGAGAGAGTAAAACTATTTGAGCTGAATCATCGATAAGATGTTAAATCACACAGGTTGTGTTCAGTTAGTATTAAAAGAGATTGCAGTTTCGGGAGCCTCGGAATGAAGTCATGTAGGATAAATGAAACTTCAGTGTTACAACCGCAATTAAATAAAATCTCAGCTATTTGTACTTGTCAGTTAGGGAAATAATGATTGTTTATTGTTAGCCCCAATTCGAAATCTGAACAGAAAATGAGTTGTTTTCAGTGTCCAGATACCCCCTTCTTTTTAGAGATTTTTTCATTCCTCTACTCTTGGGGAGTTTCTTGGTACTGAAAATGAAATGTATGTGTCCCCCAAGGCTTGTTAGTAGAGTGTGGAAATGCTTTCATTGAATTACCATCTAAGGACATTTTCTTTGGGGGGCTTAACAATTTTTCCTTGTGTTTTAATATTTTTCTCAAAGCATATTATTTGTTCATTTTTCATTTCCCCCCGGTTTGTACTAACATCACCATCTGATAATTTCATACACACATCGAACGATCTGTATTCTACTAGAGTGAAAGCTGGTTGTGAGCCACCATGTGAGTGCTGGGAACCAACCCCAGGTCTTCTGCAAGGACAGTCAGTGCTCTTAACCACATCTCTCTGCACCTGGATAAAGAAATTTGAAAATAAGATTCACCTAATGAGATTTCAAGATAACTTGTAGAAAGCACGCTGCCAATAAACTGCGGGCCTGCAAACAACAGCCTATCAGAGCCCCACGTTTTTCTTTTCTTTCCCGCTATGCTATAATGTCAGGCTCTTGAATATCTTCAGCCTTTTGTCTCATTAAGGTGCTTGCTGTTTGTCCTTCTAGCTGCTGTTAGGAGCTGTCTAGGATAATTAATTAATTAAAGCACAGGCTTTATACATGAAGCTTTGCTTTCTTCAATGAAATGGAAGCGATTGTGTCCGTGTAATAATTTGATTTTGAGAAATAAAAAAGATGACAGGCAAATTGCTTCGGCAAGAAGATGCTAAAATTTGATGTGTGTTCAATAAATTAAAAGTGTGACTTTTTTTCTGACTGTGATTTTTGATACTGAGCCATGTTCATTCAATCTGAAAATTGCTACCATTGTAGGATTTAGAGGAAGGTAAATCAAAAAGTCAATATGCTCACAAACCATAAAATTTTGTAGAAGAAGAAAGTACCCTTGAAAGATTAAAGTTTTATTAGCAACAAATTGATCAGTCTCGGAGTTTTCCTCAGGCACACAAGCCCATAGGTGCATGAGTGTGTGCTGTCAAGTAAGAAATCCACAGGAACATGACTCATCTAAAGGGCTCCATTCTGACAGAGCTATCTCCTCAAAAATTCTCACTGGGACCTTGACCAGAGGTCTCAGACCTCCTGATGCCTTTGATTTATTTTTATGACATCTGATAACCTCCCTAAGATCTTTTCATCTAACTTGGTTTTCAGTTTCTAAGATATGATTTTACCAGTTAATTTTCAGTAGCTTCGGAACCTGTTTGATCTTCCTTGACTCTCCTGGCCAGCACTGGCCAATAACAAGATCCGATTAGCCTTTGGTTATCTCTTGAGCCTTGGACAAGGTGGTTACTATGTTTGTCATCCACTATTTCCCAGTTAGATTTCAATTTAGGAATTTGTGGGTTAAGTCATGTTTTCTGGAAGTCTCTGAAAAGCCATTCATTCACTCTTTTTTCCAGTCTTAAATGATTGACTGTTAGCGTCACTGGAATCAGTCTTGAGAGCTGGTGGCAGCTTTACAAGGATGGTTATTATCCATGATTTTGAAGATAACTTTGAGGACCACTGCTCACCATTACTTTTTGTAAAGTTAACATCAGAACGGCTCCTGCGAAAATTTGGTCTAGAGGTTGTTTGTAGCCACACGGAATCCCTTCTTCTTCAGCTGTTTGCTGAGCCTCTGACTAGTCAAGACAATCTTCACAGAAGACATGCATATGATCCTCTCTTATTGATTTAAACCTCCACTGAAGCTGGCAAGCCCCTTTTCTTGCACCATAAGACAGACACTCTATGACCTGTCCTCACATTTGCCCATTCGTCCCTGGGTAGCCTGCAGGTCTGGCATAATCATGTCGTCAGGTTCTGGCTTTCGGGTCAGAAGAGAAAGCAGCATATGCACTGGCAGACGCCCCTCGAGCCACTCCAAACATCCTCAGTGATCAGGACAGGACAGAGGAGAACGCTTACTGAGAAAATACTAATGGTGAGTGCTCCGACAGCCATATTTAACACTTACTGTTAACTACATTTTAGATAAATATGTCCAAAAGTTAGATTATGATTGCGCGTGACTCACCGTAATGTCTACATGCTTTACGCTGCCCTCAGTTGCTGGTGCTGTCTTCTTATCACCTCCCTCCATTGCTTCTAACACAGCACAGCTAAGTTGTTAGAAAGCAAGGATCTTCACACACACACACACACACACACACACACACACACACACACACACACTAGCACAGCTCAACAAAGCTAAACTATGGAGAAGAATCTAAGATCCCATTTGTCTGGTCTCTGTTCCTGATAAAACCATTGCCTCTGCCTCTCATTTTCATCTTTGTTTCTGGAGGTTTTCTGACTAGAATTAGAGTTCATCTGCACCAAGTTTTACAAATTCAAGCATTTACTTTTCTGCAAGGAAGTCAAACAAGGACAAGAAAGTACTCACTCAGCATTTCTAAACAGTTTTTTTTTCCCCCTTAATTTTTCTAGTCTCCAGAAATTATGGGTTTCACACATACCATGTTTGTTGCTGTTTGTTTGTTTGAGAAAGATCTCATACATAGACAAGACTAGCCTAGAACTCACAGAGATCCTCCTACCTCTGCCTCCTAAGTGCTGGGAAATGAGGCTGGGTCCTCTGCAAGAAAAGTAAGCACTCTTAACCACTGAACCATCTGTTCTGGCTAGTTTTATATCAACTTGACACATGCTAAAATCATCTGAAAAGAAGGAACTTCAATTGAGAAAATGCCTCCAAATGATCCAGCTGTGGGGCATTTTTAAATTAGTGAGTAATGTGGGGGGGGGCAGCCCATTGTGGATGGTGCTATTCCTAGGGTACTGGTCTTGGATTTTATAAGAAAGCAGGCTGAGCAATCCAGTAAGCAGCATTCCTCCATGGCCTCTGCATCAACTCCTGCCTTCAGGTTCCTGCCCTGTGTGTGAGTTCCTGCCCTCACTCCTTTTGATGATGAACTACTATATAGAACTGAGTGAAATAGATCCTTTCCTCCCATAGTTGCTTTTGGTCTTGGTGTTTCAAGACAGTAATAGTAACCCTAAGACAAACTGTAATGACAAAAGTATCAAGGAAAGCAATGTAAATTGTTTCACAATCCACAAATGCGTTTACATCCTTTGGGCATGAGATTAATATAAACCATAAAACCTAAACCCATAGATAGTTAATGAATCCTACTCAGTCTATTCATGTGGGTGAATGCGACCACAGAGGACTGTTCAGGTGTCTGTGTGTGAAACCTCACATCCAAATCTACCTTTGAAAATGTGAAGACATGTCTCACAAGTCCAAGCTGGGGTATATAATAAACTGTGAAAACCACTGCACCCCATCACACACTCTATCAGCTCCTCGATCCTAAGATTGTTTGGTTTACATGAGAACCACACTGAACAGTTGGCGGAGTGGCTGCCCTCAGCTGCAGTGTTATTTTAACATTGCATCTGCCTCAGCTATTTGAAGATGTTTGCTTGCAATTGCTCAACAATCAATCTCAGTTCCTTTCAAGGTCCCTGCAAGTATGGTCACCAGGGAAACCAGGGAACCATCTGAGTGATACGAAGAATGAAACTCAGGTCAGTACTGTTGTAGCAGGTGCTGGGTCAAAAACTTCCAGAGTTTGACCTCGTAGTTTATTTTTCTTACACATTTAAGCACAGTAAGCTCTGAAAAAGAAAGTCTCCAATAGACAACGATCACAATAAAACTTCAGGAATGGCTCCGTCGAAACGCGCCTGTAAAGTGTGCCCTAGCAAAGCACCTGTGAACTTCTCAACAGGAATGAGTTCTATTGACTGACAAACTTGTCAGGGTAAGGGCCTAAGGAGGGAGGATTATAATAAGCATAAGGATAGATTCTATGCTGGAGGATACAAAGTGCATGGGACCTCTTTCATAAGAATGAGTTCTATTCACTGAGAGACAAAGTACAGGATTAAGGCCTAGACAATGCTCAGGAATTTGGGGGATTTAGGCAAAGGCTGACTCCGTAGAATAGCAAAAATATTATCTGGTAGTTAGGTAACACCTACCACAGCCCTCCCATCATTCCTTTCCCTTGAAGAAAATAGACCTGCGTGTTTAACAATTCTGGTTCCTCCAGTGCTTCCTCTAAGCTGTGCTTCTTACAAGCACCCCCCCCCCCATTGTGCAACCAGCACAAACACACTTAACAAAACACATCATCAGAGAGATTACTGCATCTAGGGACTTTGCTGAACGTGAAGTAGAAGTGGCACTTAAGACCTTCTGAAAACATTTTTCCTCCACTGCAGCCATAACAGAAAACATCCATCCACTGAGGACCTTTTGCCTTCTCCTTACTTCCCTTCATTCCTTCACAGCTGCAAATAATCTGTCCGCCCTTGGTCCCAGTTATCATTAAGAAGTTTGTTCTGAGAAAACTGCCCAAGGGCAAAGGAAAATTCCAAAATTATAGTCTGACCACCAACTGAATCTTTTCCTCTCTTTCAAATGAATCATGAAAATAGAAAATTAGTATTAGCCTTGCCTTGAGAGAAGTTCAATACAAAGATGAAATAAAGTGAGCTTCAGATTTAAAAGCCATGATGAACTGGGAGAAAAGAGTGTCCTCCAACACTGTGGAAGCAGCTGGGGCCATAGTAATAATATTGGGAAGAAATGGGTCATACTAATGCTGAGTGTTTTGTCTATTGTTCAACCCATTTACAGTGCATCAACAGGCTTTTTTTTTAGGACTGTATAGACAAAATACTAGGAACTGAGATCTGTAACCTTAGGCTTCTAAAGATAACATCTACTAGTTGTCATGGTAACTCATAGAGCGCCATCTCTAAAAGCATTGAACTCAAGAAAAATATACACTTAGAAATTTAGCCCTAAGCACATCCCCCACTTGCCCATTTACCTGAGTATGTCTGTTCCATGAAAGCTTTGCTTCTGGTTTTTATTTGCATTCAGTGTTCCAAGAATAAAGAATGAGAAACAAGTAAACAGACAGGTTAAGGTCCCACTTCGAAGAATTTCCACACCGCTTCTCCACCTTTTGAGTAAGATGAAGCAGAATTTTTCCATGATACATCTAGCTTTCAAACTAAATGAGCACTACTCCTACAAACCAAATAATGTGTGTTTGTTTTCTTCCTTTCTACTGACTTTTTTTTCGTCTGAACTTTTGTTTGGAAACTACAAGGCCAATAGTTTAGAGAAACAGTGAGCTTCTCTTCTCTCCTGTAGCATGTTTTTGTATGTCAGTTGAGGATTTACCTAATTAGAAGTTTACCTCTTCACTTGCTTTCCCAACATCTGCTGTGCTCCAGCTAGGTTGTAAGCCAGATGGGGAAGATCTTCCATAACTCTTCATACCTCCAGAATTAAAACATCTACAGGCAAAGCACAGAAAATAGAATCCCAGTGTAGTGATCACATCACTAGAAGGAGCTTTTAGAGGTCATCAACTCTGTTCTAATTTTTTTTTTTTTTTTGGTAAATGACAAAAATGAAACACAGAGAAATAAAGTGCCATACCCTTTGATTTGTTCGGTTAAGAGCATGATCTGGGTGCTGCAGAGATGGTGTCTGGGGAGGCACTTATTTGGATCGGATTTCCACATCGCTGTTCATCATGGAAAGAAGTCAGGGAAGAACTTGAACATGGCAGAAACCTGGAGGCAGAAACTGATGCAAAGGCCGTGTAAAAGTACTCTTTACTGTCTTGCTTCTCCTGGCTTGTTCAGCCTGCTTTCTAATAGAACCCAGGTCCAGGGATAGCACCCTGGGCCCTTCCTCATAAATCACTAATTAAGAAAATGCCCTGTAGGCTTGCCTACAGCCTGATCTTACAGAGGCATTTTCTTAATCGACGTTCCCTCCTCTCAGGTGACTTTAGGCTTGTGTCAAGTTGACACAAAACTATCCAGCACAATTGACCTCTTGTCAGCTTGACACATAAACACATCTGTTAAGACACAACCTTTCCTTTTTTATTCTTCCCCAAACTGATACATTAATACTAATAGCACAGTATAGCACATTTTACAAACTTAAGAAGTCCCACAGTATTTACAAATTCAAACACTTTAAAATTCAGTCTCCTTAAAAATCCAAAGTCTCTTTTAAAACCTAAAATCTCTTTAAAAATTCAGTCTTCCAACTGTGGGCTCCTATAAAATAAAAAAATAAAATAAATTAAGTACATCCTTATTTCAAGAGGTAAGAACCAAGGCACAGTCACAATCAAGTCAAATCAAAACCAAACTTCAACAGTACAACTCAAAGTTCAATGTCTGGGATCTACTCATAATCTTCTGTGCTCCTTCAAGGGGCTTGGGTCCCATCTCCAGCTCTGCCTCCTGCAGCACACACAGCTTGTCTACTAAGCTTGGGTCAGCTCCATTCCACTGCTGCTGCTGTTCTTGGCAGTCTTCCCATGATACTGGCATCTCCAAAATGCTAGGGTCCCTTGCTGCAACTGGGTTGGGCTTTTACCAATAGCCTCTCCTAGGGCCTCTTCTTGATGCCAAGCCTCAACTTCTGTGCATGACCCCTTTAGTCCTAGGCTTGCAATTTCCACTGAGGCTGCACCTTCACTAATGTCCTCTCTTGGCCTTCTAGAGTGCCAAACCTTAACTTCTCTCCATGACTCTTTCATGTCTTCAAAACCAGTACCACCTGGATGATTTACCACTACCGAGTTTGACTGCCAGGGTGAGGTACAACTATGGCCTCTTCTGGAACGCAGCATCTGTGTGATGACCCTGAGGAAATACTTCCCAGAAGATTTCACCTTGGTTGCTCTCTGAATCTCTTTTAATTTCTTAGCTCCTGCTGACCCGCGTCACTTGACCCAGTAGCACAGAGGGTTCATTTCAGTGGTGATGGTCTGTACTAATCAGGGCTGACCCCAGCTGACCAGAACAACAGAATCTTAATTCAAAATAACAAATGGCCCTGAAAGCATCTTTAATTTTCTCCCTGAAACCTCAAAAGCCAGGACCCCATCTTCTGCATTGCTCTCAACATTCTTATTTTCCAAGCTCCTACAAAACATCCCACTGAGCTCTCAACACTCAGTGACTTTTCTAAACCGAAGTTCCAAAGTTCTTCCACAATCCTTCCCCAGACATGGTCAGGTCTGTCACAGCAGTTCCTCACTATGCTGGTACCAACCTGTCTCGGTTAGGGTTACTATTGCTGTGATGAAATACCACGACCAAAAGCAACTTGAGGAGGAAAGGGTTTACGTCACTCAGTTCTACCACCCACAATTGGCTGGGCCCTTCCCTATACATCACCAATTAAGCAAAGGCCTTGTAGGCTTGCTTACAGCCTGATCTATGGAGGCATTTTCTTAATTGAGGTTCCTTCCTCTCAGATGACTTTAGCTTGTGCCAAGTTGATATAAAACTAGCCAGCACACAGGATATAAACATAGGTATAAATACCCAATGTGCTATGCTCATGGGAATAATCTTAAGTATATGTCGCATAATAGCTTAGCAAGAACTTAATGAGAGCAGGTGAATAGCCATATTATAGTATAATTACCAAAGAGGAGGGCCTTGTTAGGTTGTTTAATGTATGTGACTATTGGAGCAATTCAGCCAAGTTTAATGGGCTTTGCAGTTTTTCTTTGTATAAATCGATGTTCATAAAAGTTAATGGTAATTATGCTTCTCGCTTCTGAGAATTTGCTTAACAAGTGATTTTTCAAAGAACAATTTCTCTTCATGAGGCAAGTAGGGCTGTGCTTTCAAGTCATTCCTACGGGCAAACACAAGAAGGCGTAATCACTAAGTTTGCCCTCCATTTTGAAAGTTATTATTATTAAACAATACATAGACATCAAGAAACTTAGACGCTCATATTGTGATTAACTTTCAAAGCTCAGCCAAGTACAAATCAGGACCCCGAGTTTCACAGGGCAGAGGCATATCTAGCAAGATGAAGCACCAGTCCCGAGTCCTCCCGGTTCTCTTTCTCTGTCTCTGATGGTGCTGGTGCTTCGAAACTGACAACTACTTTTTAATTGTGAAGAAATGGTTAGATGCTAACAGGTTTCCAGGTAATGGTAATTTCCTATCATGGTTGCGGTAAAGGTGGGTGCTGGGGACAGCAAACTTCTGGCAGTGTTAGAGAATCACCCACACAGCCATTCACATTCAGCAAATTTCCAAGATAATAATCTTTCCACTGATGTGTCATTTAGTACATTTGTGTTGATTTGGAGTTGGAAATGGCGCCAGTTTTTCTTCATTGTGGCAAAGTACTTGAGGCAAACAACTTAAAGGAGGAAAGGTCTGTTCATGGTTTCATTCTGTGGTCGTTTGGCTGTGTTGCTTATGGGCTTATATTGGATAAAACAGGATGGTTGGGAGCCTGGGCTCATTGAGAGTGATTTACTTCATAGTGGATAGAGGCAGACAAAAAAGAGCGAGACACAGGGAAGGGGGTGTTAATAAAAGACAGACTTCAGGGGCACACACCCAATGACCTCCTTCCTCTAATCAGGTCCTGCCTTCCAAAATGTCTACCATCTGGTACTTGGTTAGGATATAAATGTATCAATGGATTGATGAATGGGACCAGAGCGCTCATGATACAATCACTTCCCAGAATCCTTACCTGAAAACATGGCTGCTGATCCTGTGCCTATACCATCAACTCATGAGGCTTTAAATTTAAATTCGAAGTTAATTTTAAATTTTAAATTAACTTCGAATTTAAATTTAAAAATTTGAGTATATCACGATTTGATAAAATAGAATAATTTTATGTAAGTGTCCTGATCAGTGGCTGCAGGAAAAGGCGTGGTATAAGGTGTGGAAGATGATCTTTTAACTCAGTCAATCAAAGTTTTACTTTGAATACTAATGGGAAAATGATTTTTTTGCTGAACAGTCTAAAAATTTATAAGAGGTGTCACTTATAGTCTTAATGTGGCTGAACAACACCTTTCATTGACAAACTGCACAGTTCTGTCTCTCTTTTTGAGGATGTTAATGGATTGATAACTGTCACTGACAAGGGATTAATAATCAACAAGACAAATTCATGTTTGAAAAAAGGGTTAATTTTTCTATTAGAAGTAACACATACATGCATGTTACATTTACTGTTAACATGCTTCTTTATGGACAACAGCCTGAAATTTAATTTGAGAATTTGTTTCTCCCCAGTATGTATCCCACTTGGTCTAGGCAGGCCCCACAGGGGAGAAGACAAAACACATCAGCAGTGGATCAGTGCATAGCATTT
>JAMJFZ010001133.1:16645000-16702500 GCA_026225945.1 Cricetomys ansorgei
GCCATAGCATTTAGTCGCATTTGATTCTACCGCGTGGGACCCCGTTCTGTCCTGTGAACCGGCCAACTTTACTTTCCCGGCAAGAGCTCGCTGTTGCTACCTTAGTAAAACTTGCCATTTCTGTTTAGTGCACGCTTTAATGCTATGTGTGGAATCGGTGAATTTGTATTGATGAGCTTGCCAGGACCAATTGTGAGACTTTTCTTACTAGGGTTCTCTTCTTCTTTCAGTCTAGTTTAATCGACCTCAAAGAACATGCATCTTCATTAGCTTCTGCAGGACTGAAGAGGGACTCCAAATTAAAATCCCTAGAAATAGCCATTGAACAGAAGAAGGAGGAATGCAGCAAATTGGAAGCACAGTTAAAAAAGGTAAGTGAAGTCCAAGCACAAACATGCTCATTTCATGATGAATTTATAAAACGGGAAAGGCAGAGGCATTTTTTCAAAATAAACAAACTGCTTATATTTTGCCGTCTGCTGTTAAAAAAGTGAACTAAACACTCAAGTCAATCCTGGGAGTCCACATCAAATCTGTCTGTATATCTGAAAAATCAGTCTTAAGTTTCCTGTAGAAAGAAGACTTGAAAAGGAGAAAATAGTCACAGAAATTAAAAAAAAAAAATGAAAAGTAGCAATTACTCTCCGGGGAAATCTGAAAAGGTGAATGAGAATGTTTTCAACCAAGGAAAGAATCCAGAGATCTCCTTTTATTTTGATAAACTTTTACAGCCTTCAGAAGTAGGTCAATTTTTATAATACAACTCGGCAAAACTGTTCCTGGCAACACTTCGTTTCTAGATGTTCCCTAAAGTAGTCAAGTCCCTGTGCATCTGTAGGGTGACGATTTGTACTGAATTAATAATGTCTGCTGTCTAAGGAAGCCTGTTCCATCCAGAAGTCTTTGGAAAAGAAAGCAGGGTCTTTCCATCGTGGCATTCACGTGTTTTCTCCAGCCTGGACATTTTTGTGGAGTACATTTCAAGTCATGCTGTTCCTTCGACTCTCTCCCTATGTTGTTTGGCTCGTCTGCACTCATCATTCAGATAAAGCTCATAATGTTATTAATTTAAGTTTTTCATCCCCCTTGACAACGTATAAACTTAGTCAGAAGAGATAAGAATCTAAACATTCAAATAAAGATTATAATAAGATTTGACTATGATTCATAGCACACCAGAATGGAGATTTATTAACTCTAGTTATGAAAACAGATGGCATGGATGGCCAGAGAGCAACGCATACATCTATGCAGGAATTATTTTGAATGCTTAACATTTAAGTGTTCTGTTTTCTAAGAACTTACGCAGCACAGAACTGAAATGTAACCATCCGTGCTCACCACACAGGTATTTCAGAAAATCACAATGAGAAATTTCCCACCTAGAAAGTCTATTTAGTAAGACTCAGAAGGGGTATATATCGGGGCTGCAGAGATGGTGTGCGGGTAAAATGATTAGCTCCTATCCCCAGTATCATTGTAAAGAAATACCACACATGGTTGTGTCCTCCTGTAATCCTATTCCTGGGAAGTAGAGATGAGTAGATCTCTGACTCTTTGGCTTCCCAGTTTACTTGATTAGTGAGATCTAAGTTAATAAGAGACTCTGCGTCAAGGCGGATGAGCAGACCAACTAATGAAGACACTCGATGCCTACTTCTGGCTGATAAAATGTCTATGCAGGGGCACACACAGTCACGTGCACCTGCATACATCACACACACACACACACACACACACACACACACACAGAAAAATAAAAATGAAGTTAGTTGTACCTAGTGAATATTTTTTAACATGGAAAGAAAAATTGAAAAAAATCAGTTTCAGAATCTCCTCAGCATCTCCCTCACTTTGAGTAGTAGTCATAAAGAGATCTGGACCAGTAAATGAAAACTTTTAAATTGCCCATCTAAGGGTATTTAGATGGACACTGACTTGGTTATTTATGTGTACGAATCATTTTCCTTACATAGTTACATTGTGTTCTATAATAGACTATACTTTTTACTTAATACAGACTTACTTAAAACAACTTAGTGATGATGACACATGCTCAAATATAACACTATAGGAAAGAGAAAATGGCCTCTCCATGATCTTTCCTCACTTGTAGTGAGTAGGTGGTAGGTAGGTAGCTGAGTAGGTGGAGAACTTCAAACATACCCAGTCCCGATAAACACCATCATCAACTCTGCTGAGCTCTCATGGAGATCAGGGCACTGTATGTAGGATTCCTGCACATATGTGCTTAGTATATGCCCTCTGTCAGTATGCCTCGATGTGGGTATTGGAAGCTCTCTCATAACAAACAAAGAGGTTCACATGTTGATGGCTTGATTTATCAGCCTAGTCTGCTGCAGTTTGGCTGAGGTTTGCCCAGCACATCACCTGCAGCATGCATTTTCCTTAGACTCCAGTCAGCACCATTTACTGAAATTCACAGACCAAGTCCTGTAACATTTTAGCATGGTATTTGATGGCATTTTAGTATTCTACCATGTCACCAGGACTAAAGTGTCACATTTAGTTATCTTACTGTAAGGACTTATCTCATGAAGCAAGAACTTATTTCTAAGTATTTACATAATCCTTACTTATACCATCTACTAAGTACATAGAACTTCAAAAGGCAATGATAATTTCAATATTTTATGCCTAATGTGCAGATGCTACATTGTTACACTTGGCTGTCTAGTATTGACTAAATCTAGGTTGAAGTGCTTTTTTTCAGTAGTCTCTAATTTCTCCTGATGGTTCCATTAAAACCTCAAGTATCCATCACCCTAGAAAGAAATGAGATCTACATGAAATATTTGAAAGCACAAGCCAACAGTATATAACTGTACATATAAAATCACCATTTACAAGGAAAAATAAGCAACTCTCTAAGCTTAAAAGAGTGCCTTCACTTCCTTTTAAATTACATAATTGTGACTTGTGAATAAAATAGATTTACCAAACGAATGCTGAAATCAGAATTATTTTGTGTCACAAACACACCATGGATTTTCCCAGTGGTATTTTGCTCAAGATTTATGATGGTCCAGGTAGTTTTGCCCATAAAATCCACATAATAGTACAAATTAATAGTGTTTAGTTGAACAGAAACTTTGTCTGCCAGCGACAATGGAATCCACAGGGTGATTTTAACTTGTTATTCACTTAACAATGCCTGACTGAAGAAGTAAGCTTTTTTTCTAAACGTAAAATTTGTGGAGACGTTGGCATACATAATCATTTTTAACACCTTTTGTAGTGTTAAAATATTTAATTTGCGATAAAATAGACTTCAAATATTTTGTGATAAAGGGCTTCTATACAGAAACAGAATTCTGTGCATCACATCGCAACCTCTTAGAAATGACAGTCAAATGTTCATGTGTGAAGAAACTGTACTGATTCTAGTGAGTTCATTAAACAATGCTAGCCAGGTAAGACATAATTACTAATTATAAGTATGCATAATAATTATGTCTATTCGCCAATGTTAGTTACTCATGAATTGAGAAGAACCTGATTATTGATGTACAGATCACATTATCTATTGAATAAGTTTTTGAGGTTCAAGCTGCTGAGGTTAATTGACCTGTAACTTTAGGAGTTTACTGAGCAGACGCAGAATCCGAAGTGCCATGACTTCTACTCCCTTCAGTTTTCCAATCAATATCGTGCTTCAGGAGACTTTTTAAAAAGCATGTTAAGATCATCATTTGCTAGACTCAAGCTGAAGAAGCAGGTATCCTGTCTCTAAAGAGGTATCTCAGTCTAATAGCCAATAATAGTTCCTGTAGTGTTTCACCTCCTATACCTTAACCTTGAGCCTCAAATTAATGTGTAGGTATTTATTTAATAAATATAATTTGAGAACACTATTTACAAAAAATAGTATTATTTAAAAAATAATTTGACTGGGCACAGAATTGATAGGAGCCCATTATAGTTTCTAAATCACTTGGGACATAAGAAGATATCCTTTAAAATTACTTTTTTTAAATTGGAACAATAGAAACTGGTAACAGACAGCACTGTATTATGGTTCCCTTTATCTTTCTCCAGACTTGAATTTCTTCCATTCCCATTCAAAACAGTCTGGTACTGCCATGCTTATTGATACTTTGCTATTGCTAACCTACTGCTTCCTAATCTCTGTTTCTTAAGAAAGACACCAAACAGAAAAGTTAGGCTTATGGTAGAAGCTAAACATTCAATGATAAGATTTAATTAATCTTTTATTATTATCATATTTGAAGTTCAGGTAATAAATTGTGGGCTTGGCCAGAAGTACTTCTTCTGATTCATTGCTGGAGGCCAGCACTTCATGTGTCATCAAACGTGGACAGTTTTCTTTATTTCATGGACTATTTAACTTGAGAAAGGGAAAGTAACACAAGCCTTAAATTTCTTATTCCAGCTATTCTTTTTTAGGAGCCAAAGTCAACATTTGCATTTCCCTAGAGCCTTTCACTTTCACTGTGGAATGTTTAGAAACTGAAATTTCTTCTTCTTCTTCCTTTTTTTTTTTTTTTTTTTTCAAAGACCAGCTCGTCTGTGCAAATGCACTGGATTTGCTGAGCTAATGCTGTTTTTCTGGATCTTTCCTTCTTTCCCTGTCTGTGCTGCAATGCTTCCCTACCTTTGCAATGTAGCAAGCTGAGCAGTTGTTCAATCAGATGTACAACCCAGTAAGTCATTTCTGAAAGTTCCCGCTGTAACATATCAAAGCATGAGGATCCACTGAGCCTGGGTCACAGTGTGCCAAACCGGGGAAGGTTCCAAAACACTGATCATTCTCTACTTCCACTCTGTCAAAAGAAGTGATCTTCACAAAGCCAATGCCATTTCAAAATTTAAAAATTGAGCGGCCAAGGAAACATGGCCAGCTCTGACAATCACCTTCTCCCTAACTTCAACTCTCAGGCTCTAAAACAAAACAAAATATCAGCACGAGATCTAGGCTAAGAGAATTGTTGGTGAGATCCTTCAAACACTGGCTTCTTTGTGCTACAGGGAAGCATTTGCCGAATATCTGGCAGCTCAGGTGTGTGCTGTGCCTATGAACTCCATGTTAAGCTGAGTTTAGCTTTAAAAGCTGTGCTGTGCTTTTGGAGATTGATAGCAACAAGATTGGCTGACAATAAGGTAGGGCTTGTAAAAGCTCAAAGCATGCCGTCAGCCCTAGGAAGATCACAGCGTAGTCTGCTGAGTATAAGCCACAGCAGTTCTGATGTCAGTTTAATGAAGTCTGAAAAGCAGGTAACTAGTTCAAAAATTAATAAAGTATTTCAGATGTCACTACTAGTTCTTTATCCTAATGGCATGTGCATTTATATGAAACATTTGATTTTTCCTTTAGTTTATTAAAAAAAAAAAAAAGACTTTTCTGTTTCATTACCAGACTGACTGACTGGGGGATACTTTACATGAAGGTACCCAGAGTGCTTCACTTGAAAAACGTGATCTATAATGCACTCTAATATCGTCTGTTTATAAATCCCCATCACAGAAAAAGAAGTTCTATGCATGAAGAAAACAACTGAGTTAACACAGCTTATTTGTTAAGCCAAGCTCCACCCGCCTCCAAGGGGGTGTGCAGGAGCACAGGTGTTTAATAAAGTCTGCCTGCGCCCTTCATCTAACCCAACAAATACTTTTGAAAACACAATCCCTAATGCCCTGCTACAGTGTTCGCCAGATGGATTTTAGCAGAACAGCAAAAACAAACAGACAAACAAACAAAAAACTGCCCAAGTTTTCTTTCCCTTAACGTCTGAAGGAACGTAGTAATAGACTCAAGACAGTGGAGAGGTAAAGAGAGATTAAAAAAAAAAAGTCAGAATATCTTGAAACTTGAAAACTCACCTTGATAAAAATTCATTTTCTCTTGTGAATGTTTCTAGAATAAGATTGTAAAACATTTTTTTTTCCCATAGTTACAAGTTAGGGAAAGGCAGACAATCTGAATTTGTAGTGCTTTGGGTGTATGAAACAGGAAGGCGCTGCCATTTTCAACAGCCGTAGAAAATTACCAGGACAGTAGTTAGAGCTCACTATCCTTCTCAGAGTAGGTAAGTTCTAAGAAACGACTTAATGACAGGGCATCCTCAATTTTCCTCTTCTCCTTCCCCTAGGGCTGGGCCTCTGCTATTCAAAAGCAAACTTTGCAGTCTTTTCAGAGACTAATTCAAAGTCTTAGGCTGACATTCTCCCCCATGTTAATTAAGCTAACCAAATGGTTTGGCATTCCAGGAGTATAGCCAGCTCTCCTTGTTTAACCACTCCATCTGCAGATATTCTTAGGGTCCAGGGTTTTGGTTTTTTTTTTTTTTTTTTTTTTGGTCTGATAGAGCTTGATGGATTTTCTATCTTTAATAGTCTTAAAAATGACCATTTTTACTCCTCGTTATAAAAGTAATATTTGGCCATGGTACTGAAAAGTAAAGAAGGATAGGGAAGAAGATTGAAAAGAGCTAGAGGACAGCTCACTGCAGGTGTAGCCAGGAGGATCCTGCGTGGATGCTTCTGCACCTTCATGTGGAGGGCCTCTTCTCTCTCCTTTCTTTACTCTCTCCCTATCCGTCCGTCCTTCCTTCCTTCCTTCCTTCCTTCCTTCCTTCCTTCTTTCTTTTCTTCTTTCCTTCCTCCCTCCCTCCCTCTCTCTTATTCTTTCTTTCTTCTTTTTTAAGCCTATTTCTGAAAACCATTTGATTCACTCTTAAAACTAGCATCCCGTGGCATAGTAGAAAATTGCAACTATTTATAACTATTTAAGATAAAATTAAGGGAATATAGATGGTATATGTAAACATATACATGTACACAAACACATATCCAACAATTGATATAGGCTTTCAATGTCAAAATAACTCAAATAATATTCCAAATGATAATGATGTAAAGTCATTTTTTATTTTAGTTCAGAATGTCTAGATAATGCTTTTAGTTCTTAATATTGCTAATTTTCAGAAATTCCATATTTAAGAGAAATTATATTAATAATTATATTTTATTTGAAAGGACTTAAATGTGCTAAGTATATAATTTTTTATGTTTGTGTGTATGTGGAATACTTTTTGTATTTATTTATATATCATGTGGAATACTTTTTATATTTATTTATATATCATATTTGTTTCATCTATGAAAAAATTCTGGCATAGTTTTAATATGCTGCTTATGAGTGTTCTGAATTTAGTTAGTTTGAATTTGAAAAGAATAATTTCCTTTAAGGTGGTGAGACATAGGATTCCAAGATATATCGTTATTACTTTCAAAATATATTCTTAGGGCTAATAATTTTGTCTGGTATTTATTAATTTTGTTTGAAACAAAATTTAAGTTTTATATTGTGTTACAGTTCTATAATAATAGTCATAAATCTTAAATGAGTCTGTTTTGTTAATAACTTAGAATTATGTCCACGTCTAAAATAGTTTGCATGCATCCCCATCCTGCTCGGAGGGTGAGGAAGGAGTGTTGAAGCACTGTGTGTGGACATTTGGACGGCAGTCAGTGACTGAGCGTCATATGTTCACAGTGTGTAGTTAGCCAATGGCCGCTGCCGCCCCGAAGCAGCAGGGTCACAAACCAGCAGCTGCGTTACCTATCAGTCAGCTTGTACTTTACGGCTACAACTAGTCATTTGTTTTTGAGGGAAATAATTTTTTATTAAAATTTGTTAGGGCCCATTAGAAGAGAATATTATATAATATTAGAAGTGAATATCCCCTGCCTTGTGTCATAGGAGGGTTCTGCACTGAAGTTAATGCTTTCTACTTTAGACATTTGGAATTGTGGACTAGTCCTTCACTGAAAATAATGAGTGTCCAACCTTTATAATATTAAGTACAAATAAGCTGGAGATGTGTGATTCTGATACTTGTCAGCTCCCAACTTTGGGGCTAACCATTCTTGAGCTTGATTGAGATACACCAGTCATCTAAAATTCTGCTTTGCTCTGATACGGTTCTGATTAACTTCCCTTAAGATAACTGCTGGGTAGCATAACGTACTCTCATCCCAATCATGACTAGCTTCCCCTTGAAGTTTATCCAGGATTTCAAAGTCAGTTCAGGTCAAAATGCTGAGATTTCAGTGAGGCTTCCACCTTTGTTTCTATTACCATTTGTAGGGGAATTTTTGTATATTTGGAAGCATAAGAGATGTAGTCTAGAGACCCCAAAACTTCAGATTCAGCATGTAAAACTGACATTTCTGTGATGTTCTTGACCAATTTTTTGTTTTTCTACAGTACACTTGAGAGTTGCTCCAAAGGTTTCAAGAAGTATTTTAAGACAGAACTTGATACCCAGATTTTCCAATGACCCCAAAAGTTTAATATCTATGTTAACAAAAGAATGAATATTTAGTAACTGGAGGAATGCTCTTGTAACAGTATTCTTGGCCACATTCATGATACACAAATTCTGAAAACAAACAAACAAACAAAAAACCCAAGACTAAAAACCCACCAGTCTGTGTTTTCAGGAACTAGATTCCTGATTACTGAGAGTAGAAGCAAAATTGATGTGCCTCCAAGGGAATGCACCAGTTCTCAGCTGGACAAGCTTTTTTTGTACCATCATGTCCTTGAGAGGGAATAATTACTGTCTATCCTCACTTAAATCTCGAATACGGAAGAGTGGTGCCATGGCAGGAGTTTATTCCAGCGGTGCTATTTTGAGACAAATGCTTTTGTGTTTTGCACGCAGTGTCGAGGATGCAGCACGTTACATCTGTTGCCTGCTTTGGTCCAGGTCAGAAGCTGCTAGTGTAGGTGAAACAACTTTTGTCATAGTTTGAGAAAACAATAATCCACCCATCTCTCCATTCTTAGCGGGGTTCCTGCCTTAGAACTTTGAAGGAAGCATTGGCTCTATAAACTCAGTTTCTTCCCATAGCTTTTGGTGAGTGGCATCGGCTCCATGGCTGTGGGTCTCAGTACAGCACACTCATTCTCTACTGACTATAAAAAGTTCAGCCTGTGCTTTGAGCAGTTGAAATTCGCGTTGAATAGAGCTACTTAACTCTAGTAACTCTTGGGAAATTTGTATGGGCTTTTGCCTTTTGTACTTGTAAAATGGACTGTGGACTCACAGGTCTCTCCAGTCACGAGGAACTGTTAATGTCATTGTAGAATCTTAAATGATCCAAGAGTTTCCTCATGTCCTTATCTGAGTCTTTTAAAATCTCCCTATCGATGTGAACATATAATGCCATCTATTTTCATGTCTATCAAAAGCCCCCCCTAAGAATTCTTCACGGTTGAAAGTAGTCTGGCATAAATCCTTTTGCCTGAAATTAGTAGATACTACGTTGAGGATATAGAGAGGTAGATTTTAGTCATTGACATTCATGAAGCTGTGTAGTCATTTCAAAAGAAGGGATTATTAGTACTTCTAAGTTTCATCTAAAACACTTAGGCCAGCTATGAGCTTGTCAGTGGGCTTTAATAACCTGACCTACCTTCAGCGTCACATGAAGTCATCAGTGGCACCTTCAAGTTCAGGCGTTTCCCCGCGATTTCTGTTTGTCTGTGCATCCCCTAAGGGCTTTATCCAGACTCACTGGGCTGTAAGGAATATTGATGTATCTGATTTCACCCTCTGTGAAAGGCTGGCCTTGGATCACCATCCTCAGGATCAGACGAAATACATACACACCTCCCAGGAAGAGACCATGTTGTCTTCCCAAACCTATCGGAGAGGCTTCTCTAAGAAATGTGTGGATGGAAACTAAACAAGCCTACTAACCTAGCTGAGCAACAAGTCTTATGTCTGAGATTATAATAATCATAATAGAACATCAATATTATCTTCCAGATGTTTGTCATTTTATAATTTTTCCCTGTCCTTAGAAAGTATGTTTGATTTGCCTCTTGACATAGGACATAGGGCAAATTTAGATTTAGAACAAATGTCTCATGGCTACTAATCATTTATTTACTACTGCTACTACTACTACTAATAATAATAATAACAAAAACAATAATAATAATCCTAAAAATTTTAAATATAAAAGATAGACTACCATGGTCAGCTGCTGACTCTCTGTCAGTCTTAAACGTAGGAGATGGGAAAGGATTTAAACTCTAAACTATGTTTATTCATGTGTTTTGCATGTTTCAAATTACTCATTGCTTAGTTCATTAATTGTTTTTTAAGATCTTAGCGACATTGATTAAAAAGTTTGAGAATGACACAAAAATTTTAATTGTCATAGAATAGTAGTAAGTCAGTTTAATAATAGAAAGAGATAAATAAAATATAGTTTTAGATATTTAAAAACTGTTTTTCTGTTACAAAAGTATTGAATTCACAGATAGAAGTATGTATTTAGTTAGTTCCTGTGAAGATTAACTTATCTGCTGTAAATTATTAAAGTACAGGTTAAGCTATTTAAATATTGATTATCGTGTATAAAAATATAATCATTTCAAGAACAAGCACCTACAAGCATATTAATTCATGTTTCTTTTATATTAATACTGAAAAAATACAATAATCTGTTACAACCAGGTCCAGAGGGCACACTAAATAAGAACAAAGTGCGTTTGAAGTTTTTCGTAAAAGAGAGCAATCAGTTTTTAATACTGTGATGGATTGATGGATATTTACAAATTCTTTTTCATAGTTGAGTTTATTTCTTAAGCAAGGAAATCCTAAAGAATATGAAAAATTGTATTTCCCCTTTATCCTCATGCTTAAATAATATGTTACATGCAGAAATATTATTTAAAATGGTTTTGTCATGAGCAAGAAATTTATTTTATTTATACTAATTTTTGAATTTTTTTTTACTAAATCATTGCAAAGACTGCCAACCTTCTAACAGTAGTATTAATATTAATTTTTATAACCATGCATGATCCATTTAATCCCATAGTAGCTATAGCTTGCTTGCCTTGTTTTTTCCCTGAAATTAAAAAAGAGCATCGAAGCACAGTGGACTTGTGCTCCACATAGTGGGGAAGGAGAACCGCTTCAGTTCAATGAACCGCTGACGCTTTGTCACTTCACACACGGGTTCTGTGGAGAGCCACACGTGTGTGACTGCTCTGAACTTCCTATGTTGGATGTGCACTGTTGTTAAGCTACCTGTTTTCTCCTGCCTGCTCTTTGAAGAAGCCAATTAGGAATAAAGGGAAACAAGGGGTAGGCAGCACACTGCAGTGCCGTGTTCCTTCCATCTGTC
The DNA here is from genome assembly GCA_026225945.1 of Cricetomys ansorgei. Lineage (NCBI taxonomy): Eukaryota > Metazoa > Chordata > Mammalia > Rodentia > Nesomyidae > Cricetomys > Cricetomys ansorgei. Next base: position 16,656,194 of record JAMJFZ010001133.1, read on the forward strand.
TCGGAATATTTCAGCCAAAAGTTTATTTTTGGGAAAAAATAAACTCCAGTGCATTCACACACACACACACATGCACACAGAGCACAAATACTTTGGCTGCAAATTATTCTCCAGTGATGTCGCTTGTCGTTGACTGTGTCCGTTCCGGTGTGTACAGCTGCTACCCCCCCATGCATGTGTTTGCGGGTTCTTGTCTGTGTGCCTGTTCATGAACTAGCTCATCTCCTCATGGTTTAGGTCAAACCTATTCAAATAAATAAGAGTTTATGGGTATGACTGTTAGCCAGAAAGCCCATCCCTAATTCAAGAAGTCTTCATTCCAAACTGCGTCTGCTGACATTTCAGCCAGTGTCCTACATGCTACCTGGTTCTACATTTGCCCTTTCTGGGCCTTTCAGTTCTCTGAGTTGGAAATGGAGGCATTTGGTGTAAATTGCCTTGTGAGGAATTGCATTGTCTCCATCATTCTTGCTGAATAAACAAGAACAAAGACAGCAGCCTTTTTTTTCACCTGTCCCCCACACTTTGGTGGAAAGCAGAAGTTCAAAGTAGCAAAATTTAACACAATAAAACAGTAGTAGTGGAAGAACGCCCCACAGGAAACTAGCATATACTTTAATTCAACATTATCTAAGGTAGCTGAAACATGTGATTTTTTTTTTAAACCCAGTTTGCCTTCTCACTGACAGAATACCCATAATTCTTGTTGATTATTTTCTCTCCAAAGTGACTTTCTGGGCCATTGGTGACTACACTATGTGTTGTTCTAAATCATTGTTTTAACTACGTTCTTTAAAAATGTAATGTTGAAGGCGCATAATATTGAAGATGACTCCAGGATGAACCCTGAGTTTGCAGACCGACTAAAGCAACTTGATAAGGAAGCATCTTACTACCGTGATGAATGTGGCAAGGCTCAAGCAGAAGTTGACAGGTTGCTGGAGATCCTTAAGGAAGTGGAGAATGAGAAGAACGACAAAGACAAGAAGATCGCGGAACTTGAGAGGTGAGTTCTGCATCGTGGGAGTTGTCAAGGTGAGCCAGTGCTGATGACTCTGTGTGCGTTCTGAATTGTGGTGCATTTGAAATGCACCCTCGCACACTCATATCACAAATAGTAAGGAAGTTGTGTGTGAGGTACATAGCCTGACCCGCAAGGTGTGATGCTGTGTCTCTGTGGAATACACAAAGGCCTTGGCTTTCCTCCTGAAGGGTTGAGGATCTTTAGTGTCTTGGAAAACAGAGCCTGGTTTTCTTGAGGGGAGTCCCTGTTCTAAAACTTGTGCCAGTAAAGTATGCGAAAATTTGGGCTTTGATTATCTGAAGCCTTAGTTCTCTCCCATTAAAGATGAATCACATTTGTGATTTTGGTTTGTCACAAGAAAAAAAGAGAATATGGAGAAATATAGTTGGAATTTTTTTTTAAATTTCAAGATAAGGGGAAGTGGGGCTTACGTCTTTTTGGATATCTTTTGGCACACTATAGCAAATTCTTCTTTTAAATTTATCTTTTAAGAGGATCTTAGACTACTTGGAAAATAAATGGAATTAAATATGCTTGAGTAGGGCCTACATGATCTCAAAATCAGTCTAAAACAATGAGAGTTATAACAGGCTTCAAATATCTTGGGATTTTGAAATAAACCATAACAGTATTATATTAATGTATAGATAGCATGGTCACAGAAGTAAGCTTGTTACTAATGCCTTTTCCTATACTTTTGTAAGAAAAGGACTTTCTGAATGCTCTTACGTAGCTCTATAACCTCTGAGGCTTTCTCATTGGTTCTGCAATAAGGCTGAATTTGTTTTCCAAGATTCAATCCATATGGAAGAGATCAGCCAGTTTTGAATAAATCAGTGAGTGTTTGCCAACTTGGGCGGAGACGCTCGTGAGGGACTAAAGGACTCTGAGCCGTGTGCGGAGTAGTGCAGAGTAGCTCTGTGGCCCTATGAGAAAGATGATGGGTTTTGCAAAAGAAAGACCTGGATTCAGATTTTGAATCTGCTCTGTGCCAGCACTGTGGCCATGAACTTTGCTAAAGCTGAATCTCTAACAACTTATTAAAATGTATTCTGTTTTGTGTCCACCCAGTTTTCATATAAGGTGGGACACTAACCTCATTATGAAGAGCAGAGGCCAAAACAAATGAATTCTCAGCATTGTCTGAATGCATTGAATGGGCAGATTATCTGCTGTCAAATTTCAGCAATGTTTTCAATATTGTATTTATTAATACACCCAAATACCAAATTTATGAATAGTTCTTTTAATAATCTTAGCCTTTTTTGTTGATACTGTGATTAAGTTTTAGCACTTAAGGTAGAGTTCTTTTTCCTTGAGGTAATTACATATACTTAAATCTCCAGGGGCGGCTGGCAAGATGGTATAATGGGTAAAGGTGTCTGCCACTAAGCCTGAGTTGGATTTCTTGGACCCACTTAGCAAAAAGAGGGAGCCTTGTCCTCTGACCTTCAAATACACTTCGTGGCACATATATGCCTTTCCCCCATACACATGAACACATGCATACAAAAGAAAAATTTAAAGCATAATAAAAATTAGAAAGAATCCTCCAAGGGATTTATTTTAATTTTAAAGCGTGGAAATATTCTCCCACTTTACTGGTTCTTATAAATCTGGGACCATGGTTAATTTTAGATATATTCGTCTACATTGCTATTTTGGAATTACATTTCAGGGCCAGTTTTTTTTTTTTTAATTAAAAAAAAATGCTAGTATGGGGTCACAAATATCTTATGACCATGCTGTTTTGTTACAAAACTAGACATTGAGAGTTGAATGACCTTCTGGGGATTAACCTGTGGTTGGAGACAAGCAGATAGAGTGTAGGTTTATGAACTTCTCTGAGAAGCAGTCATCTCAGTGGGCAGTGTCCTAGACAATAACACAAACATTATGAATAATAGCAATTATAACCATAGTAATAAAGTCTGTATATTTTTATGATCACTGTGAGCCAGACACTCCGCTGAGCACTTGACCCGGAGTGTTGTGTGTGAATTCATGTTACCCACAGAAACCATGATGGCCCCTGTGTTATACATGAGAAAGCTTGAGCCATGCGAGTGTAGTGACTTCCCGAAGATTATGGAGCTCAGGAGAATCAAACCTGGAACTCAAACCTAGAATTAACTGATGAGCCGCTGTGAACAGGGCCTTCTGCTAAGCAGCCGCATTGACAAGCTCATTAAGTAGCACTGAAGTTACACTGGGACCCAGAGGGTCCTCGCTAAGTGGGCCTCACAGCCACCAGAGCCCTGCCTCTTCGATACCAGTATCCATGAGAGAAAGTGATGTGCTTCATGTTAGAAGGCATTTCTCTGCGCTACAGCAGTTCTTGAGAACTGTAATTGAAAATCAGGATCAGCTACTATAAACATTTACATATAAATGGCTTAATTATCTAGTTGGACAAACGGGTCTTAGCTGGGCTATGTTGCCATTAAATCATCAAGAATATTCACAGTTTTATTTCTTCAATATGGAAAGCATTAAAGCAGCAGTGATTTTACAGGCATTTATCTTTATGTACTTTCTGCACATTTTCTTTATCTCTGCGTTTGCCTCTCCTTAAAGCTGATGCCTCCCAGGCACTGTAATTCATAAAACATGTGCTAGGTCTTGACTCTGTCCCAGGTCTCTGCCTGCCTGCATCTTGGGTCCAGCAGCAGAACACAGTCTGGGAAATGTCTGAGCCCCAGCCCAGCCCAGGCCCCTAAGGAGGTGGGGGTGGAGATCCAGAAGGGAATTATCCTGGGAAAAAAGCGGGCTCAGCCTTGGCCTCCCTTTTTGAAGCATTATCTGTTGGGATGCATGTGCAGTCCTTCCCACCAGAGCATCTTCCTTGAGCTTGTCAGGCAGTCCTCCTCACATTGGTCAGTATCTCTGCTGGCTGAAACTACAAAATTCATACCTCATAATGCTGAGAACTAAAGATTCCTTAGCCTTATGGCATATATCTCCACTTTGGAGTCACAGAGAGTGCTTGCAGTTAAGTTTGTGATTTTGAAAACCAAAATATTGAACTTGAAATGAATTTGTGGTCTCTGGCTTGTAATGTGACCCACCAGAGTGAAAGCCCTGTTTTTTGAAGCAGTGTACGTTCTAGAATGTTCCAGAACTTCTGTCACATGCAATAAAATGTCTGAGGTTAGGAGTACCTCTGATGCTCTGACATGGGCCAGCTTCACTCCCAGAGGGCAGTTTGTTTTCTTCTTGTTCTATTCATCTTCTCAGTTTTAAAAGTCCCCCCCCCTGCCATGCATATATCCTACATAGCATATGGCTGGCATTTCCAGTGAATTTATCCCTTTAGTTCTACAAGAATGCTGTTTTTCATCAGCCATTATGGATTCGACTTTTTAAGGTACATGGTATGCTTCACTTGATGTGTATCTCCCTTGATGAACTCTTGTTCTGGATGCTCGTGTTCCAGCTGGAAGCTTCTGCTTCACCTGTGGTCTGCTCTGGAGGAGTTAGCCACAGGGACAATGGCCTGGAGTAATCCTGAGAGTCAGTCAAAACCAGACTGTTGTCTTTGCTCCGTTGTGATACCAACTGTCACGTAGACTGCACAACTTAGCAGTTGTCTGAACCTTGGAAGTAACGAAACACATTGCCCCTCTGTGTTAGTGCCCATCACAGTCTCCAGGCTTTATTTAAATTCAGAATTAATCCCTGGTGCCTAGGGAAGGAGAGAGGTTAAAAGAGTCTGTCAAGCAAGGCCTTCTGCCACTGGCTCTGTTGTATCCCACCCATGGGAAGGAATTAGTAGGGTGAACTTTAGCATAATTATCTTAAATCTGTTAGGGCTTTTCCTGGTGTTTATCCAGAGCTCAAATTGAGTCCTCAGCCACATCCCTCTAGACGATGGAGGGGAATGGGGGGGTCCCTGGGGGCTCCATTCATAAGACATAACATCAGAACGGAAGACAAGGTACTGCTTAATTATCTGGGCTGAGCGCTAATGCCATCAGACATCTGGGCATTGAGAAATGATTTTTGGTGTCTAACAGAACCTTATCTAACATTGAGAAAGAAGCTATTATTTTCCCCTCTGATTTTCTCAATAATGTGCTGACATAATTTCCTTGATGCCTTTCAGGGCTCTTTCTGAAATGCGAACTTAAACTTTCTTATTATTTCTAGGGTATGATAACATGTTCTAAAAGCCTCCCAGGACAGGGGAGAAATCTGGAAGGAGTTCTACTCATTTTGAAATGCCCTTCTTTTCTCTGAGTAATTTTGTCTACTATTGGATATGAAGAAATATTTAAAATTGTCCGGGGGATTTATTTGTGTTTATTTTACGTGTATGGGTGTTTTGCCTGCTTATGTGTATATGTACCACATGCACACCTTGTATCTGAGGAGGCCAGAAGAGGGCGTCAGATCCCTGGAATTAGAGTAATAGATAGTTGTGTGCTGCCATGTGGATGCTGGGAACCCGTGACCTCTGGAAGAGCAGACAGTGCTCTTAACCACAGAGCCATCTCTCCAGCCCAAGACATTTATTTAAAACAAGTAGCAAGTGGCTAAATGCCACCATCGTGATGCTAAGAAAGGCTTTCCAGCTATAGTCCCTTGGGGAAGGCAGCCCATCTTAAATATGTGCTGTCTGTTCCAGCTAAGAGTTTCCACCATTTGTCCAAGGTCCTCAGCTTAATTACCTAAGATCCAGAAGGATCAGAAACGGCAGCTGCACTGTTGCTAACAATTCCCACGATGGCAGTGGCCTGACTTGGACCAATGGTCCATTTATGTTCATGAAACACCCAACCCGAGGATCTAGACTGTGAAGCATTATTGAACCAACACCCACCACATGTACACTTTAATTTTTTCTTTTGATTTTTATCATTGTGGTCAAAATTATTTTTGTTTGAAATGTTCCAGGTTAGATTTTATCCTAAGGATTTGTTTTTCCTTCTTATGTGACATCTTTAAAACTACATCCCAACATGAAATGGCTGGGATCCTGTGAGCAGGTAGCTGGACAGGTATTTTTGTGTATCTGGTTTGTGTTTTTGAAGGGCATTTTACAGGCTAACAAAATGAACATCTACTACATGCTCCTCTCATAGATTGACCATAACTTTCCCTCCTGAGCGTTCCTTCCCACTAGAGACTACTGTTTTGATTGATTAGAAGGTCATATTAAAGGTTCTTGTACAAATAAGTTGACAAGCATCTGGGTATTCTCAGTGGCAAAGTCAGAACCTCGTCTTCTCCCGAGGGAAAGGAATTACTCTCTGCTTTGGTAGTTTCACTGACATGGAAAGTGAGTGGCACCCCATCACTAGCCTCCTCACAGGACCTTTGCTTACTGCTAGGTACAGTGCTCTCTGTAGGCATCGAAACTGCCAGTCTTCGAGCTAGAATCCAAATCACTCAGTTTCTTTGGTTTTTAGCAACAGAGAAAAATGTCTCTTAGGGTGTTACCATCCAACCCTTTCATTCAAACAAAAGCCTTGGGACATCTCCCTGCTAGACCTTAGTGATTTCGGTTTCGTTTTTATCAAATAAGAAAGCTTGTAGGCACACAGGTAGATAGAAACTTTCTTTGTGAATATTCCTTAAACAATCAAATGTGGTCACCGTCCAGAGGTAGGGACAGCCCTCTGGTTCCCAGCAGTGCTTGTCTGGCTACCCGTATGAGGGCAGGTGCGGGTTTCTCACGCATGATATATGACAGAGCAGCCTATGGGTGTGCGCCCAGGGCTTTGGGGGTATATCAGATAAAAGTTGCTTTATTATCCTCCGTTTGTTTATAAAACCTGCTAATGTGCCCTCCGTTGGCTGTACATTTAAAACTAATGCCTCTCCTCCCTTTTATTCTCTTTTGCTACCCTTTCCTCTGCTTGTCTCCAAATCGCTGCTCTCACCCTTGCTCCAATCAGCTTGACTCTCAGGTCAGTATCCAGTTTTCCTCTACCTGCCTCCCTCCTGAGCTCAACCCACTGCCTGCATTTGTTTAGTAAGAGAAACCATTGTAAGGTTCACCCAAAACAGACTACAGGAGGGCACAGTACAAGGCGCAGCTTAGAGCGCACGGGCTCCTCCCCGTGACAGGTGACGTCACGGCCAAGTTGGACAGTGCAAATCAAACCATTTGGACCTTTGGCTCCATAAATCACTGTATTTAGAAAGATTTATAGGGCTTCCTTAAAGTCACTTTTGAAAACTATCGGTACATGAGTTACATAGTGTGCACGAATGTTACTTCCTGTTGTCGTTCCAGTTTTGACTTTTTCGTTTCATTTTCATTAACTGGAAGTCATACGTTAATTACCCAGGGCAAAGGATGTAGGAAGAGAGTGTATAACGGGGTTCACTGTGGACTGTACACCAGAAGATCAATAAGGAAAGTGGATATTTTGTTTGAAAAAGCTTATCCCAGCTCTTCATCCTCTATTTTTGGAGGTCCAAGTCAATAATTTTTCCTTTCTTGGGTGAAGGAATATTTTTCTTTTATTAATACGTGGTAACTTAATATGATGAAATATTTAATCCACAGCAATTTATCATTCAAATGTGATTTTAATAAAGGATGCTCATTGTGTGATTTGGGGCTGTGTAGACTTCAGAAACATGAAATGAGAAGGTCAGCGTAGACTTCAGAAACATGAAATGAGAAGGTCAGCCGTAAGTTTGTAGTCGGTGGAGTTACTCTCTTGAGAGACAAGCTGTATCTAGTTTTTCTCCGTGTACAGGCTCCTTGCTCTCTATTCTCTTTGTACCCTGAGCTGCCAGGCCAGGGCCTTTACACCAGCAGCAAATAATTTGAAAATGAGGCCTCCTACTCACATGCCAGTTTTGTCTCACCACTAACTCCAAGCCCTGGAGGCTCCCAGGCTTAGGTACCACACTGTGGATGCCATGGAAACTGCCAGAACCTCATCAGACTGAAGGAAACTCTAGCCTTACAAGCTTCCCTGCAGAGGTCTAATCAGAGTTCACCGCACAAACCTACAACAGTGTGCTCACCAAAGCCCTAATGACTGGTATACCCTGCCGTGGACCAGAGAGCATGCCTATTTACAGAATTACAAATCGCACAGTGGAGAGTGGGCAGGAGGCTTAACCACTTGGCATCCAAACCCGTCCTCCAGGGACTGGATTCACGCATTCAGTGAAGCTTTCAGCTCTTACCCCTGCCTGCCTTTTTCTTTCCTTTGTTTCCCCCTCCTTTTGCTACCTTTGATCGGCACCTTTAGATATTAAAGCCTTTCGGATAAGCGCCCCCCTCCCCCTTTATCATGCTTTTATCATGCTTACAATTTTTTATCATGCCTCAGTCCCCTTGCCTGGACTTTCAGCTTTTCACTCTCATTTCGTATCAGTAACTGGGATAGAGAATACTTAGTTTTTTGTTATTCATAGTGTATGAACATGGACTATTATTTCTAGTATGGGACAAGGCTAAGATTGACAGGGGTTTGAAGTAACTAGTGAGTCTCTGGGCGAAGGGCAGGGTCTGCTGATTTGTTTAGTAAAATACACCTGCCAAGTCTAGTACATAAACTGTATGGTCTGAAGGAAGGTTCCGATCATTCCATTAGCACTTAACCTATTGCTCCACATGAAGCTCGGGGGAGAAAATGGGCCATCATTGTGAAAAAATCTCTGGTTGTCTTTTTAGTAGAGGAATAATTGGACAGTCCTGAGCTTATGTAAAGGAAAAGTCTGTAGAGTCTTGGAAGACTTTCTTACACTGTGGCAACCTTTCAGAATTAACTGTGCTCCCCCCGACAACTACTTCCAGGTTTACCAGTCAAAATAAAAGGAAATGTAACAATAGAGTTGATTGCAGGATCTTTGGCCCTTACGCTGTCTCTGGATGGCTTACTCTTGAAGTATGTGTGTGTGTGTGTGTGTGTGTGTGTGTGTGTGTGTGCACACACGTATGTGGATGTGTATATATGCCATGGGTTTTAGAAATATTGAGTCTGATCGCTCTGAGCTGAGAAGTTTGTGGTTTGCTGTGCATGTTTCCGCCTCTCAACCTGAAGTTTGAGATGCTAATAACACTGGGGCTTTTCTACGTGCTCTGAGCTCCATGAGAAATTCTCCTTTGCAAAAGCTCTTATAGATTACCTCATTTCCTTTATAAACTCTTACGCTTAGACCCGGGTGGACAGGTATTAGAGTTTGGTTTGGTGAAGTGTACATGTCATGTGCTGAACCTGTTTGGGTCTCCACTCTAGTAAACTCACCCTCTGTGAAGAATCCCTTTGCACACAAAGCATTGGGAACAGGAGAGATTTAGTAGGATCCTTGTATTGTACTCAGGCAGGTTTATATAAGATTTGCTCATTTCTAGAATGTGACTTATGACAGATGAGGTTGTTGTGATAAATGCATGCAGGAATTGCCTAAAAAAGAAAAAAAACAAAAACAAAAACCCAAACTTTTGAGATGCAGTTCAAACTCCTGCCAAAGTATCAACCAAATAAAACCAGAAGGTTCTCCCGGCCTCCAGCTTCCTTTGGGTCTTTTCTTAGATATTTTCCTGTTTGGGCCTTAGTGTCCCCACACAGAGAAGAAGAAGTTGATTTTAGCGCAAACCTTACTGGATCTGCCCTGCACGTGGGCATCATGTGTTCTGTGGAGGTGTCCCGGGTGGCGGCCCTCTGTGAATGGACTTGAGCTGATGATGGTGCCTGCAGCAGGAATAAGCCATTTGTTACAGCTTTACTTCAAACATTTCTACCAAAATAAATTATTTGTGATGTTTCTCCCCACTGAGCACCATTCTCTCAATCCCTTGTTCTTCTATCAAAAAATGAAGTCACCCCTTCCAGACCTCAGAGGCCTGTTTCTCAAGACATATAATGAAAACCACCTAGCTATTTTTTTTACGGTCCCACAATTTGCTAGAGTCAATTCTTTGTTCCACTGCCTCCTTAAAAACATAATGAGCACCTACTGTGTGCTAGGCTGGGTTGTATGTGCTGGCATTTTAGAGAATAGTTGATGAAAGTGAGCTAACATTGAAGGATGATATTTTTTCTTCTTAATGCTAATGATGCAGGTTGATGATTACTATAGTAACAATAGTAATAAAAATAGAAAAGAAGCAGGAGCAGGAGCTATAGAGACACAGATTACAGTCACCAAGTGCCAGTGCTGAAATGCTCACATTTGACATAGTAACCTCTTTTTATGACCACTTTTAAGTTTGGGACTGTAATTTCTTCCATGTTAGAAAAGAAGACACTGGGGTTCACAAAAGTTGAGTATTCGCCTATGTTAGTATCAGAAGTAGTAAGTAAAGGTGCCGACTTTCCTCCCCAGCATCTACCCTTTCTGACTTCAAATGAAATCTTCCACTCTTCCGGCCAAACTTACCTTCATAACACCTCCAAAAAGTCCTACAGTTAGGAAAGGTGGGCAGCTCTGTTTAGAGAGTATATTCCAGGAGGGACATTTGGGGAATGGCCCTTACTGCTGTGTAGCCAGCCTCTGCCTTCATGTGGAACACAGCAGGTGATCCTGGTCCTGCTACTCCTGTCCCTCACTGTGTGGATGCTGCCCCTCCAGCACCTACCAAGGTGTAACTCCTTCCAGCGGCTGTCACCTGAGCCTGATGGTGTTTTCTCTAGGACTGCAGTGTTATGTCCCACACCAGAGATGCTCTTGAAGGAAGGACCTTCTGTTAGTTGTCTCTCCCTTTTCTTGGTCCGTTTCCTCATCCCCATGAGTTCTCAGTTGACTGCACTAGATAGCACGCACAGCAACAGACTGAAAACCTGAAGAAAAGAAGTAATTGATTTTCCATCAAGCTACATATTTGAATATTCAAGAAAAACAAACAACACGGTTAAAATGGTGGCAAGGGGCATCTCTATCCAAGCTGCTGATTTTCTCCCATCGCTTCCTTTGTTTCCTATTTCCTCTTCCCTCCCTCCACTGTCCCTTCTGCTCTTCCCTTTTTTGCTTCTTCCTGGACTATTCTTGGAAATCTTTTTTTGATGGAAATATGGTAGTTAAACAGACTTGACCCCTCAGCTCACTGATCCAAAGACCAGCACTTCCTATAAGGAAGGATTTTGTCCCCAAGAAAAACAGTTTATCCCAATGCTAATAACTGGGAAAACTGGATTTCAGGTGTCTATTACCCCTCTTTCCCGTTGAGGCCAAAGGGGTTATCCACAGGTCAGAAAATCATTTCCCCCTTTAGAGCCGCTTTATACTAATGCTGACGTCTCTGGTGAAGTGTCAGAGAATTTTATGCCCAAGCAAAGCTGGTAGGAAGCCAGAAATCCTCTGAGTTTTCCTTGGGTGCACATATTTTATTGGGGATGGAAAAAAGTTGTTTTCCCTGATTTACGGCTTCTGCAGACATAAAGTAGGATCTATATTTAGAAATGATTTTGAACCTTTGAGGTATAGCCAGGGGTGGGTGCTTGTACCTCTCCAGCCTGGCCGCGGTGGGACTTGCCATGGCGAATGTTCGCTGAGCCAGCCCTGATTTATGGAACAAGGACTTTATGCTCCATAGTGTTTTCATGTGTTAGCTTTTGCCTGAGCTGCTCTTCTGGCATTCTTTCTGTACTCTCAGACACAGGGAAGACAGAAGGAACACAACTCACATTGTGGTTGAGATGTTTTGCTATTCCTTTTGTTTCTGGGATAAGCGAAGCCATTTTCAAAGTGCAGATCTGTCAGAACAGGAACAATGGCAAGAGTTAGTGCTAGGAAGCCCTCCTCAGGCCCAGCAAACAATAGGAGATACCAAATTAGCATGGCTCTTTGTTATCCCCCCCAAAAATCTTTACCCCATTCTTCCTCCCCTTCTTAGCATTTGGTTGGTGCCCCCATATGGATGAATATCAGCAAATAGTAAATCTCTCAAGATATGTTAGCCTTTCCTATAAATGTTGAGATGGGGAAGGAATTTTAAAAATTGGTTTCTTGGTATTATTATAAATCACTTTCTAGAAAAAATAATATTATATTTCCTTTATACCGCCTTCCTTATGAAATGTGAATTCTATCACTTCATTACCCGCCATGCTGGCTTAAGTTGTAGGGAAACATGACGACCCAGTGACTGGACGTTTCTTCCGTGCTCAGTGAGGGGCTTGGAATTCCGTCGTGTGTCCTGTCAGAGCCACTGTGACTGTGAACCAGTTTAAAAGTGGGAGGCTGTTGCATGTCTGCCTCCGAAGAAAATACTGTGTCATTTTACATCTAACAAAGGTTTTAGAAATCTTCTTTTGGGGGGAGATTGGGATGGTTTTGCCCTCTCCAAATATTTCATAGATGAAATGGACTGTAATTTACACTAAGTAACTCTGGTTGGAAGGATCGGAAGCCAGTAGGTTTTACATTGGATGCAGTTGCTTTACTGAAAATAGAAAAGTTTTGGTTTTTTTTTTTTTTCCCCCTGTACTTCCTAATCTTGGAAATGCAGTGCATTCTAGAGAATTTGAGAACTTGAATTTTAGAAACTACAGAGGAGGCACTTGGAAATGAAAGTGAGTTTCCCTTGAATAGCCTGCTGCTTCTTTTTTTGGACCAAGAGGTGAGGTCCCATGTTTTCGCATTAGTGTCGAGGCTTTGAATGTTTGCGACCTGGTTAGCATCAGCCTTGCTCCTTTTGGTATACAAAGAGCTGTATGCACAGTTGCTTATGCTTTTCTTTTCAGGGAAAGGGGAAGGTATGATTGCCACAGTGCTTTGAAGTAATGAGTTACTTTGTGTGAGGCCCCGGTCTGTAATTGTAAAGACACAATGGTGAATACTTTGATGTGGGGCAGGGCAGAGTCTCATGTAGAGAACTGCTTTGCAAATCTGCATTTCAGATCTGGGGGGGCGAGGGGGGGGGGACCTTGCTAGAAGGAACCAACAGAGCAAGCACCACTTTGTTGAGATGGGAACATTCCAAATGGGATAGGCTCTCCTGGCCTTTGGTGTTGGGCAACTGGGATTTTCTTATAGCTGAACTGAGATGTGTAAACTGAAGTGTAAGAGAGTGGTTTTAAATTTAACTTCAGAGCCTTCTGCTATTTAATCATTTGTCAGCTTGCTGGTTGAAAGGACAGCATGCTATGTTGCTCACAGATAATTGCTGTGGAGAGAATGAGTTGGCTATAGTAATTGCTAGCTGGAGGATCTCCTGATAACCTGCGATGAATGGGCCTTTGTGAGAAACACTCACTGGGTAATTTGCAGATAGGTACCTATCACTCTGCTAAGTACAGTACTCTTGCACCATCTAAGCGTGCTGAGTAGGGACTATTTAGGGATTCCTGACCAGATAAAGAATCATGACACTTGGGTTTCATGTCTATCCTAGACCAGGCATTACTTTATATTAATTCTTCACTCCTAGTCCAGATTTTTCAAGTTGTTATCTGTTGTTAGAACAATAAATGTAGGAAAATAGATAAGCCACATGCCAAAAACCAGTGTCATTGACTTAGTATATGTGACAGGGTATACCACATCAAGTCTCTTAGTGTGTGAAATGGGGATGTCTGTGTTACGGCTCATCCTTCACGGGCTTGGGGTCATGACTCTCACTGAACGTGGAGCACAGTCCAGGCTCAGAGAGAGATCTGAAAATGGCACTGACTTTAGTTGTTACAATCTGACTGTGATAAAGATTTTCACGCCAAGAGTGACAGGTGAGAGCAGGGAGTTGCTTCAGGAGAGACGCACGAGATGAACCTGCCCAGATGGCTGTCTGTTGCCCTAGTCAGGAAACTGCGTGGCTGCAGTAAAATCTTCAGGCTCCTCACTAGGCCACTGAGAGGTTGGCTTTTTAATAGTGATGTTGAAAGTGTTATCTGGCAAATTCCAGTGAAGAAGGGAAATTCATCTTATGCTTACAGAAGGCAGTCTTATATGTGTGCGTGAAGGAATTCATTCAGTATTTGTCTTCTATAAAGACACATTTCGGATTTTTCTGGAACCCCTTAGACATGACTCAGCTACTGCCTTTCTGTATTCATATAGAAAAAGATCTGAATTTTTTAGATGATCGATCCCAGATCCAGGGTATCCCTTCCTCGTGTGTTTCTTGTATGCGTTGTATTGCACATATTTATCAGCTGAGTATCAGCTTCGTGGCAGGCACTGTGGTGAAACTAAGACTGCCCGTAGAAATGGCACCCTGAGACACAGAAGCAGGGTGATACTATTTTATATAATACATAATTATATAGTGATTATATATAACAAATAGTCATTATATGTAACACATATGGAAATGATGTAATTCCTTTTGCATCCTATTCCACTGTGCCAGGTGCCTCCTTTTAGGCATGTCAGGTCCTTTCTTTTCCTATCAGTTCTAATTGATAACTACGAAAAGGCGCCATTTGCTATGCAGATGAATGGATGGATCTGTAGGTTAAGTTCCTGGATGTGAAGTAACTGGGTCAGTGCACTTCAAATTTTGCTGGACTTTTCCAGTTTCCCTGTACAGGGACTAAATCCTTGAAGTCATATTGGCATCTGTCTGTCAAGTGTCTGGAAATGTACATTTCTAACTATTCTGTGTTTTTCACCAGGACCAGTGAAAATGGCATTTACGTTTAGTGCTGACTTCTTTCGGTCTAGCTCCAAGAGCAAATGGACATGTTTGAGTATGTTTGTACTTCCCCTGTACTATTCTCTTGATCATTTGCATATGGATTTGTAAGCACTCTTTACATGTTGGGGAAATCATCCTTGGTTTAAGTTTTCAATGTTCCCTCCTGCTTTTTCATTTACTTAATTACTGTCGGTTTTACTTATGTAGAAAAAAGTTAAAAACAATTAAAAACCACTCTTATTTTTGTCATATTAAGTCTTATTATTGTTGTCCAAATTTTGGATCATTAGAATTATATTTTACACTCTAAGATCATATGGACAATTGTCCTGAGGCCTCTTTCAGTGTTTTAATATCTTGTCTCTGTTCTAGCTCCCATAACAAAGTGTCATCAGCAGATTAGCTTATAAATAACAGAAAGCTATTTGTTAACAGCCCTGGAAAGTGGCAATTCCAAGGCCAAAGTGCTATCAGATCTATGTCTCCTGAGGGCCTGTTTCTCACTCATACACAGAATCTGCTTACTGTGTCCTCACAATGTAGAAGGGGTAGACAAGTTTCCTTAGGTCTCTTTTATAAGGGCATTAATCCCATTCATCACTTCTCAAAGGCACCACCTCATAATAATATCACCTTGTGGGTTCAGATTTCAACATATGCATTTTTGAGAGGATACGAACATTCCTTCGGTATTTTTATGGTTTGACTTTCTGAATTTAAGCCTTTGAACCATCTGGAATTTATCTTAGTGTAAGGCTTGAAGTATGGATACAACTTCATTTTTTTCCTAGGTCAAGTGAAGTTTAAATGTCACTTCCTCCAATGGCTGTTTGCTGGAACTCAGCCAGCCCAGGTTAGGGCTGAACAGTACATTCTTGGAGCTTCCCACTGGAACACAGACCATGCACATAGTTAGCTGCTTGGTCAGTGTCTGTTCACTCTATCTGGAAAGGCCCTATCTTCTCCAAGCAGTGCCTGCAAACAGTAGACGCTTCATACATACTGCAGAGCAAATACTATGTGTCTTGTGAAGAACGAAAGCTATGGAATGGCAGAAGTTCTGGTATTAGAAACCTTGGTAAATGCACACAGAGTGCATGTGTGTGATAGAGGGGGCGCTGTGCAGGATTCTGTAGTCCTTTCAACATAGAGGGGTGTGATGCTTTCTGTCCACAGGAACCCTGGATCCTGGCTGACTTCTCCATGGTCTCTGAGATCCAGCAGGAAATCCATGTTCTTTTTCTTCTTGAGAATCCTAATTTTTCCCAGCTTCCTCTGACTTTAGTAAAACCTATCTGCAGATAGTTCCTAACTGGCTGTTTGAAGATATAGGAACAGGAATCAAAAGCATGGCAGGAAGAAGCTAAGAACAGAGAGGTTTTAGCCAGCCTGCTTTCTATTCTTTGGGGGGAAGCTAAGCAACCTCACCCAGTAGGCATTGGAATGGCAGACTGAAACTTGGCTTCATGTGTGGCTAAGGGTGGCAGAGTCTATAAGTGTAGTGGGCATTCAAAGGAGGGGAGGCTCAGGCAAGTTTCAAAGAAAGTGGTGGTGTTTACTCTGGACTAGAAAGTAGTTTTGCCAGATAGGGTAGCAGGTGAAGAAGAGCTTGAGAAGAAGCAACAGGGTGGGAATATTCAAAGGATGCTCAGAAGAAAGGGCAAGTCTGCCACTGGGGCCTTGGAGTAGGCAGAAAAAGGAGCAAGAAGGCTCAGCCAAGACAATGGATTCCTTGCATACCCAGCGGAGCTGCTACAAACTTTCTGAGTGTAGGAAGCAACATTCAGGAGTCTTCTGTTACCCTGTGGTTCCCCCATGATGGAGGGCAGGGAGAAGAAACCAAAGGCAGAAGGAAGAGTGATGCAGATGCAAGACATGCTCCGGAAGGAAGGGTGGGGGCCGTGGTGATGATGAAGAGATACTTCTGTAGAAAGTGTGTTTTAATTTTATGTACGTGAGAGTTTTGCTTCCATGTATGTCTGTGCACCATGTAAGTGTCTGGCGTCCATGAACATTAGGAGAGGATATCAGATCTCATGCAACAGCTGCCATGCGGGTGCTGGGAATCAAACCCTCGGACCTCTGGAAGAGCATCCAGTGCTTCTGACTGCTGAGCCATCTCTCCATCCCTGAAATATTTACTCTTCTTTTAAGGACAAAAAACAGCAAAGTAAAAAGAATTTTGTTTAATGTTCCCCAAGCTTCTTGAAGAACAAGTCATGTCTCAATATGAACTGTGATACAGGAAAAACAAACAAGCATAGAACACTACTGTGTAAGGATAAAGGGATGGTAGCATACCTGGTACACAGCAACAGAATTAGGAAAGACTCCACTGAGCACATATCTGATGCCAGGTACAGTGCTCTGCATTCTGCAAGGCTTACCTCGTGCTTTCCTCAGAGCAAGGGCAAGCTGAGAGATGATGCGATTAGTCTCGTTTTTGCAATGACATAACCGAGGCTCAGGACCAGAAGTAACTGTCTCACTCTTACACAGCTACCAAGTGTGGGACGGCATTCAGGCACAGCCATTTTGATCCCTGAGCCAGCATCCTAAGCGCTATGTCCTATTCTGCCCAAAGACTTTTTGTCTTAGTCTGAATTGGTTTGGCCCAAGCACCCCTGGAACCGTAGGGACTGCTCTAATGTGCTTCTTTTGGGGTGGAAATCTGTTTCTGTAACACAAAGGATTCTGAGCACTGATGAAAGCGTCTCATAATGGAAGCAAAGAAGCTGTTTGTGTTGGCACTTAAAGCAGTCTTCCTTGAGCTGTGGGTCTGATCCTCACCCTCTCCTGAGCAGAAATGTGAAATTCCTCTTTCTGAAGTGAGTGTGAATGGGCTCGGCCAGTGGCCTCCATGGGGGCAGCCTCTTTGTAGAAGGTAGTCATCAGCTCTGGATCTGCTTCAAGATTCATGAACGGCAGAGATGGGGGAAGACCTTGGGCCATCCATCCTCCTGCTTGCTTAAGATGGTTCCCGGCGGGGATTCTGGGGAGGCAGCCAAGATAGAAGATGTATTTCTAGGAGGGGTTTTCGGCTTCTTCCAGGAATCATTTTTGGGACAGTTCTACATGGCCCCACACAGTGTGATCAGAGAATCCCCGCAGCATAAAACGCTGGAAAGAATTGGAGGCCTCTGGTGTGATATATGATGATTTTCCTTTGGGGAAACAAAACAAAGTAAAAACAAAACAACTTTGAAGGAGAGCTAGCCTCTCTGCAGCGCAGTGTCTGCATCTGCCTTGATCTTGCCTGAGACGAGTGGGAGGGCTGGCTGTGCAGCGGAGGGCAGTAATCACACTGTGGAATCACTCGGCCCGGTCCTCGCCTTAGGTCAGAGGGTAGGTATCATGCCATCAGAATGCACGCTCTTTTTCCTACAGAGCTTGGGCCTTGTGTTTTGTTTTGTTTTTAAACTTTTAAACTTTAAACTTTGAAGCTTTAATGACTTAGTCTGTTGCCTGATGGAAAGGGTCTGTGTTGGCTTCTCCCTTCCTGGCTGCTGGGGAGAGCGGGAGGTCTCTGCTGCCTGCTGTTTGTCAGTCTGCCTGCTTTGCCTCCTCGTCTCCCACAGACATTTGTTTTCGTGCAGGCTTTGAAAATGAAGATGTTTGGGGCAGAGTGAGTAACTTTCCTTTGCTTCATTACTGTTTCGTTAGGTGCTGTTTGTAGGCTGTTTTCAGAAGCCAGTTTTATTATGTTTAAAAACACACGAGGCTTTGTCAAGACCTTGTCGTCAAACATAATTAGGCAACCATTCTCCAATGTAATTTTGTAAGAAGATAATTCCAAGTGCCTTTCTTGGAAAAGTTTGCCACCATGCAGCCTGAACTTTCCATGGGCCAGTCTTTCTGTAAAGTTTTTTATTTTTCTAATCACCACAACAACCCCATAGAAATTATTAATTTGCAGTGCATAAATGAATAAACTGAGGGTAACTGGTGTTATTGGTAATCTATTCAAGGTCACTCTGGATTTGAAACCAGGCTGTCTAAGAGCAAGAGGCACGAACATCCAGACACACTAGGTTGCTCTCTCTGAGCCATCATGGTAGTTTGTCCTGAATGTCAGCTGGATTGCAATGGGAAGCACCTAGACTACTGAAGCATGCTCTGGGTGTATCTGTGATCATGTTTCCAGAGAGTATTAACCTGTCCGAAATGTGAGTGGGACCATTCCATGGACTGGCCAGAGAATTGTCTAATGATACAGCTTGGTATCCTCGTGTCTGGCTCATGGTTAGTGCTCTGTAAATATTTGTTGATATACATGTGGATGGATGAGTAGATGGAGGGAAATCTGGAAGGCTAAGCACTTTGATTGGCATCAAGAAACCAAACGGGAGCTACAGGTGTCTCGTCATAAGATGGCGGGAAAAGAGGTAGAAAGAAAGGTAGACTTTGGTAGACATTTTTATTTAAATGACACAGCAGAGAAGAGAGATCCCCTATGTATGGTGTGGTAGAAAGAAGGAGCTTAGTCTTCTTTACTCCTCACCTGGGATGACTGATGGGGATAGGGTGTAGAAGGGGAAAGTGATTTGGGCTCTGGGGATTGGGCAATGGAGATTTAATTTGGAATATAGGAAGATGTGTGTGGTATATCCATGTGGAGTCATTCAATAAGTATTTGAAAATTCCAGAAATGCACAGATCCTCATTTCTGCAGAGGGTAAGCTCAGGGTCCTGCCAGCACAGTCTCTCTTAATACCACTGTCTCCTGACAGCCCTCTTCTCCATGCCAGACTCCGGGCTCCTAACATGTGTGGTACCCATGACGTATTGTAAATTTTATAGACTTGTGCTCTGTAATGTTAGAGGAGATGTGTGTTTATGTTTACACTGTGCCTAAAATATTTCTAGAAAGATTAATGAAAACTCCCCCTTAGCAGGGGGAGCGATCCCTGGGGTAGCTTAGAGGTTATATAACTTCACATGAACTCTCTGGTACTATTTAATGTTGTATTCTTAGCATGTGCGATTTTTAAGAGTTCCAGTGCATTTAACATAAAATGAGTCTTTTAAAAGTGGGTGTTGGTGTATTCACAAGGTTATGTAACCATCACCACTGTCTAATCTTGAAACTGAAATTTTAACACCAGAAAAAGAAGCCCATACGCACTTGTAGCTCCCCCTTACCTCGTCCCCCAACTCCCACCCACTCCCTAGTCATTCCTCTTGTTCTCAGGGTGCTGCCAGCTAGTCTGCTTTCTCTATCTCAGAGTTTGCATATTGGGACAATCATAGACTCAAAATCCCATTTTATGCAGTGTTTCTTGATTGGCTTTTCATATCTCCAGTGTGCTGTGTTTGAGTTTTATCAATGTTATAGCATGCGCCAGTATTTTATTCCATCTTGTTGATATGTGATGCTACATTGTATGAGATGCCACATTTCGTGCATCTATTCATTTGATCAGCGTTTGGTTTGTCTCCTCTTTGTAGCTACTATGAAAACAGTAGCATGGGCATTTATAGCAGCTGGGACGGAGGAGTCGAGTTCCTGTTCACCGGTTCTTATTAACTTTTGAGGAACAGCGGATTGTTTTCCAAAGCGTCTTCTCAATTTCATGTTTGTACCGGTGGCATATAACTGTTCTGAGCTCACCAAGTTTCACCACATCCTGTTATCCATCTTTTTTCATCATCGTCTCCATGAGGACGCAGTGCTTTTTGATCTGCTTTCTCTAATGACTAATGATGTGGCGTGTATTTGCGTGATCTCACTGCCCATTTGTATGTCTTCTTTGAAAAAAGTATTTTAAGATCCTTCGATCATGTTTAATTGGGGTATTTATTTTTCTTTTTTGTTGAGTTGTATTCTTTATATGTTATGGTTGCTAGACCGTTATTTAATATTCTACTTTTCTTGTACAGTGACAATTTTGTACTTTTCTTTAGTGTGTTCATTTAAACAATTCTGTCTCATACATAAAAATATATATAGACAATATATATATTTTATATATATATAATATATATATTTATATTATATATAGAGAGGAGGGGGGAGGGAGGGAGAGAGAGAACGGGGGGAGGGTTTCCCTGTTGTAACTCTGTCTTGGAACTCACTGTAGACCAGGCTGACCTTGAACTCACAGAGACCCACCTGCCTCTACCTCCTGAGTACTGGGATTAAAGGTGTGCACTACTACTGCCTGGTCATGATAATAATTTTAATGATGGTCAAGAAGTTTAAAAATCATGCTCTTAGGAGACTTGTACTATTATAATTAAATGTGTTGCTTATACATAGTCAGTTGATAGCTTTATATTGGCACTGCTTTTTGTGGGTGTGATGAGGTAGTATTTTAAGCGGTTTACCAAGTACTAAGACCCTAAATAAGATGGCAAACACATGTACTCATACATGTAGTCGCGTGTATGAAGCAGATGCTTACTGTCTTGTGGTGATATCTTCACTGTCTTTGAAATGGACCCTGACCTTGAATGTTCCCTTAACTGTTTTTGTCTCCTGACGTAACTGGAACTTCAGATTCCGAGCAACCTTCAGCCAGATAATTTGCCCATTTAAATGTGCAGGGTACGGCCTCGTTTTATAGTGCTATAAAATGAAATTTAAAAACCCTCTCCAGAGAGCTGTGAGTACTATTTTTTCTTTAGTTGTTAGCCAAGCTAATAAATATTTTTAGCAGTTCTGTCATCAAATGTCATATAAAATTAGATCTAATGATCGTACCTAAGGGAGGATCCTAAGTACCACAGCCTTCTGTGTGGCCCTTGCATAAGGGTGACCCACCTGAGAATTAGACCTTAGCATTTTCAGAAGCAGAGCTTAAGTCTCCTCCCTGGGTATCCGGTGATGCGGCTCTTGGAAAGGTGGCTCACTGCAGATCAGCAAGCTGCTCAGGAGACTGAGCCTGGCCCAGGACGGAGGTGTGTTCTCCATTCCACAGACACTGGCTGTGATGGAGTCGCACCAGTCTCTCTTTCATATGTAAACACTGGAGAAAGATCTATATATCTCCAACCTCTGACTGCTGGCTTCCCAGCTTTTCTGGCTCCCCAGCACACCATCTTGGGTTCTCTAACACACGATCTTTCTTTTTAAAGGTCTCCATTAAAGCGCAAGACCTTTCTCCAAATTTTGACAGCCAGTAATTCATAAAGGGAAAATGAATTAAGTCCATTTTAGCTTAGTGGTAGGGCAAGAGGGTTGTTCAGACGTGATAGCGGCAGGCTCTTAGGACAGCTACTTAGCTTTCAGGACCGGCAAGAGAAGGATGAAAAGTAATGAGTTAACCTGCTAAGAATTTGGACATTTTAATCATTTGAGTCTGGGTATACTTTGTCTCAATTTATACTGAGTGGGGAAACAGTTATCTTGATAAGCATGGCTTTATCTCACTCCACCTCTAAGGGACTGCCTGGATTCAGAGTAGAATGGACTTCTTTATGTAGCAAGGGCAATGGGCATGCTTTGTATGAGCAAGAGAAAGAAAACTTTTTTTCAACGTTCTTATCAGCAAAGAGCATTACCAAGAAATCCAATAGGGTAGTGATGACATTCAATTTTATTTGTACCAGGAATGCACAGATGGCTGGAGTTAGCAGCTATTCATTCTTAGCACATATCTCTCGTTATTGTTAGTGGGAATTACACTGACCCATCAAATGGGAAAATAGTGGAAAGTCTGTAGTGTCAAATAAACATGCATCATTCTTGTGCAAAGGTCATGCACTTTGACCGATTGCTTTCTGTGACTATAACTTCCTTTGTTGATTTATTCTTCTTGATGAATTCGTCTGGTGTTTTTGTGGCCTGAAGAGAAGCATTTCAACAAACTGCACAGGTCTGAGGCTTGTAATTAGCTACCGTTGCGCACATGTGGGTCCACATGTGAATAGCTCAATCAAGGTGTGATTTTATAGAAAAGTTCCCTTGATTAATTTCCCAGGAAATGTTCCTGGTTCATAGAGATTTGTAACTCTGTATCAGAGAATATTCCACTCCCAACAGTTCAGCTGCCCAGTAATGGTGATGTTCTTAGATGTTGCCAGAACTTTTTCTTTAATCAATTTTATCCACACAACCATAAAGGAAGTAGATACCAATGGTCAGAGTAGCTAATGTCCACTTCCATGTTGTGAACGCAAAAGAAAGGGGGAAAGAAAGAATAGCCTTCTCTTTCTAAAAGATCTATATTTCAGTGTACTATTTTTTAAAAAATTATTTATTTTTATTTTATGTGCATTGGTGTTTTGCTTGCATGTATGTTTAGGTGAGGGTGTCAGATCCCCTGGAAGTAGAGGTACAGACAGTTGTGAGCTGCCATATGGGTGCTGGGAACTGAACCTGCGTCATCTAGAAGAGAAACCTCTGGAAGAGCTGTTTGTGCTCATATTGGCAAAGCCATTTCTCCAGCCCTCTATGTAATGTTTTTTAAAGTAAGCATTGATGGCTGGAGAGATGACTCAGTGGTTAAGAGCCCTACCTGTTCTTTCAGAGGACCTGGGTTCAAGTCCCAGCATCTACCAATCAGCCAATAACTACCCGTAACTAAGGTTCCAGAGAATCTGGGGTTTCTTTCTGGCATCCTTGTGCACCAGGCACATACATGGTACATAGACATACATGCAGGCAAAACATCTATACACATTAAATAAAAATTAAAAAAGGTAAACAGTCAACTGATCTCATTGAAAATAAAGGCAATGTGGTACTTGCATTGTGGGAGCTTCAGGGGCATTGCACCTTTTTTGTTAAGCAATGCGGTGTTTTTGCTGCTGTGATAGAATACCATAAGCCAGGCGTTTTGTGATGAGAAGAAATTTATTTTCATGATTGAGAAGTCAAAGTGCATACATCTATTAGAATGAAGGCCTTCTCATTGTGTCATTTGATGGCCAAAGGCAGAAAGGCAAGAGAAAAAGAGAACAAGAATCCTTTTGCAGCAGATTCTCTCCAAATCTAACAGAACTCACCCCCTCATAAGGATGGGACCCACAGGCATAGCACCTTCTGTTCTGCTCCACATCCCAAAGCTGCCACACCAGAGATGGAATGTTAACACATGTGCATTGGGACCACATACTAAGCATGGCCTGCAGAATGCTGCTCTCCTCACATCCTGGACTTCAGTTATGTTGATTTCATAGAGGTTTTCCATTTGTCAGTTGAGAAACAGGAACATCCTAACTGCTTCTCATTCCTTTGAAGCATGAATTTTGATTTTGTAACACACAAGACGGAAAGAAATTTATACTACCAAGTGGGACTGTGTGAAACACAGGAGACAGATACTGTGGGGGCAAGAGACTTACTTTCTACAGAAGAAGTAAGTCCTCTTTATTACTTCATCTGAAATCTTAGATATTTATATTCTTTAAATAATTAATATTGATAGTATTTTTTATAAGAGCAAAATTTAGGCATAACTTATTGCTACTGGCAGAGCATAAGTGGTCGATACAATCTTACTTCTAGTTGTTTCTCATTTCTGGAGAGGTTACCACTACAGTTAACAGCTGCTTCCCTGTGGGAACTCTGCACAACTTTAATTATCTCTTAATCTCTAGCCATTCACTGGATAAATGATTTCTTAGATGTTGTGTGGGGCCTACTTGATTGTCTTCTCTGAGCCTTGGATGCTTTTTAGTCCATATGGAGCAGACAGAGATTTTGCCTAAAGAGGAGGTGTCCTCACAAGCATCATTTAGGGGTAAGTGCAAGAGAGAAATGTGAAAGAGGCTATGAAATACTCCTGTGTATGTGTCCTGTGTTGTAGGGGATGGGGATGTGGTGAGTTTTCTGTGGTAAAGATGAGAATTCACTTAGAACATATGCTGGAGGGTGCAGTGGCAGTTCCGGAGAAACACTTTTACAGCAAGACAGTGGGCTTTGTCCCCTTTTCAGTGGAGGCAGTTATTCGGGATAGCTATGGCAGTAGGAAGTTTCACGAGTGATATTAAAGTGGAAAAGAACAAGGCGAGCAAGGAAAATTACACGAATTTCAGAGTATAACAGATTGATATGGATTCTACCTAGAAGCAACCTCTAAAGGAGTTGTTGACCTTGGCTTCATCCTTCTGGTCTACACAGTTACAGATCACAGAATGGCATATCGACCAATGCTGGGCTTTCATATATGATGCTGTATACGCTACAGTTTATTGCACAGTTGCCTGTAGAGTATGTGTGTGGGTTTTTAGATATAGTCTACGGTGTACACATAAAACAAAATTGCCTAACAGTGAGTTTCTCAGGATATTTGTCTATCCTTCAGCAATGTGTAGCTGCAATAGCCATGCCATTGGTGACTGTAAGGATCAAAGAGGATGTTGTGTGCCATATAATCATTGCTTAATCCTAAAGCATATGAGTAAAAATGCTACATGCCTCTTGATTATCAACCGGAGTTTGGGGTACTTTATGGCTACTCTGGATTTTAGATGGAACAACATTTCTGTAGATTGGGTCACCTTATGCCTGTGAACTCTACAAGCCCCTCCATCTAGGTAGAAACTAAAGAGAACATGGGAAATTGTGGATAATTTAATGTATCTTGCAAGAGAGAGAGAGAGAGAAAACTAGTGATGGCTCTTGAATGGGAAATTGCATCTTGTGAAATGATGGTTTTGTTTAGGAAAAAGAAAGTGAGTTTGGGAGTGATACCTGCTATGTACACTCATCAGGAGATGCAGATGGGCTCATAGGGAAGGCTGGGAGAACTGTGGTCTCTGTTCTTTATAATCTTCATAAAACAACAGTGGTCTGGGCCAGCTTTTGGAGCTTTCTGGTTGTTTTGGCCCAAGTGTAGCCAGTGGTTTGATGGAGAAATCATTTCCATAGCAGCATCTAGGACAGTGGGCTGTATCTTATACAAGGCGAATGGTTATAACTTACCTTGCACAGTAGAACTTAAGGCCATAAAAAAGTGTTGCATTCCATGCCGTGATTGCTTTCACAGCAGTTAGAGCCCACATGACCTCTTCTAGAAGCCTTCACTCACCCTGTGTTTCCCTCTGCCTTCTATGTGGTCTCAGATACTAACATCAGATCCAAGGTACTCTAAGATTTCAGAGAGCCATCTGTGTAGCACAGTAGAAGTCTCGGGGTTTAGGACTGAGAGGAGAGGTGCCTTATTTCTAGCAGCATTGTTTAACAGATGTCAAAGGGTAGGTGTCTGCCACCCCAAAGTAAATCAGCCTAGATGTGAGGAGCGCAGAAGGGATTATTTTTTAATCATTAAAATTACTGTAAGGTAGCATTTATGAACTCCACTGAACCATGCTTTCCATGCATGATCTCATTAATTTCTCTTTTGACTAGACTATGTGACCACCCATGTCCTGTCTCCCAGCTAACTTATTTATCAAAGAGAGATTAATTTGCTTGTCCCAGGTCCTTCAGTGAAGAAGTCCCTAATCTGAGGTGTGAACACGTGCTTTCGGATTCCAAGCCGCTGTCCCCTCATTGTCCATGTGACCTGTCTCAGAGACGTATTTCTACCTGAACCTCTGAGTCCGGGCAGACCCCACTGTTTACCCTGGCAAAAGCAGGGATGTTCCATCCAAGCAGAGTCTGTCTTGGTGAGGGCTGGACTTCCTTAAGGAAAGAGTGAAAGTTTACTCCATCCCAATTTCTGGGCTATTAATTGTATTCCTCACCATTGGGACCAAATCTAAGACAAGAACAACTTGTGGAAGGAAGGATTTATTTTGGCTCATGATTTCAGAGGATACAGTGTGTCATGGTGAAGATGGCAGACAGGGGGCACTCATGGTGCCCCTGGGAATCCTCATCTCACAGCTCAGCAGAAGAGGAAGCAGAGAGAGCGTGTGCTAACATCCAGCTTGCTTTCTCCTTTTCCCTTTTATTCATTCGGGACCTACCTCAGCCACAATGGGGTACCACCCACATTCAGGGCAGGTCTTTTCTTACTCAATCCTGTTGGGAAATGTATTTGCAGATACACCCAAGGATGCGCCTCCCAGTTCCATATATAAAATTCTTATTTCTTCCTTTTCTATAATACATCCTGAATCCCACCTTTCCCTCCCTCCATTTCTCCTAGCATCCCCCATTCTTCCCTCTCCCACAGGTCCGTCTCCCTTTTCCCCTCAGAAAAGAGCAGGCCTCCCAAGGTTACTGCTTGAACAGGGCATAACAAGATGGAAGAAGGCCAGGCTGGAGCCCCTACATCAAGGGTGGACAAGGCAACCCAGCAGGAGGAAAGGGGTCCCAAGAGCAAGAAGTACCTCCCCAACTTCAGCTTTTAGGAGTTCTACAAGAACACCAAGCAGGACAACCATATGATATATGTAGGGGGCCATGCAGGCTCCATGTCTTCTGCTTCAGTCTCTGTGAGCCTCTAAGAGTGCTGGTCAGCTGACTCCATGGGGCTTGTTCTCCTAGCGTCCTCGACCCCTCTGGTCCTCGAAGTCCCTCTTTCTCTCTTTCACTGGGTCCTTAAGCTTCACATGATATTTGGCCCTGGGCCTCTGCATCAGCTCTGATTAGCCGCGAGGAAGCCACTTTGATGATGATTGGGCTAGACACCAATCCTGTTTTCCTTTCTTCCTGAGTGTTTCTTAATCTAATCAAATTGGCAGCCAGAATTAACTGTCACTTGTTTAGTAGCAGAGTTCCTGGACCCCATCAGATGGGGCTGCTTGCTTACTTATGTGTGAACAAAGGGAATACATTTGAAGCACTTCCAACTGATGAATCCTTGGAATTGGTAAATTCCCAGCTTGCTTGGCACTTCCCAGAAGGACTGAGGGTCTTTATTGTAGCAGCCAAATAAAAGAGTGCAAGTTAGTGGAGTCCTCTGAGTGGCTGTCACCTCATGTGTAATGAGAAGCTGCACACTCTTACTCTTCATCATTATTTCTAGCCAGTGCCTAACTAAGTCCTTGTTGTGAATTTCATGCTCAAACTTTTTATTTTTTAAATTTAAGAGTATCCTTTAAAAATTTATTGATTGGTTTGTTGGTTGATTGCTGTGCTTGTACACAAGTCATAGATAATGCATATGAAAGTAAGAGAACAACTTTTTGGGGTAAGTTTCTTCCTTCCACCTTTGTCTGGGTTTTGGGATGAAACTCAGGTCATCAACCTTGTACAGTAATTAGACCACTGAGCCATCTTGCCAGTCCAAGAGTCCCTGTAATGGGCACCTATGTATTACATACGCTGCTTTTACTATAAGGTCATAATCTGTAGGTGAAATGTGGTCTCCTGGAATCTTGCTCAGTTAAAAATGAAAAGATATTTAAGGTGCAAAGGCTTAAAGAAGAGTGTAAGTAGACAGCACTGTTGATGGGGGAAGCCTACAGAGTGCATGCGCAGAAGAGTTGGGGAAACCGACTAAACTGACTAGAGATCTACAGACTTGATGCCTCAGCTGACTCTGGCAGAACAATCAGTATGGGCTAAGTGAGAAGTGTGCACACTGTGCTCTGTCTCATTTTGGAGCTTCAGTCGTTTATAATACACTCTGAGGAATCCTGTTACAGTGTTAAACAAGCCCTGTTTCTGTCTTGTCTGTGCTCTCCGGACTCACAGGATTTCAGCCCTCCTCTTTCCTCACCCTTTAATGCTTTTGACTCTAGTTATGAACAGATCTTGAACTAGTGACTCCAGAAGACTGCCTGCGAACCCTAAGTTAGGAGCTGCACAGCCCTCTCAAATGGTGATGCTCTGGTGACATTTGGCAGGGGCTGGCCATGCCGAGGCAGTCTCGGAGGAAGTGGCGTGTCACTCATTCACATCAGACTAAGCAAAGAGGCTTGAGCTATGTGACGAAGAGTAGAAAGAACAGACATTTATTTTATAGTGTGTTGCCATGAGGATAAATACTTGAGAAAGCATAAAGATGCATAAATTACTATAATTCCTTGTCAGCCACCACTTAGGCCTTTAAGATTCTTTTGGTTGCATTGATGAAAGTGGTTTGGAAGAAGTTTAGAACAATGGAAAATTAATTCCTCAGACTAGATACTGAGACAAGCAGTTCCTAAGAATTGTTTGAAATAAACAGTAAAAAGATTATAAAACTTTTGAAAGAAAAGTACAAAAACCAAGATTTAAAATTAGCATATGGCTTATGCGTTAATTAATGTCCAAGTCTGCTGCCCAGTGTGATAGCCACTAGTACTGTGTAACTGCTTAAAGTTAAAATGTTAAGCTAAGTAATATTTAAAAAGTAGTCCTATGGATGCAGTCACCTTGTTCATACATCCAGTAGCCACGTGGGGTTAGTGACCGCTATACTACAGCACAGAAATAGACCTCCGTGTTAGCGCGTAATTCCACTGGGCAGTGTACAGGGAGACAGAAGTCTGACAGGGTTCCTGTGGTCTCTGTCCTCTGGTATTTGTACCCTCTTCTATCCTTCTCCACTTGAGCAAAGTCTGTAGCTTGCATCCAGAGGACGGAATATGACAAAGGTGACAGTATCCATTCTCTTGTATAGCTATGTCATGTGACACAGGTGTTTGTGAGTAATTCCAATGACGTTATAAGAGACTCCAGCTTAGTAGACTAGTGGGAGTCATTTTTCTGCTAGCTGAAAAAAAAAAAAAAAAGAAACAGCCATGTTGTAAACTGTTTGGATAGACTACTACATGGGAAGGAACTTGGTACATTATTCAAGTCTGAGTGCAGCTTCCAGCCAGCCAAAAATTTTCAAGGGAAGGCATTGTGCCAATAAATGGGATGAATTTAGAATGCTATTCTCTCTGTATTAAGGCTAAAGGTGAAAAATGCAATTGGGACGACACCCTGATTTCAACCAGGCCAGACTTGATTTCAGCCTGATAAGACCATGCCTGTGCTGCCAAACCACAGACACTGTGAGGGCACAGCCTAGTATCATTTGGTCATGATAGGTTCATGGTAACTTTTTGTGCCTCAGTATATCAAATTCAGCACCAGTCCAAATTATTTTGGGGACAGTCTAATAAGCCACACCTCGGTGAGACCAAATGCTCCCCAGATTACAGAGAATAACTGGCTATAATAAAGCTGGTGCTCCACTTCCCCCATAGAGGAAACGATGCTTAACTTTCCCAAGTGAGTGTCTAGGCCTAGTTAGTAAGCTCTGTATTGTTTTGTGGCCAAGGTCTCCTAAGTGTTTTACTGTTTCTGTAGTATAACAGATAAGACTGTGGTCTCTGGCATCCCAGAAACAATGGCTTGCATTCTGTGTCCCCTACTTAGAAACCATATGACGTGCTGCAAATTACTTCTGTAACCCTCCATTTATTCATGTGTAGAGTGGGAATAAAGTCTTCCTCCATGTCAGAATGTTATTTCATTCAGCAGAGATATTTTTATAGCCTTTAGTACAGCACTTCATATGGACCCTGACTTCTGAAAACAGAGAGAGGTTTTATTGTTCAATGACATTTTTCCCAATTGATTTCTCATAGCAAAGAGTCAAAACCCCAACACGTTATTTCTCTACTCTCATTTGAAAAGTCATCACGTAAGATTGTTACCTGCTTATACCTCTACTTTATGTCTGAGCTGCTGTAGTCCAGTTCCTGATCGGACGTGGTGAAAAGAGGTCTTGCTCACACCAAATGCCCTTGTGCGTGGAGGTTGCTCTAGTTGTATATTGTTTGGGCAAATTGCCCCAACCCCGGGCCAGACTGTGGAATGTTGGTTTCCTCTAACATTAGCCTCCCGGGAGTCAATTTTCACAGTTTCCATATGTTTTTATATTACCCCAAACTGTAAATACAGCTGACACTCCACCAAATTGGCCCTAATGTGCCTGTGTCTAACAGCAGAGGTATGGTCTTCTAGAAGGACCCAGTGCTCTGTAGAATCATGGCAATTATGTGAATGTTTCATTTTCAAATGTTCAGATTCCATTTTGTTTTTATTATTTGAAAAGCAAATGGTATGCCCAGGGAGATGGGAAGTAGGAACATGGCAGGAGTTTTATCTTAGGTCTTTCCTTATTTTGAGTTTGCCTCATGCTTCCTAGAGTTCTATCCCCAGAGATGCCATTAAACGATACAAACATTGTTCTTGCTGCTTTGTCTTCCTCTCCCATTCTTTCTTTTTTTGTTCAACTTTTGATTTTATTGTCACTCATTTTTGTCATCCTCATATTTGCTGTCTCTGAAATAGTATGTACAAATAGAATCAAAGTCCTTAGGACGGTGACATTTCAGAATGCGATATTCAAGAAACCGTTTGGCTAGTGAGAACAGATTGATTCCTAAGACTGTAACTTGAAGGTGGTCGTGTTGAGCATAGGTAACAACAAGAAAGTTGCAGGTGGCTGCTGGCTTTGTGTTTGGTTTAATGGCTGGACGTCAGTTCATCACACTGCTGCCACTGTGAGATGCACATTCTTAGGCCCTCTTCCCTGCGTCCTGACACTCTCTCAGGGATAGCTCACCTTCTGGGACACTCACCTCATTTGTGTCTAGTTCTCTCACATTCCATCATGTTGATGCTCAGGGCCAACTTGTTCAGTTCAGTGTTGCTTAAAGGGGCTGGACCACAGAGCACAGACTGTGTCTTGAGATTTTCTTTGTCTGCTTACTAGACCTTGCTGCAGCTCCCTGAGAGGAGAGAATGCAGGACACAATAGCAAAGAATACGATAATACTCCATATACTTGTTTGGCACAGTGTGGACATGATGGACCAAAGTGGGAAGGAGTAATTTCGGAGCTGGAACACAGAATCTGATGTTATTAGCTCCACAACTTTGGGTAGTTTCCTCGTCTGTAAAAGGAACAAGTACATAAGACCTTCCTAATAGGACCATACTGAGGGTTAAGTAGGTGACACATCACTTGATGTCTCAGTAATTTGAGCCCTTGCTGCTGCAATGATTGATCGAATATGGATTTAATTAGGAAAACAATACCCAGGTTAGTTTGTTTTCCCACAGTCCCTTGGATATTCAACCTTATTTTTAAGGTGATCTTTATAAAAAGGAACATTTCATGCTGCTCTTGTTTCAGCAGCAGACACTAATTCTCATTTGTATTCTCCTTTAGTCTGCGATTTAAAAACAATGTTTGGCTAAGTATCTAGTCTGATGCTAGCTAGTCTTGTCATTTTGAGTAGTTTAAAGGGCCTTTTGGTGATCAATAAAGTACTGCCCTGCCTTGTGTGTGGCTTGAGGAAACTTCCAGAGAGGATTAACTAAGTAAGAGAGACCTGCCCCTCCTTTAGGCTAAGGGTCCAGGTGAATTGAAGGGAGAAAAAGGAGAAAGCAAGGCATATTCATATTCTCTCATCCCGTCCCTTTTTCTCCCTCTCCCTGTCAACATTTCATCATGGATAGGATATGGTCCCACGAGGCCCCGCTCTTCTCTATGAGGAAATAATTGTTGCTAGGGGGGAGGGCAAATATAATTTTCTTCAGTGGTATAGCCACCGAAAAGTTTCCATAGTCCAAGGAATAGTCTCTAAAAATCTCTAGCCTATGATTATACATGCAATTGTAATTAAACTCAGTGGGACACATACACACACACACACACACACACACACACAGAGAGAGAGAGAGAGGAAGAAAGATTGAATAAGGGAGAGGTCTTGTTGGGAAGAAGGAACAGGGGATGAGAGAGGGTAATGGGGAGTGACTAAATTTATTTATGTATTAATATGTGCATGAAACTGTCAAAGCATTTTTAAAATGAAATAGGGGTAGGAGCATAAGTAGAGACTGGAGAGTCAAGAAGGACATGATGGGCCTGGCAGGAAGTGATGGCAGTTTGAACTGTCATGGTAGTGGAACTGATGGAGGAAAAGGGTCCTGTCTCATTGGCTCTTCTGCACTCTTGGCTCTGAGATGGGGGATAAAGGCCCCAGGGGTATGTGGAGCCATAGTACCTCAAGGCATAGACTTGCTGAGCAGGTGAAGAAGTCAGGGTACTCTGCTTTGAGTCATCCTGAAGGGGAATTGATCTACCTGTGATCTGGGAAGCCAGGGCATATATTCTGGTCTAGGGTGAGGGCAATGTGAAATGGGATACCTTTATTTGATTAGCAATGAGAAAAAAAATCGAAAAACAAAAAGCAAACCAGCATCCCAAGGCTGCCATCTTCAGCCTGCATTTACTGAGTTCCTATATCCCATAACCTGACAGGAGGCCAACCAGTAAGAAATAAGAGCCCAGAAGAGCCTCCTTTCTTTAGATATCAGTGGCTTGAACACTGTGTCAAAATAGGCTTGAATCTCCTATGGTGGCACACCAATCCCATGAAGGTCCTAGAGGAGCGATCTAGAGGCATCAGTTCTCACGTTGTCTCCCCGCCTCCATCTCTAGTACCCTCCCTAACAGGCTTTGAGCATCTCTCTTTATCTTCAGTCCTGAGTCACTGGGTTCCATCTGTATTTGGGGTGACATTCTATCAAGTTTTGGTAGAGGAGGGTTCTGCAGGGTCAGAATGAAGGGGAGTGCCTGAAGGAAGTCTATCTACTCTCTCAGAGTGAAATGCCTGGAGGAAAGAGATCTTCCGCTCAGGAGTCATGACTACCCTCTACTATGTAGCCTAGTCCTGAAGTCTTCCTGGATTGGGTGGGAAGGTCAAGGGTGTGGGCTACAAGATGAGCATGTGCTCTGCAGAAAGAGTGAGCAGAGTAATTTGGCTGATGTTTATAAAGCACTGACTGAGTGCCACTTGCTGTCTTAAGAGCCTTAGTCTTAGGAAATTTAGTATCTCCCATTCCCTAGTAAAAGTAACCTGGGCAAGGATGAAGGCCTCTTAGGAGATGCTCTGATAGGAGAATGGCAAGAAATCTTGGTGTTCTTACTGTACGGCCTCTTGACCCATTTGGTCTGGCATGGTTCAGCCATCTCCAGAGCTGGGTTAGGAATTGCCTGTTGGTACCATCTTATCCAAGGAAGGTTTCCAGGAAGGACTCGATGCTAGCAGGTGGAAAGCTGAGGTTTGCTTTGCCTCTGGGAAGTTCTGCTTCTCAGGCTTTCAAATCAGAGCCTCCCTCCTGTTAATGCCTTCTTTCTTTAGCTGTATTATCTGGTTCTGGGGATGGCATGCCAGCCTGTCACGGGATACAAGCTGCCTTTTAAAGATGTGTTGACATTTTGTGCTGTATCTGAGGATGACCTTGTCTCGGGGTTCTTGGGAACCCAGAGCACCATGGAGAAGGCAAGAGTAGGAAAACTGTGGTGAGAGAAGCCAAGTCGGAAAGCTTAGAGAGGTGGGCTTGGGCATCTCTCATGGGTTTTGACAAGGACTTAAACAGTGTGCACTATTACCAAACTTGTGGCCAAAGCATTAATCTTGTGAGGCTGGAGTGTGTGCAGAGACCAAGGGAATCTGCCTCAGTCTCCAGCCCAGCCCTCAGATCTTGGCTTGTCTCGTGGATCTTTGCTGGGAGGATGGGGGTTCAAGTAACTAGTAGGAATGGTCCTGCCTGCAACATATAGCACCTCTATAATTGCTGTAAGACTATCCTTAGAATGTTTATGATGGCTCTCTCAAGTTTATAGCTGTGCTGAAGTACTCAATAGTATTTACAAGCTCCAAAAGGTGGGATCATCTCAGTGGTTAAAAGTAAAAGCTTTTATTATCGGAAATTCTGCATATATCATGGGCTGTTGGCTTCCACTGTGTGTGTGTGGCCATCTACATGTGCAGTCACCTCAGTGTCTTTGCTTACTCACCCATGTTGTAGTGGCTTTCCACAGCGCTGCTATCAGGATAGCCTGCCAGGAGTAGAACTCATTAGACAGAAGGTACCAGTGAAGCTCGGCATATAACAAAAGAAGCACCTACTGATGCATTCCACAGCCATTGTGTGTGACAGCCACAGTCCTCATCATGTGTGGGAACTAAGACACTAAATATATGTGCAGTATTTCCCAAGATGTGATTACATTCTTGTTGTAAGCTGAGAGCTAAGCAGAGACTGAATATGCTGGGATCTGTTTTTATCATTTTACCTGGACTAACTCATCAGCCCTTCACAATCACCCTCGAGTTAGATATAATTACGAGTCCCATTTCATATGCAAGGAAGCTGAGGCACGGAGAGGTCAAATATCTGCTCCAACGAGGATGTGGGAAGCTTCTGATGACAGCCCGGAGTATCTGGTTCCAAAGATGATGTTTTTAGCCACTGCAAGACAGATACACTTAAAATGCGATCTGTGGGCTCTAGAAATGGGCCCACACAGGGGTTGTGCCACTTTTCATTCCTGGTTAAATGTGCATTGGGTTTTTTTTCCAAGAGAAATGAAGGTGGATTTCCATAAAGGTCTGGTAGGAGACAATATGGCCACTTTTTCCATAAGAGTAAAATAATTTAGATAGTCTAATTATCCATTAACAAGTGACTAATTGAACTATAATATTCACATAACAGAACATTGCTTGATATAAGAAGGAATGAACACTCACAAATGCCCAGATATGTATGCATGCTTGGCGAGAACCACTAGCCATGCAAGCACTGGGGTTCTGAGTTTGGATCCCCAGCATCCACATAAATGCTGGCTGAGCATGGCAGCCCATCTGCAATTCCAGACTGGGAGTGCAGAAACAACAGATCACTCGCAGCAAGGTGCCTCTCGATATTAGCTGTATGGGCATGCTTTGGGTTCACGTGAGGGATTCTGTCTCAGTGAATGAAGTGGGAGGCAGTGACTGAGGGAAACTCCTGACTCTCAGGTCTCTATGTGCATTTACAGTAATGTACATGTGCACATATATTCCCGTGTGCAAACACCCATACATGTATGCTCACCGCACCTACACAGGCATATGCCAAAGGTATGGGTGATTGATAATTTTATGCTCAGTGCAATTTCAGACACAAAAGATCACACGCAGTATCGTGTCTGTGAAGTTCAATAAAGGGTGACATGACTCCATATATGTAGAAGTTAGAACAGTGATTACTTCTCAGCTGGGGATGGCAATGTTCCATGTTTTGATTGATCAGAAGTCATTAATTCGAGCTATTAATGTCTTTGAATGCATTTCTTGTTTGTGATTTTACTACACACACACACACTACAAACTGAAGTCCCCTTTTCCCACAATTCCATTCTCCTTTTTTTTTCTCACCCAGTAGTTAGGAGCAACTGTAGTAGACTGGTGTGAGATTTCCAGAAGTTCCCACTTATGTTTGTGTGTGTCCAAATCGGCTTTATATTTTCACAGATAATCAAGGTGTCTGTCATCCTGCTGCCTATTTTGCCTGTTGATGCTGTTTTGAACGTCTTTCATTTGGCTTTAACCTTCTAGCTAGCCTGATCCCATGCTGTTAATGGCCTCAATTCTCTTGTCAATTTCCTTCTAATGGACAAGTGAAAGCTTTAAAATTACCATTCTGTAGTTTGGTGGAAATGTTTTCACGAGCGTCTGTGTTTGTGAGCTTCTTTCCTAGAAGAAAAGGTGGGTTGGGGAACAGGTATGTGCACTTTGGATACTGTCAAATTAATTCAGGAGTGATTTTGTGAATCGAGCCTCCCCCAGCACACAGGAGAGAACTGGGTTGGGCACCCTTCCCAACAGTGAATACTGTCAATCTTTAAAGGTTTTTTAGAGCAGAGTGGTAAAACGTGACATCTTGAGGCTCCTGCTAAGATTTCCAAAGAAGTTTTAGTGTTGTCCTCTGTATACAAGTGCACACATCTCTGCCCTTGCGGGAACTGCATCTCTCCTGCCCACTATTCTCCTGTGTAATTCTGGAGGTCTGAGTCCGGCATGATCTTACCAGGGCTTACAGAGCACTTTCTAATTGCACTTTTACAGAGTATTCCAGTAGAAAGAGTGGGTTCCATGTTCTCTGACACTCTTTCAAATATCGCAGCCACTGATGCCCTTCATAACCTGAACTCCTCAGCACTGGCAACCCTTTAGAGACCTGCCAGTTTAACTTCAGTACCAATTGTACCACTGCATTTTTCAGCTTCTTTCCCACATGACTGCTTTTGTTATTATTATTTTTATTATTGTTAAACGTGTGCGTGCGTGCGTGTGTCAGAGGCCAGGAGAGAGCTTACGTGACCTCATGTGTCACTTTCCAAGCAATCCTCTTGTCTTTGCCACCCCCTTGGAGTTAGAGGTATGCATGGGATACCTAGCTTGTTGTGTGAGTGCTGGGATCCAAACTCCAGTCCTCATGATTGCACCCCAGGAGCTCCTAACTACTGAGTGGGCTCTCTGGCCTATCCGTTCTTTCATTTGAATCTTAGATACGTTTTGAATGACAATTCCTTATAGAACAAAACTTAGGTGAGCCCCATGGAATTGCAGAGTTGCCCACTGTGTGGGAGGTAGAAGAGAGACACAAATGGCAAGGGAGTGTTACAGTCGTCACCCCTGCTGAGCCTGCCTTCCAAATGCTGGAGACAGTAGACGGCTATTAATGAGTTCAGCACCTTCGTCTGTTCCGCATGGATCTTCTTCTGCAGGAGAGGGGGATGAGGGGCCTTCCTTGCAAGCTTCTTGCAGATGGTGTTGTTGGAAGCTGCAGGTGTCCCAGAAAAACTCAGTTGCCATGATGTCCCTGAGCACCACTGAGCTGTGCACACCCCATGTCTTAGCTGAGGGACCTAGGCTCACGACATTTCCTGACTCCTTTACCTGCCTTTCTCATTGCCATGGCAACCAGGCTTCCTTGAGGGACACTTGAGTGAAGAAAGAAGTGGCTGAAGATGCTGAAGAGCGGCATCCCTTTACCATAGCCACTCATTCCAAATGCAGAAAAGCCGTAGGAGACACGTGAACCTGGGATCTGGCATTTGTTCTTCTATTTATTTATTTAAAAGAAAAGCAACAGCACTGTTGTATCCATAGAAATGAGTTCTTTGAGTCTGATTACTCAGGGAATGCTGTAAGAACTCTTCATGCAAACACTTGCCACCACACTATGTTTTGTTTGAGTATACTTGGGCAGGGGCATTTAGCAGTCGGTACGATTCAATGCTTTGCATGAATATAAAATGCATTTTTCTTCCAGAATGTCCTCTAGTTAAGTAACCTCAGGCTTTGGAGGTAGTTCAGTTGGCAAAGCACTTGCTTTACAAGCATGAGGACCTGAGTTCGGATCTCTAGCACCTATGTTAAAAAAAAAACAAAAGCATGTATAGTGATTTATACCTTCATTCCACAAGCCAGGGGTGCAGAGGCGGTAGGATCTCTGGGGCTTGCTGGGCAGCTAGTCTAGCCAGTCATTAAGTGACAGGTTTACTGATCTTGCATGTCACTTTCCAGGGGTAGAGGGTGGAGAGGACAGACACCATTTTGTGAAGACTGAGGAAGAGCGGTTGGTGGAGAGCTGCCTTCATCTGCTTCTGGAATGTTGCAGTCTGATGTGTGTGCTGTTTGTCTCCCAGTTCTCTGTGCGCTTATGTTCCTCAGGATGCTGGTGGTGGGGGCCAGGGCTCAGTAACGGTGGTGGCTGTCGCGGTGCTGAGGACAGGGGTGAAGGGACTGGAAAGGATGCCAAAGGTTCACTCCCTAGCCTCCTCTTGGAGTCCCTGATCCCCAGCCCCTGGTGCTACTCTCCTGTCTCCTCACTTGTTGGATTAGGTTTATAATAGCTGCTGTGGGCACGACTGCCTACATCTATGGAATGTTTTGCTAAATGCTGCTGGCGAAATAGTCTGCATTAAGCTGTAATTCCCATTTTTAATTCGAACCCACCCTTTATTCTTTGTCTTTGACCATCTTGACATTTTATGCTACTAAGGCTTGGCATACTACAGACCCATTAAGAACTTTTACTCTAAGTCCCGGGGCCTTATGCAACATTGTATTTAGCCAAACCATCACTTTGAGCTATGTGTTAACAATGTTTTTGATTAGAGACTCTAGGTTGTTGTTTTAAAAGTGAAAGTAATGGATTATGATCTCATAAAAAAAAAACGTGATCCAAAAGAACAATAATACCGAGAGCAACAGCTACTTAGCGGAAAATAAGTGCCTCATCACAGACCACCGAGCGCGTGTGCCCCGCCCACTAGCTTCAGAGTGCTGGCTCTTTCCTCTCTTCCTTCCACCCTAGGCAGTCTCATTGTAGCCCTCAGTTTCCCTGAAGTCAAGTTTCTTCTGTCTTGTATTATATGTATCTTTCTACCTGGGGAGCGCCTCTGTAGTAGTGCCTCTACCAGGGTTCCCCTCTGTAGGGGAGCCTCTACCTGGGGTGTTCCTCTGTAGGGGAGTCTCTGCCTGGGGTGTTCCTCTGTAGGGGAGCCTCTACCAGGGTTCCCCTCTGTAGGGGAGCCTCTACCTAGGGTGTTCCTCTGTAGGGGAGCCTCTACCTGGGGTGTTCCTCTGTAGGGGAGTTTCTACCTGGGTTCCCCTCTGTAGGGGATCTTCTACCTGAGGTCTTCCTCTGTTGGGGAGCCTCTACCTGAAGTCAAGCTCCTCCCACTTGACTCTCTTGATCTGCTTTGGAAAGGTTTTCCTGGCCACAGTGTCTAAATCCATCTCCTCCATCCACTGTGTGTCCACACATATATGCCATCTCTGTCCCGGCATGCTGTTTACTTCCTTCAACTTCAGGAAACCCAAATTGTATCCCTTTAGTATTTGTCTTCCCACTGAGCTTACTGCTCCACAAGAATGAAAACTACATCTGTCTCATTCACCATTAACACACAGTGCCATGTCGACACCTGCCATTTGTAGGTGCTAGCACATCTTGTGTTGGATAGGTACAGGATGCTCAGAAGCCCGTGTTTTTCCAAGCCTGCGCCAGGATATTCTGTGCTTGGTAATTCCTGACTCTGTTCTGATAACATGTGCCTTTCCTATGGCTAGATGTAACCATACTGTGCTTGCCTTTCTCAGGCATATGAAGGATCAGAATAAGAAGGTGGCCAACCTCAAGCACAACCAACAGCTGGAGAAGAAGAAGAATGCCCAGTTATTAGAAGAAGTCCGCCGGCGAGAAGATAGCATGGTCGACAACTCACAACATTTGCAGGTGAGTCCAGGTTAGCTTCTTAATCCCTAAATGTTTAGTTGTACTGTTTGTAGTAACCAGTGCTCCAGAAATATAATGCACAGGAATGGCGGGCTTGATTTTGGCCTGAGTCCAGCACTGATGGGACGTTTCAGGGAATTAAATAAGTCTTTCTCAGTGGAAACCATCCTTTCTGAAGTGACGTTCAAGAAGAATTGAATTTTGAAAATCCTGGAAATGCTCTTCAGAGGCTCTTCCTTCCTGTACTTCACCTTAAAAGGTAAGGGCTGCAATTAGGTGGTTGACAAGTAGAGTCTGTTAGGAATTGTGTTTAAGTTGTGTGGGGGTTGGTGGAAGGGAATGCATGTCATTATCACAAAAGGCATTCGGATGCATTCCTCTGATCTTGGTTTACAAAAACTGAGGCTCCAAATAGATCATTATTCTGTCTTCTCGGTGAATATAGTGGATAGAGTTATCTCTCAGTGATATCCCTACCCCAGAAGGAACTGATGTACCAAAACACCAATTTCTCCTCATTAGCCATCCCTGCTGTAGAACAGAGCTCTCCCCGTGTGCTCAATAAAACATTCAAGCTGAAGCAGGACATTGGCTTTGAAGTACTTTTATTTACTCCAGTCCTGTCTTTAGAAAGAGCAATTTGAGTTCTCCTTGGCCTGAGTTCATGTTAAATTCTGCTTATTAGTTAGTGTCTTTCTGTAGTTATATATTAGTTTCCTCCTTGGAGATAGAAGTAGATAATTTTGGTGTGTACTCATAGTTCATCCTTTTAATTGACCAAAAGAGAAATGAATAATTGTTCCAAAAAAAGGAATACAGGGAAAATCTGTATCGCATCACAGATGGAGGTTTCTTAGTTCATATTAGCTACTTTGTCTCTGCGTCCCAGGCATGCTTTCCTGGTTATCGTCAAGTGTTCTTTGCATAGATGCCTGATCCAGACTCCACAGCTCAACTGGAACTAGGTCTTCTTTCTGGGCCCACTCAAGTATGGGTGCTAGCTGAATTGTGCCCATGGCGTCCTCAGTACTCTTGACTGCTCATGTCCGAGGGATTTTAGTTTTGTGCCTGTCACAGATGTTATATTGAAGTCTGAAGACTAAGATAATAACTAAAATTTGAATAACACTAGTTTATTTTTAATATGGCACATTTTCCTTTATAATTCACAACAATGTTGGTGATTTTTACATGGTTTACACGTGGTATAACTGGAAGTCCAGATCCTCCTGCCTTCCACAATGGATGCAGAGGAACATGGCAGTGGTAGGTACCTTTCACGGACTGCTGGACTGCTCCAGTGTTCCAGGCCACACTGCCTTATGAAGAGTAGCTGTTATCCCCTTTACACTGCACGCTACCTGAGCTGCATGGCCCTCGAGTATGAGTTGTGGGAACAAAACTTTATTTGAACTAAGGAAAAAGGAAGAGTGTTGGTTAAATTCACTGCAAAGGCCCTGTGTAACTACAGCTTGATTGGATTCAGATCTCCCAACAGCAGTGCCAGACCTCTGCTTCCATCCTCCTGCATGGGTGCTGTGTTCTCCATTTCCATCCTCCTGTGGGGATGCTCTGCTGTCTGCTTCCTTCCTCCTGCAGAGATACTTTGTACTCTATTTCTGTCACCCTGCAGGGACTCTTTCCACTCTGCTTCCATCGTCCTATATGGATACTTTCCTCTCTTCTTCCATTCTCTATAGAGATGCTTTTCATTCTGCTTCCATCCTTCTGAAGGAATGCTTTGCTGTCTGTTTCCATCCACCTGAATCCTTTGGCTTACGTGTTAGCAAGCCCCTGTATAGGCGATGGTGAGAAGCCAGTCTGCCTTCATGGAACACAGTCCCTAGAAGGAGGAACAAGCCTATCTTGTAGTCACAGCAAGCATTCAGGGATAGGATGTTCATGGTGGCAGGCCATGATCAGGTTGTTGATGTACTTGAAGCCCAGGAGAAATGCTGAGTCTTACCTAGATCCCTCAACTAAAATGGGGAGCAGGTGACAACACACAGGATAGGAATTAGT
The DNA here is from genome assembly GCA_026225945.1 of Cricetomys ansorgei. NCBI lineage: Eukaryota > Metazoa > Chordata > Mammalia > Rodentia > Nesomyidae > Cricetomys > Cricetomys ansorgei. Next base: position 16,697,696 of record JAMJFZ010001133.1, read on the forward strand.
CCTGTTAACTGAAGGGGCTTGGGGAAAATAAATATCAGAAAGCTTTATTTTCATATCTGGTAGTTGGATGATTATAACACCCATTTTGTGTATGAGAAGGAAGCTCTTAGAGTGAAAGCAATGCACGTCCTAGCTAGCAGGTGGCAGACCCAGGACTTAGCTTAAGCCTAACTGTCCTCAGATGAGAATACGGGAGAACTGGGATGTAGGGAACCATGAAACGGCAGAGTCTTCATGGGTCACATGGGCTTTGATTTCAGTGCACTTGGGACAGGACACTTGAACAACAGAGACAGTTTCCAGGCATAAGAAACATCAGAGAAGCTGACAGGTTGGCAGAACAAGGTACAATCTGAGCATCTACCATAACACACCATGTGCTTGGAATAAAGTTTCCGTTGATTGAATTATTGTCATCATTTCTGAATTGGTTCTGCATTTCATTCCAAGCTACAAAATATACAAAGTATTCCTGGAAGGATAACTTAGCTTCCCAAAGTCTTGGTTTTCTCATCCGAAAAGCAGGATGATTACTTCCACTTTAGAGTTCTGTTAGGGCTGAGAGTCAGGGCTTATAAAGACCTTACAGTTGTCTTGGCACAGAGTGTGCTCATAATAAATGCTGATAATTGACTGTTTTAAAATGACAAGAAAATATGAAAATTTATTTTAAAAGAGTTGCCTGGGGCCAGAGAAATAGCTCGGAGGATAAGGGCCCTTGCTGCTGAGCCTGTCAACTGAGGTAGGGTCCTGAAACCCACTTAGGGGAAGGAAATGACCGAACACTGCAGGTTGCTGTGTCACGTGTGCACCCGCATAGACATGTGCGCACGTGGGCACACAAACACTTAAAGAGAATAGTTGTATAGTACATGCAAGGTATTCACATAGTTGTGGTCTCTATGTACAATGCTGTGCATTGAGCATCGACATTTTTGTCTTTTCTCTGTATTGCAATTTCTTCTTTTCTTAGGACATATCTAGTTATGGAAATTAATGTCTTGTTTTGGCCCATGAACTTTTGTATAGCAGTATTTTCTTAAGGGGCTTGATAACTACCTCGTAGACTAGTTCATAAAAGATAATATGGTCTGGAATTGCTCAGTTGCATTCCTGACCACCCCAAATAAAGGATAACATTTGAAATGCAATAAAAAGTAGTCACAATTAATTTAGATGGAAATGTCTCTGGTTGAGGTTAATAGGGAGTTACTCTCCCACTTGCCTGACTTGCTCAGCAGATGTGCAAAGATGCAATAATTGCTGCCTCTGAGAACAGAATTTTCTAGATGCTCTTCATTTTTAATATAGTGTTCTTCTAAGCACATTCCGTTTATATTTTAGTCTGTTAAACCCTGTAAGTGTCAGCCAGGATTTGGTTGATTTGGTTGCTTAGGGGGTGGTTGAACATTTGGCGCCTGCTAATTTGATTTGTTCTGCATTGGTGTTTTGTGACGATTGGATGCCTTGACTTCTTGATTTTACCCAACCAAATAGATGTGGTATCTAGAAATATTTGAGGAGCACATTGCTTGAATAGTAATAACTTCTGGAAGAGGCTTCAGAGTCTGGAAAGGCTCAAAATCAAGGATTGCGGAGGGCACGGGAATCATGTCTGTGGTCCTAGCACTAGGATACTGAGACAGGAAGGTCACAAGTCCCCAGCCTGGTCTACATAGTGACACTCTGTTAGAAGGAAGAAAAGGGGGAACAGAGAGGAGGTAGGAAGAGAGCGACAAGAGAATATGCTGAGCTGAAAGAGATATATATATATATACAAAATAATGACAAAGTTAAAGAGTTACCTTTTGTTTGTTGTTTAAACAAGGACTCTGCCATGTCCAGAATGGCTTCAGGGATGGATCTGACAGCTGGATCTGGTAATTCAGGCTTCCTGCTGGAGAAATTGCAGCATCTGGAAGCTCAGTGTGTTTATTATATAGAGTTGAACAGGGTAGCAGGATTGTTGCATACAGCTGATCAAGGAGACAGGTTCAGTTAGTCTCAGAAAGAGCAGTCTCCGTAGGGGGCAGTCTCCAGGCCATACATTTTCAGGAGGGGAACACAATGGTGATCATTTTCTGTACATACTGTCGATACTCACATGTAGTCTCCAGAGGAAGACCCTGTCATCCTTCTGATCCTAAGGCAATGAGTTCCTTGACACAGCTAACATGTCAGCAACACACACTCACTCAGGGCTTCCTCTGCTTTGTAAAGGGTACAATGTTAAGAGGCTCAAATTGGAGCCTCTGGGTCAATGCTAGATGTGACGTGCCTTTCTTTGTTCGTACTATAATTTTCTGGCAGGAATAGCGACTGCCTTCAGTGTCTAGGTTAGTAGCACAAGCAATAAATGGATTTGTATGTTGGAGAAAAAAGTAAGGATGCCTGATTCCTTCAGAGTCTCTCGTATTTTTGGTTGAGATGTATCAGTTAGTAATTGCCTTGTAACAATCATCTCCAGACTCAGGGCTTTAAAGCACTCATAGTTTATTGCTCTACATTTGCATGCTGATTACGCGGCTCTGCTGCTCCCGCGCAGGCTCTGCCGGCCTCTGTCCTCCTCACTGCACATTTGTAGGAACTACCGTTCCACATGCGTTCTTCCCAGGCTCAGGCTAGGAGGCACCAGGGACTAGGAAGTCTCTTCTCTGACAGCAGCAGAGACAGAAGAGAGTAAGCAAACTTGCAGAAGCCATAGGCTTAGTCTTGACCTCACTTCATTGGCCAAAGCAAGGCAGATGGCTGAATCAAGGATTGGAGAACTCACTCTGCTTAAAAAAAACACCACACCACCACAAAAAAAACAAACAAAAAAAAACGGCAAATTCCAGGAAGACTGAAGAACTGAGGCTGGCCATTTGGTATGTTAAGAGATGAATGTTGGGGAAATGTTTCTGAATTATAAGAAAAACAACAGTGTCAGCATGGTGAGAGATTTCAGCTGCAGTTGGTCTTGGTGCCTGTGTCTAATGGAGGGGGGTGACTGTAAGGCATTCAGGACCTGTGCCTGTTCTGAGGATCAAAGGTCACGAAACTCTGGTGAGCACTGCTCTGAACTCAGTCTAGGCTTGTGGAACCTTCTGATTGTCCAAGATAAGTCATGGAGTATGAATTATTATGTGAAACCTGTATGGGAATTTCTCATTGGTTAATGACCTGATTCCCAGCCTGTGCTCTATCTACCCCACTGGATTTTCGTGGTTTTAAACAATACTTAGAATGAACCCCAGGCTCATTGTGTCCTTGAAGAGTGGTGATAGTTTAGTATTCGTCTGATGATTTTGTTTTTGTTTGAAAATACCTTGTTTCTCACAATCTGTAGGGAGAGGTGTTCTTGATTTAACGTCATACATGAATGCGCGTGCTCAAGAGCAAGGACAATGGGAAGGGAAGGGTAAAAAGCTATGAAGTCAGTGCTCAAATATGGCCCTTTTTGGCCTGAAGTGAAACAAAAAGAATCTCTCCAGTCCTTCTCCCTTTCATCCCTGAATGGAGGCTGTGGGTGAGCCCTGCCATCCCTAAAGAATGAGACAAGACTAGGTTTGGGACACAGCATGGTTCCCACTCTCATAGAGTTCAGTAGCTATCACTTCTTTTCAGAAAGACTGGTAACGAGTTTTCAACCAAGGGGATGGTGGCCTTAGGGAGTACCACCCAACAGACACTTGGTGACCCTTTCACCTTGATGAGCCATACAGATATAGAATTTGGCCTTAGTCAATGGACGTTTCCAATAAAGCACTTTTGGAACAACAAAGAAGCAATATTCACACATTTTTTCAAGTTAATGTTGAATTATATGAGGGTGAATGTGAATGACTGTGATTTTCTTGTATAATTCTGTAGAACTTTTCCCAGGGCACAGGTTATAAAAAAAACATGCTGGGCCTTGGGGCTTTGGACTTCTGCGTGTCTCGTCAGAGCCCATATGGAGACTTTTCAACAAGGCATCTTTCTTGAGATTCACACTAAATTGTCCTTACCAGAATGGGATGCTTCCCCCTCCCCTCCACCTCCCAGTTCTTGCTGAACAAACATGCCAATTTGAAGTCCCAGTGGACATCTTTGTAGATTTTGGCTACATTTTTCTCTGTGCAGCTTATCGAGTTAATGAACGAACATTCTAAGAAACACACAGGCCAATATTTTATGCTCCTTTTCTGTTGTATGTCTGCGGAGTTCTCTTCAATTTATTGCTTGAAAACTAAAGTCTGTTCTTATGTGCTTCCGTTTCCAAATTATAGGTTCCCAGGGAACTGTAAAGTTTCTTCTCTACCAGTGATTAAGCCCCACTGTGATTCGTTTAAAAAGCAAGTGAATATTCCCGTTTATTCTTGTTCTCCTACTAGAACTCTAAAAACTAAAACAAACAAACAAATAAACCAAGTAGATTACAAAATAGCTAGGGATAATTTCAGTTTTCAATTTTTGTAAACTTGTATATCCATACCCCCCCCCCCCCCCCCCGGAGGACTTTATTTAACTTTGTTCTTCCAATTAGAGTTGGAATCTACTAGCAGAGGAAGTGTAACAAACATAAAACCCCCCAAATGCATAGCTTTGAGTGAACACACAGTTCATTATGGAGTTCCCAAGCTTGCTGTGCTGCTCCTTTGCAGAGTGGTGTGCATATATTAAGCAACAATTTTAAGCCTCATGTCTTTATGTTCGTCTCTCTAAGTCACTGACTTAAATTCATTTCTCTCTCAATTCCCCAAGCTTAAAATTGTTACTCTAACAATGATCTATGTTCCTCTGTTATGGCACACTTACCTAAGCACTGCCATTAGAAGAAACCT
>JAMJFZ010001133.1:18052500-18202500 GCA_026225945.1 Cricetomys ansorgei
AGGAAGACATGAGAAAAAATGAAGGGCATGACTGGACTTGGAAATAAAGACTGAAACCATTCTTGTGCTCCTGGCTCTGATACCCGTTTATTTGTTACACACACTATACTCTCCGGTAAGCCAGACAGGATTCTGGACACCATGCCCATGGTGATGAGAAAAACCAACGCTGAGGATCCTGTCAATGGGCAAAGATACAATGGGGTCAAAAGAACCCTATCGCGGGAGGGGGGTCCCCACCTTGAAAGACCCTTGAATGGTGGGTAGGCTGAGAAAGTGGGAGGACAGTCTAGGAAGAAACGTGAAAGCAGACCCTCAGAAGATGCAGAATAAGAGGCTGCTCAGCAAACTGTCTTTGGAGCACATGTAGCGAAGGAGGAGGCATTGTGAAAGACAAGGCCAACGAAGCCGGGAACTTGCAGGCAGGACATGCAGAGCCACTAAAGACTTAAGGAGAGGTCAGATCAGTGATCAGAAGTGGGGGAAAACAAAACCTCAGTGCATGAAATAAAGGCAAGATGGAAAGCCTAGGTATACTACAGGACCCAAGACCAAGAGGCAGTCAGTAGAGGGGTGGTTCTACCAGGCACATCAGGGAGGCTTACAGTCAGTAGAACACCAGAGATAATGATGTCCAACCCCCAGCACTGGTCTGTAGACTCACTGGAAGAACATCTGCAAAGGGTCCCTAGGATGGTGTCCACTCACCAAGAGCTGCCTCGAATCCCAGTGGTCCCTTGTTCATCCCTTTTGGTATTTCTGTTACAGAGGAGTCTAGGGTTGTGGTAAGTGCCTTTCTGAAAAGAAGCCCCTTTTCTAACAGCCAAACTCCAACAGAGTCTTTGATTAGGCTAGCACTACCCTACGCTGCTTTCCCTGCCTCTCAGCAGGAGCTGAGATGCCCTGGAACACAGCCTGAGTGTGCCTTCAGCCGAGGGTCTAGGAAGGACACGGCCCTTCAAAGATCACTGCTTAGCAATTGTGTCACAGAGGGAAGGCGAGCTCAAGAAACTTGCCTTCCTCTGTCACAAGAGAATGTCTGAGTCTTCCCGCTCCTTCTGTTAGCAGAATCAGTGTTTGGCAAGAAATCCCTTGGTGAGCTGAGAACATTTATCACTTGAGAAGGGAGACATAGAAATGCATTATTTCTGTAGCATCTATTTTGCCAGATCATTTCACACAAACGCCAGCAACAGAAAAGCACTACTTCACTGTCAGGACGCTTAATGCTGCTCGTACATTCGGGGCACTGTTTTCACTACAGGATAACTGCAGATCTAGAAGTGAGTCACCTGGAACGGCCCCCACACTCACCCCAGAGGGAGTGGGGCTCCAGCCTGGAGACTTCTGACCAATCACAAGTAGTTGGGATAAAAGCCAATCATAAAGAGGGGCTCTAAGTGTGCTCGAAATCAGGAACCAGTGTGACTGGATGCCCAGAGTACCAGTGAGCAAAGCGAAGCAGCACCGGAACATGGACCCCTGGCTAAAGTTTCTCCTCCAAGCTAAAATTGCATGTCCGAGGTGGGCTTTGTAAAATCATAGCCCAAGGTCAAGGGAAGAGGTGGAACCACAAGGACCCACCCTCCCCAAGGTGAGATATAGAGAGCTTGTTGCCAAATACCCCAAACATGTGACTTGAGAGCAATTCTTCTGCTTCTCTGGAAAGCCCCAAATCCAGGTACCCTGATACTTCCTGACCCTGGGAAAGCAACTGCTATAATTTGAATGTGAGAGAGGCTCCCAACCCTGGCTGTATGTTCATGTGTTTGAACTCTTGGTCTCCTGCTGATGGCACTGTTTTGAGAGACTGGGGAACCTTTGGAACCAAGGTGCTTAGCAGGAAGATGAAGGCACCTGAGGTAGATCTTAGAGGGTTATATCCTGGCAGCTTCCATTCTGTTCTTTCTGCTTCCTGATTCTCCAGATGTAAACAAGCATGCTGCAGTCAAATATGCTACAAGCTCGCACCAACCATAAAGTCTGTTACACCCTCCCCACCAGAACGGAGGATATCCACTACAACCATGAACCAAAAGAAATTGTTACTTCCCTTGAGTGGCTGATTGGTCATTTTGTCACCATGACTAGAATACAGAGAAAACCCAAGTCTTAAACCTTTCAAATTAATTTGTTAGGCAGGAGTATTACATCCTTACATTTAGGTTCAACCTTTTATGTTGTTCTCATTCCTTTGAGCTCCAAAACAACTATGATGTAAGACAGAACTTCATTAAACAAATTTTTAAAGTCACCATTACACTTTAGCCACCAGACACTGGGGAGCTTAAACTGAAATTATTACTATTTTTGTTCATCAAACAACTATTCAAAAATTGCTCACCATGGACTAGGATGCAGGTCAGGCTAGAGAGGGCATATTGACAAATATGTAGCTACTCTGGGATCCAAGGATTGTTTGGGGGTTCATTTTACTCAGTAATAAGCTTGAATTGAAATATAGCTATGTGGATGTTCCCATGTACAACACTGCACCTCACATCTGACACAGCCATTCTCTACGTGGTCCCTCCCAAGGACACTTCCCCCCGTAACACAAGGATGTCACTATGCCAGCTGTAGGAAGGTGTCCTAGCCCAAACCAGGAATGACTGGTTGTCACAGTCACCAGGTAGAAAAGAGGACTTCTGGGAATGTTGGAAAATGGCGGATGAGACATTCCTAGGACAGGAGCTGGTGGCATCACATCGAGTTCACTACCTCTAGTTCAGTGGCTCTCAGCCTGTGAGTCATGACTCCTTTGGGGGTCAAATGACCCTCTCTCAGGGGTCCCCCTTAAAACCATGTGCATATCAGACATTTACATTACAAGTCATAAAAGCAGCAAAATACCAGTTGTGAAGTAGCAACAAAAAATAAATTTATGGTTGGAGGGTCACCACAGCACGAGGAACTGTATTAAAGAGTTGAAGCATTAGGAGGGTTGAACCACTGCTCTAAAGAGAGGCAGTCTATGAAGAATCCTATTAATGTAATCAGAGCATCATGAGCCACCATAAGAGGACTAAGGAACAGCAGAAGGACATCTTCGAGAAAAGTTGTGTGGACAAGAGAACAAGAGGAGGGAGAAGAAAGAGGTGATCTCGTAGATGTCATGTAAATAGTAAGTTTATGTCCGTCTGTTAGGACAAAGTGAAGCAGTTCCTGCTCTGTCCATTCTGTGTGGCGCTCCCGGAGAAGACAGCTGACCATGACAGTTCAGGAAGGCAAGAGTGCATGTTGACTGTGTGACAATGCTAACTGCTAACTCACAGGGTGCAAGCCAGCTGCAAGTGGTTAGGGATCCCATGACGGGAGGACCACCACTGTGCACCAACTGGGTAGTTTGTCGGGGCTAAGACCAGAGCGATACTCACAAACAGCCGGGTGTATGAAGTTCAAGTCTATATGCCACAGTATGCTTATCTATGTGACAACCATTCCTGCCCTCTGCCAGCCTCTATTCTGTCATGGAAAAATGGATAATACAAGGCTCCTTATATTCTTGGAACAATCAGATGAGGTAAAATATGTGAGGTGCCTAGAAGCTGGATACAGAACCAAGAACTCACAATACGGTGGTGATGATGGCAGAGACAGCAATATATCCCAGCATTTGTCCTGACTTCTAAAACAGGTCATTCTCTTCTAAGCAACTGTCAGTCAATATCTGCAACCAATCAGACAACTGACTCTGACCGTGACTCTGGGCAGTTGGAGTCTTCGAGCACATTCATAAGGCTGAGTGCTCTTGTGCAGTCTCTGTGGATTCTACGTTTCTATTGGAAACGGGTTACTACAAGTCTATACGTCTGTACGGTGGGATGACAGTTTTTAGATCCGTCACTAAAGATATTGCAACAAAAACTAATCATCTACAATTTGGGGGTCTCTCCTTATAGGAAGTTTTATTTTCTTATTATGACATCAATGCACTTAGGATTCCTCTCAACTCAATTATTGCATACCGAGTGTGTCATTTCAACACCCGGCACTTCAGAGCGATTATGTATCCACGCAAATACACTTGCAAATCTTTTTAGCTGATGTCAGGAACACTTCTTAATGGGGAGCACAACAGAACGAACAGGCTTCACGGAATTCTCAAGTCACAGAAAAATGGTTTTCTTCTGAATGTGGAAAGTGTCATGCTGCATAAATAATCTTGCTTTAAACAAGTATTGTAAAAAAAAAAAATGTCATCAAGGTCAAAAAGCACATATTGTTCATGCTGTCCTCTTCCAGATCTGTGGAGTTTGGAGGCAAACTCTTGAGGAGTGCGATTTTCACTGTCAAAGCAACCGTACCCAAAGTCACTGTGCCTTAGAGCAAGGGAGAGCAGTCCCAAGAATCCTGCAGGCCCCAGCCCCAGAGTCCCTGGAGCACACAACCCAGCTAGCTGCTTGGAGGGACTACTAAATCCAGGAGCCCCGGGGCAGTGGGCTCTGCACGAGTGGTCTCTGACAGAGACCAAGTGCTTCCAGATCGGCAGCTCTTGAATTAAAAGATGGCTATCTCTCCTCAGCCTGTCTACTGTCCCTATATATTTTCATCCTGAAAGTCGCATAAGCTTTTACTGTTCAACATAGTCAACTGGACAACTGCCACTGATAACTTTGAGCTCTATGGTAATAAAACTGGGTGAGGATGCGATATTATTTTATACAAGGACTCCAAGTCAGAAGCAAGTGGCTAGACGGAGCCATCATGCCCTGGTGTGCTAGCGTAACACAGTATTCAAAACGGGGTGGGGTGGGTGCCTGCCTACCAAGCAAACCAAATGGCCTTAGTGAATCTTAAAGATTTAATTTTTTTATATGCACATATGTGTGTATGTGTGATGTGAGCATGCAGATATATATGTGGGTGCCTGCAGAAGCCAGAAGAGGGCGCCAGATCTCCTGGAGTGATGGGTAGTTATGAGCTGCTTTGCCTAGAACTTAGGAACTGACCCTGAGTCCTCTATGAGAGCAGCAAGGACTCAACACTGAGCTATCCTCCCGACACACTTAACGCTTCATTTTTAATCTACGATTCTGAGAATGTTTTAAACTTCTGCATAAGTACCCAAGGCTCTGAAATGAGACTATCTTTGAGATACAGACGCCAAACAACGCCGTAAACCAAACAGTGGTTGTGGGCCTACATGTGTCAGAAATAAAGTGCTCTATGTTCACCAACAAACTTCACCACAGCTGAGGCTCAGATGAGCAAATGCTCCTGGACGGAGCCTGCATTCCTTGATACGAATTGCTGTCTGTAGCCTACTTCTTTCAATTCCTTGTTTCCTGATGCTCCAATCAAAAACAATACATCCATCTCACTCCCCCCAAACCAGAGTGAACAACAGAGACAATTCATTATCAATAAGAACAGCCTGTGCTAACTGAGTGATTGCACTAGGTCAGGTCAAGGTAACTGCCACCATTTCACAGGTTTGGGAACTGAGACACAGGACACTCAAGACACTTGCCCAAGGTCTCACACTTATCAAATGCTTTATTAATTAGGGTGAAATAAGTTATGTCGATATGCCCAGATCTCAAAGACCTAACACAATACAGTATATTTCTTACCAAGAAAAACATTTCTTAAAGAACAGAGGGCTTTAAATGTGGTGATTTGGGGCCCTGATCTTCCAACTGTGTGGCTCTACTCAACTCTCTGCTTTTCATTTTTCTGCATTCAGTCGGTAGGTACAAGGAGGGGTGCAAAGAAGATATACCTACTTCTTGAACTCCTAAGCCTGGGAGCAACACACATCCATTCTGCTTACCTTCCACAGGCAATAGTCAATCATACAACTCAACTGGATACATCGAGGCCTTACTCATGAAACACCCAGCTTGGAGCCTCTTGCAAGATCTGAGTGTTAGAAATGATCATGTAAACCACAGAGCAATCCAGGACTTGAACCCAGGCGGCAAGGCCCCAGAGCCTAGGCCCCTAACATCACACTTCAGTTTCAAAACCTGATAACAGAGAGAGGAATGAAACTTGGTGTTAAAACTTGGCTGGTAACAATTTGCCTGACAGATACTTGAGAGGGGATGCAATCAAGTCTCAGTCTCCAGGAAGGATAATGGGACCCAATCACTTGTATGTGTAATTAAGGTCACACTCAGATGGGAAAGGCCAAGCTGCTACAACCCAGGAAACAATACATTATAAAATATTCTTGGACCTTTTGCCTGATTTCCTTAATCCCAGCACAAATAAAACTGCTATTTGAATAACATCGATGACCTTCTCTGGCACACCATATTAGTTGCCTAGGCGCCACAAAAGTTAATTGGCTTAACTAAAGTCTTTTTAATTCTATATCCAAGATGTCCTGGAAATCGAAGGCAATCAATGAATGAGTCTGCAAGATCTGTAACGAGCTTAGAGCTAATGCTATTTGCAGCAGCTCAAGTGGTTTCTGTAGTTACAGAGCCAAAACCCAGAATGGATGTTAAGACCTCGCATCTGAAAGAATCTTTAACTCTGTCGCTACTGAACCCAATAGAAGAAACAACCAGTGTATAGCACAGCTGGACCTTAGCTTCTACTGTAAATATGGAGAACCATCATGCTAAACATACTGACCAACTCATTCCCCCTCCAGCTGAAGGGAAAAGGTTGATGCCTGAGCTTCTCTTCTCATGGGGAAAGCATCCTCTGTGCAAAGGTCAGGGACATTCTGAGATGCAATACCCTATGGCTGATATGAGGAGCCAGAAAAAAATGGTCCATAGTACCAGCCTCCATCATTAAACATCTTACATCACTTCTCAGCCTTTGGGCTTCCTTTAAGTGTAAAATATCTCTTCTCAGGCTAGAGAGATGGCTCATCAATTAAAAGAGCTTGTTGATCTTGCAGAGGATCTGAGTTTGGATCCTAGTACCCATGACAGGCAGCTCACAACTACCTGACTCCAGCTCCAAGAGAACCAACTTCCTCTTCTAGTCTCCAGGGGGAACCCTCACATACTTGCACATACATTCACACACCACAAATATAAAAATAAAATCTTAAAAAAAAAAAAATCTCCTCACCTTCCACTGCTCACAGGAGCCTACAGGTCTTCTGGGAGTTTGCAGGAGATGCCCCTCAGATTTTACCCATAGGTGTAGCCCCCAAATGAGGTCACAACATCAGAGACTCCCCTGTATGGTGAGATGCAAAGTCATCTGAGCCCTCTAAAAATATTATCGACTTCAGAACCAAATGATTTTCTGGTAGATTTAGCTAATCCCAACACACAGAAGTTTTTCCTGATAGCTTTAAAATCGTAGGAGTCATTCATTTCAAAGAAACCAGACTACTCTGGGGTTGGTAACAAACCAAAGATTGCTTTCCATCTTGATACTGGACAGTTCTTGGCCTCTTTAAAACGTTGTGTTTCAGGGTAAGAGAGACATGCCAGTTACCCAGTCTTCTGTTTGTTAAGATACTCTGTGCATTTATGTAAAAACATATCATCTATCTCTTTAAATACTTCAGGACTCTGTCGTGTAGCTGTGTCCTCCAGGTCTGACATGACCACGGCCGATGACCTGCATGAGACTCTCCTGACATCTAGCCTATTAACATTCCTTCATGCAGGGAGGGAGGAGGCTTGTGAGACTCAGGAAGACTTCACAGGTTGCTACACTTCTTCTGGGGTAAAAAAAAAAAAAAAAAAAAAAAATTTCTATATGTCTCCATAGGGGAAAATAGGGTATAACACTATGTTATATGCAAATGTCAAATGCAAATGTCTTTATATATCGTCCTTCCTATTCATCGCAGTGTGAGGAAATGAAGACACTCAGCTACGACACAAACCCTTGGCTCCTCACAGTCGAGGCTGTTAGTAATGGAAGCAAGGCCTTAAAGCCGAAGAGGAGAACAACTTAAATGACGTCCACACACATCATCGCACAGCTCAGGCTAGCCTGGAATCCACTACACAGACTAAGCTGGCCTTGAATTTGAACCTCCGGCCTCAACCGCCCTAGTGCCGGGTTTTCCAGCATAAGCTGCTATTCCCCACCTACACATCACTCTTGAGGTGTAGGCTTCTACAGCAGTTAGAAGAATGCAGGAAACTCAACTTACATTCCTTCCCTTTTTGCTCACACACTCACACACAAAATCACCATGCCACCCATATGTTTTAGGAACCTCTAAGGAGACCAGCCAACTTATCCATACTGCCACTATTATTATGCTGTCCGATGCCTTCAAGAGAGGTGACCGCATGCCACTGGCTGCTCTGGTGGGTAAACTCAGGACCCCTTCTTAATTTCCTTCTTAACGCAATTTCACTCAATGCAAAAGTGAAAACATGTAAGAAGAAAATTGCACTAAAACTAATGTTTTTCAAAAGCTTAAAACATAGATTCGTGATGCACAATGTGACTGTTTCCTTGTAGCACACTACAGGTCACGGGTTGCATCTACGGCCAGCATGACTGGCAGCGTGGAAGGTGAGCACTAGCGAGGTAATGTCTGCATCAACCCAGACATGATATGAGAACACCAGTGACTTCCATGATGACAAAGCTACAGGCATTGCTGTGGCTTGTCATCTCCTTTCTAAGTGCGGATGGCAGCAAAGTTTGGCTAAAAGTTAGTGAAAATAAAAGATGCCATTTTTTTCCCCCCTCACCTAAGCTCATAGCCCTCTTCAACCTTTCCGTACCTGTGAACATGGGTTCGGAGTTCATGAGTCCTATCCACGAGCACCAAGAAGATCCAAAAATGCCCCCACTGTATGAACAGAGACAGGGGTCTGCCTGTGGCACACACACAGCAACAGGACACACAATGCCCCTTAGCCTCTGCTGGTCCTTGTCACTGGGTCATGTACAACATCGTTCTTGCAACAGCTATCTTCAGACTCACTAAACAGCTGATGATAATATTGAACTCCTTCTGTCTCCACCTCCCAAATACTGGGATTTTGGTGTGTGCCACACTAGGTTTCCGTGGTTCTGGGGATTGAATCCTGGGCTTTGACATGTTAGGCAAGGCCTCTACTAACCAAGCCAAGTCTGCAGCCCCATAATACCTGAGCACTAGCATATATTCACGGTATGGTTTTAGGTTTCCATGTAGTAAACGTATGCACTAAACTCAGGGCACATCTTAAAACATGTAATTCTGTTTCCAGGCTGCTTTGCTGTCAATGTAAAAGCCTATTGGAACATATGATTTTTTCCTGGCTGTTCTGACAATAAACGATGATTTCTTTAATCAGAGAAGGGCAAACACTAAGCTGGAAATATTTTATCTCAGTACAGAGTCATAGGGTAGAATTAATAGAACTATAATTTCTCTCCACATAACACCGGGTTATTCAAATTCTTCACGAAGAGCGCACATCCATTCATTATTTGTGTGATTAAAAATACATAAAGTGTCAAATTCAAAGAAATGTTCTAATAACTGATAGGAAAATGTAATAAATGTACTAAGAGGCATATGAGAGACTCAGGTGTATACAGGGGACATTAATTAAACAGCTCAGCAAACAAGCCTGGCCTTTGTCCCAGACTATCACTTACTGTATATTTAAAAAGAAAGCAAGCTTCAGCCAATGTCTGCACAGCTGTGTACTACCACAGAAGTATGCATATGAAACCACACTAAGATACAACTTTACAAGAAGACTGTGTTAAAAATTAAAGGCATATGAAAAGACAAAGCTTAGGGCTATAGTGAAATTCTGTTCATGGGGCTGGGTAAACAGCAAAGTATTTGACACATATTTTTTGGATTCTAAATTCATTCTGTGATCATCATTTTTGAGCTGAGAAAAGTAAAGTCCAAGAGAGAGGTAAATAGAAAGGTATGGGAAGGCCATGAATGCAGGTAAGCTGGCTCAGGGGCCCATCTTGACCTCCCCTAAGAGTCTTCCTAAAATCTTTGAAGCTAAAATGAGACTTTTCCCCTTGTATTATATAAACAAACCATGCTCACTCTAGGGAGAATAAACAAATGGTAAATGTAAGCAAACAGAAGAGGAAGAAAAAAACTTTATTCCTGTTTCCCAAACCCTATCCCTTAGTTTGTATCACTATAAAACGATATTTTTAAATATGAGATTATAAATATATATTTTTATACCCACTACTTCAAAATTGTTTCCTAAGAAAGTTGAGGAACAAGAATCTTTACCCTCTCACCCACCAAAATGAAGATGGAGAATGTCTGAGGCCTGGCAAACCAAGGCCCCTCACCCCAAATCACAGAGACCCTAGGGGTGGGGATCATCAAGGCAATACACTGCAGGCTTCTTAAGGAAGAGGAAAGGGACATTCAAGGCAGCTGTCTCAGCCAGAGGTCACTTTGTCCTGCAGGGCCCTCAGCAGTATCCAGTGACATGTTGGGTTTTCAGTACTGGGGAGCTGAGAAAACGCCTGCCAATAAGGGTGGAGGTAGAGGATGCCACTACACACTCTTCCATGACGAGGGCAACCATTTGCAGCACAGAATCATCTATTCAAATAAACCAAGAATGTAGGGGTGGAGGGAATCCAGGATGGAGAAGTAATTTCCACAACGAATGCAAAGAACACAAATCTTGATGACTCTCAAGGCAGCTATGTCTCTCTAAAAACCAAAGCTCTGCCCAAATCACCTTGATCCTGGAAGTGAGGCCTAAACTCCTACAGGGAGAGGTTTTTTGGTTTGGTTGTTTTTGGTTGGTTGTTGTGTGTGTGTGTGTGTGTGTGTGTGTGTGTGTGTGTGTGTGTGTGTGTTTTCCTCCTATGAAAGACACGCTCCCATTTCTGGGCAGCACCAAGCATGGCATTCTCACATGTCTCTGTGGCCTGCTATACAGCCTACCCGTAGACTGCCACTGTACAGACCCACTCATCACACAGACAAGTCTTATTTGGCCTTGCAGTAGTTCCAGGGGAACATGGGGGTCACCTCTGTCAGGAGCTTGGGGAACATAGGTTCTGAATGGGACCCCAATTATTCCTCTAGCTCTCAGTAAGTTCTTAGAGAAGGAGTCACAGGCACCTCAGATTCAGTTTCTCCACCTGAAAAGTGGGAATGATAATTACACTGACCGAGTCGCTGAGCAAGCTCTCAAGTTCCCATGTGTCAAACGGTGAGAGGTGCTTGGAAACATCTGCACCTGGGTGAACTTTTTCTCAGCTAAAAATACATCCAGTTTTCCCCTCGTGGATGCTCACATGATGTGCACTCTAGACCCTTCCTACCTTGTGATGTCACTGTTAGTCACAGGTCATCTTCAAACCTGGAGTGTCAAACTTCTAACAATCCATCTCTGGTGTGGATTGATCATTACAAGGCCTGGGGCAGCCGCCATCTCCCCCCCACCCACACACACCCCGGCCCTCTGCAACTAACATCTGTCAGTGACCTCTAGCATGGCACTAGCTTCAGGGCAGCAGCAGGCCCTGCAACAAAGGCAGCTGTACTCTCTTCACAGCCTCGTGTCAGCACAGAGCAGGTGCATCTGGAAGTAGGCAAGCTGCTGGGGACAAGGATCTAAGGACCCTTCAGAAGCAGGCAAGGAGTTAGGTCTGGGATTTGTAGAAAACTGCCCTCCAGATGCACTATTACAAGGAGAGCTGATCAACACTGGGAAAAAGAGCAAGATTCCTAGCGCAGAGACCATCACGATGTCCCAGCACACCAGCACCAAACCAATCACCTGATCTATGATGAGACAGCTAACAGTAGTCATGCATATCCTGTGAGCCAGGTTTTCTCATATCACTGCCTTCTCCAGACAGCCCCGGAGATTGACAGCACTCTTGACTAGTGAGAAGGTTAGGCCTCTGTGAGCAAACACCCTGGATTTCAGAGCTGTGCTCCGAAATTTCCTAAGGGTTGCCATACTGCAGAGAGTCCAGCTGTACATTCCATGTTTATTTTGAACACACTCTGCTGTGGGAACTGAGCTTTTGAAATGGTCCCTGCAAGAGCTTTTCTATGTACACCTGCTAGGTAGAACAAGGAACTCTTCTGAGTTAATTCTTTTCCACAAAACAAAGCCAAATGAGAACATTCATGTGAATTTAAAGAAAATCATTCCCTTCAGTCATGTATTTGCAAGGTCAGTGGAGCCATTGACCAGCCTCCTATCCTCTTTCTCAACAAGCATTTACTAAATACCTATTGAGGACCAGGTGTAACCCATCAACTAACAGGGAGTCATTAACCAGACAAAAGCACAGAACACGCATGTCGCTGTGTCCCGTGTCAAATTTCTCCATGTTATGAAATCAGCAAGGCTTTAGGAGCCTCAACTGCCAGTTGTTACCAGTAAGAGGAGAAAGTGTTGCTTGAATACCCAGCTTTCTTACGAAAAATACAGTAGTAAAGGGTTTCAGGAAAAAAGAAACAAACAGAAAAGCATGCTAACCAGTAGGGACTGAGTCAGGAATCCAAAATGAAAAATAAAAGCTGCTTAACACTGTCTTTGTCTTTTTTTTTTTTTTATTGGCTTTTGCAGTTCTATTCCAGAGAAGTATTTTCTTTCCTTCTGTTGCATTGCAAATTTTATAACGTTACTTCAAATCTCCATAAAGATGCTTGAACAATGGTCCAGGTGGGAGACACATGCCTGTGTGAGCCACGAGTCATCATTTCCAGATATGTGTTGATATAAAAGCAATACATCACCAAGTGAGTTACCAACCCCTATTTCTCCTGTAGTCCACAAAGAACTGTAGTGTGTGAGAGTGTGTGTGTGTGTGTGTGTGTGTGTGTGTGTGTGTGTGTGTGTGCTCCAATGTGTGCATGTTTTGTATCAGTGAGTAAAATGAACTGAATCCTGGTAACAAGGAAAACCAGAAGGACTATTTCAATGAGTGTATAGTCCAAATTTTATTTGGAAAGTCCTAATAATGAAAATACCTTTGCAATATTAATAATACCAATTTCTTATACTAAAAAGCCTGTTACTTTTTCCTACATTTTACTAAATGCCAACTGAAAAAAATCAAAACAAAACCCAGAACTAGGGCCTTGTGCACCCTAGACAGGCACTGTTCCACGAAGCTATTAATATATTCCACAGCCATTTTTATCTTGAGACAATGCCTTGGTAAATAGCCCAAGCTGTCCTTCAATTCACTCTTTAGTCCAAGTAGGCAGGCTAGCACCTAAAGGCCCAGTTTATTTTAAAGGAACCCATTCACTCAATGTACTTCAAAAATAAGAATTAGGGGCTACAAGGTTGACTCAATGGATAAAACACTTTCCTTACAAGTGTGAAGACTCGAGTTAGGATCCCCAGAACATGGTAAGATGGGAAGAGGAGACAGGTAGAGCTCTAGAAGCTAGTGTGTGTGTGTGGGGGGGGGTGGCTTGGCCTATGTGGCAAAATTTTAGGCCAGTGAACGGTCTTTTCTGATATAAAAGGAAAAAGGCTGAAGGTCAGTATCTGATGCTGTCTTCTGACCACCATATGTGCTCTGTGCCCATACACATTTGTGCGTATATGCGTGTGTGTGTGCGCATGTGCGTGTGTGTGTGCGTGTGCATGTGTGTGTGCACGTGTGTGTGCGTGCGTGTGTGTACACACGCGTACACACACGCACACATGAGAGAGAGAGAGAGATTGAACACAAACTGGTAACAGTGACATTTTGGGTCTAATTTATTCCCCGAAATCAGAATTGTTGAAAGCCACATATATAATTAGATATTCATCGACCATATGAATGTCAGGAAAGAGGCTTGAACACAACATAACTGTAAGAGAGTTCAGGTTCTGTCACAGACTGACAATTCCCACCATTCTCCTTATAGCAGCACACTATATCCTAAAGGCAAAGAAATCATATAGATCATCAGAAAAATCAATAAGCCTTTGCAAGTTAATGAGTCAAATAATCCACCCTAACATCCTCTAGAAGGGTCAGATCCAGGAATCCAGGCGAGGCCAGAGAAGGGGCCACACGGCAGGGACTGCCTATGGCACTTCCTCCTTCAAGTGTTCCACCTGCCGACAAGAAGGTGGAACACACCCGCGTACACGTCCATCAGGTAACCTGCCATGTTCCACCACCAGCAGACAGGATGGGTGCCAGGACACCTCTCAGGGATCCAGAGGAAGCACAGGAGAGTAAAGGTGGAAGGAACAAAGAGCTAGCACAAGGCTCCTGTTGAAAGACCTTCCCTGTTGAAAAGAAATGATCTTAGCACTGGCTGCAAATTATTCCTATTACGTTTTAAACTAACATCTTTGATTAGAGAGGGGAAAAAAATCCTTTGAATCACTGACGTACAAAAAAGTGCATAGAATGTTGAAAGGAAAAGAGCAGTGGAGAAGGAGGAGCTGGTAGCCTCCGTGTAGGCGCTGCACCACACCATGTTCATCAGCCCAAAGGTCCTCCCCTGGATGGAGAAGCATCACTGGGAAATAAGTGGCAACAAAACACTTGCAGGTTTCAATTACCAAATATTTATCTTCTAAATAAATCTCGTGTCTTCTAATCCTTACAGAAAATCGATTAGGTAATTCACTTCAATCTCATTCTATAATGTCCCCTTTTGTTAATCCTTTTCCCAGGGGGACTCTTTGCAAATCTTGTCACTAATCCATTTTCTTTTTTTTGAAAAAGTTCCTTTTTTCCTGAATTCAAGATGAATCGCCCTTAATAAACAAGCCCCTCATTTGTGTGCCTTTCAGTGTGTGCTGTGGGTTCTGGTTGAGGGTGCTTCTCTAGTCTTCCTATTTCCTTAAATACACTGGTGAACAACACAGGATTAACTAGAAGAAAAAACAAAAGGAAATCCAGAGGGGGTGGGGGTGGGACTACAACATCAGAAACAGAAAGTGGGGTTAACTTTTAAAAGGCTTTGCTTGGGGTAAAGCTTCTGTTGGCAGTGCGCTCACCTAGCACACAAGACCCTGGGTTGGATCCCAGCACCACACAAAGCTGGTGTGGAGGCACACACATACAATCCCAGTGCTTACGAGATGGAGACAGTTATCTCTGACTACATAATAAGTTTTTTTTTTAAGCATAAGCACCTGAGCAAACACTGTCCTTGCAGACCTAAGAGGGCAGAGATCACAGAATGACACCGTAGTTCTCCCAGGGAGATATGATACTGCCCAGCCATAGGCCAGGAGCAGGTGTGAGCCTAGGCTCTCCAAACTGATATACTTTAGTTATAAGGCATTGATTTGTATTAAAAGGATGGAGCTAAATATTTAAAGGATCACAAGGATGAATACCATGATTCTACAAACCAATCCAATTTCCCCAACAAGCTAGAGAAGTAGCAAAATTCCATGTGACAAATGAGCACTAAGACCCACAGAGGCTGCGACACACTGGAGTGTCTCTTAACAATGGCAGAGCACCCAGCTAGACACAGATGCTGAGCCTATCATTATTATTCCCCAGAAACGAATCTAAAGTTGAGTACACTCATTGTAAAGATGCTTGAAGTGTATCAGAGTCCAGCACAGGTCCTCTCTGAGTCTGGACTCAGGAAACCTTCAATACCCAGTGGACAAAAGCCAGGCCAGGTCAAATTATTTTGCTAATGTTTTGTGTTTGTTTGTCTTGCATCCAACCTTTTTCCTCTTAGAAGTCCTTGCCTGTTTGCCTTCCCTTCCCCAGACAATCTCTCCTCCTTTGTCAATACCCAGGTGAATGGTCACAGACTATAGGAAATCCCCTCATTTCCTGGGGTGAGACTTGGGGCAATCCCACAGGTATTTATTCTCAGTGTTATCGGTCCACCTTTGCATTGATATTGAATCATCACAGAGCCTGGCATAGTTTAATCTGCATGGGAATGAGGACTGCTGTTCAAATGCAGGTTCGGATGTGGATTCGGGATGAGGCTGGAGACTTGGTAGTTCTAGTTCCCTAGAGATATCGATGTTATTGATTCATGGACCACAGCTTGATTTAAAAGGAGAGGTTGTGGGTTTTGTTTTTGTGTCTCTCCTGCAGAGGACATTTGGACAAGTGGGGGAAGGGACAATTCATTGAAGAAATAAAGACTGGTTGCTTCCTACGTGGTGAGTAGTGCTGTCGTTTGTATACTTTTAAAAAATTATTAGCATCTGGCTTTGGAAACCAGACATAGTGATTCACATCAATAATACCAGCATGAGCGAGGCAGGAGAATCTCAACAAGTTTGAGGCCATATTGGTCCATATAGCAAGTTCCAGGTCAGGTAGAGCTGTGTTGTAAGACCCTGTCTCAAAATTTAAAAAAAAAAAAAATCCAACATTGGCTATTAAACACAGAACACCGGTTTGAAAAAGTGGCTGATTGCGAATCAAGGCCTCCGTCTACATTCAGAGTTGGTTCTCAGCACACTTGGCTGACTCCCACTCAGACACCATCCTCAGCATCTCGAATTGCTCCCAAGTTAAAAACAACAGGTGAGAAAACATGATATTCTGGGGAAAAATAAATGAGGTTGTCAGCGTTCTCTGAAATTTATGGCTCCAATAGGCCTACTAGCTTCCCTTCACCACAACCAGGCTTATGAAATCACAACAACGCACAGCCTTAACCTCTCCCCCAGGGGCTAATAACACTAGCAGGAACGGCAGCTCAGCTGAGCCTTGGGCTCACTGAGCATCTGCCCTGCCTGAGTGTTGATCCAAGGGCTGCTATAAAACAAAGTGGTTTAACCCCACAGCGATCCGGGGAAGTAGGCACTAATGTCACCTTCAGGTTACCAGAGGCAACACGGTTGTAGAGAATCCCCAAATCCCAGAGAAAGCTCACAGCAGAGCAGGATTTGAATGCAGGCTGTCTGACTCATATCAGGCCTGTGTGAAAGACAAGTGACCGTGGCCATTTCAAGGTAGACTGGAGGAAAGACTTGCCCTAGAGATGAATTCTGGCACTTAAATAGAAACCTGTATTGGTGGGTGGAGTGAGGTTAGAGAGGCAGCTCAGTGGACAGAGCTCTTGCCATACATGTGTAAGAACCAGAGTGTGGATTCCCGGAACCCGTGCAAATGCCGCTGGCCATGGTGGCTTGCCTATAATTCCAACTCTAGGTAGATGAATGGATGGCGACAGGATCGTCAAAGCAAGATGGCCATATTAGCCAAAGAGAGAAGCTTTGGAATCAACTGAGAGACCCTGCCATAAGAAGCATCATGAAAAGTGATCAAGAATGTCTCCCAGTATCAGTCTCAGGCCTGCACACCCATGTGCAATAACATGCACACACATGCATGGGCCCCGA
This sequence comes from Cricetomys ansorgei, assembly GCA_026225945.1. NCBI lineage: Eukaryota > Metazoa > Chordata > Mammalia > Rodentia > Nesomyidae > Cricetomys > Cricetomys ansorgei. The sequence continues at coordinate 18,069,690 of JAMJFZ010001133.1, forward strand.
CACACAAGTAAGAATATGCATACACAGCATGCCCACGTTACACCACACAAATATATATGCAACTAAACAAACAAAAAAAATTCTACCTGGGAAGTGGAAGAAGCATTCCTCCAAAGAGGTTGAACCCATCTAAGACAGGAGCCCATCCAGCTAGACCTCTGGGGTGTCCACTAAGCTCCCATTTTACTCATGCCCCCCTTATTTTTCATGAAATAATATTCTTTCCTCATTTCCTCCACAAAACAATTCTCTCCCTCCCTCCCTCTCTCTCCCTCTCCCTCTCTCTGTCTTTCTCTCTGTCTTTCTCTTCCTCTCTCTCTCTCTCTCTCTCTCTCTCCCTCCCTCCCTCTCTCAGCTTTTTAGTTAAAAACAAGAGAGATGAAGCTTGAAACCTAATTAAGGAAATGGCCCATGAACAAAGAAAACAGCCAGGGATCATTATTCAAATGGCAGCCTCCCCTTTTATTTTTGAGGGGAAGCTAATGACTGCTCTGCAGTCCAGTGGCCTCTGCATCATATCAAGCACACGTCCTGTCATTAGAGGATAATGTGAGCAATTGGAAAACACGGCAAAGAAAAACGTGCACAGATCTCTGTTCTCACTTAAGAGGCTGTGTGGATGATTTAAAATAAAGACAAATGTTACCCTGGGAGATGCAGAACTGCCCATGGCCAAAGCCATTCATCTTACGGTAGCAAAATGCCCTCCCCAAGAGAATGAGGGTTTGTATGAGGGGCCAAGGGCAAGAAATGAGAAAGCAGCCAGCCTAACTGTACCTTCCTGTGAAAACACTGCATTGGGGCATCTGTGTATGTGAATTAAAAAAAGAGCAGGGAGAGATGGAAAGCAAAAGAAACTCCCTGGAAAAAAATCTGAGAGTTGCTTCTCAAGAATTACTGCCGTCTGTTGACTTCTACCCACTCTGACTGCCATGTTCAGTCCACACTTCATGCCCTCACCCCAGCACCCAAGCATCTTCTCAGGGCTGCCTGCCTGGGTCTGTGCTGGCAGTCATTAGCAAAGGTACCCCAAATTTCATGCCTTTCTGAGGCTAGGCAAAGCTGGGCACAGCCCTGGGGACCTCCTCCACCTGTCCTGGTCAATGTTCCCACCCCGTATCTGTCAATATCATCATGCCCTTATGTTCTGGCCCAGCTGAACCCTAACCATCAAAGATCAAAGGCCAGTCATTTCTTGAGCTCTAGGAGGGGGGGTTCAACACCTCTGCAGCTGGGCAGCTCTTCATCCCCAAAGTCCCCCCTCACCTAGCTGTCCCCTGTGAAAGGCTCTGCTCTGCTTCTTCAAAAGTCCTGATAACTCCCCTACTCTGGAGGAGAGCATCCCTGACACACCCATGCTCTCCTAAGCCTGCCAACTGTTCCCATCAGAGCCCTTGCCACCCTTGTGTGGTTTTGCAAGTACTCTTTCAATGTGCCCCCTCCTTTCTAATTCAGAGCATACTTCACAAAGTACAAATAGACAATCTGTTCATAGGTTCCAATGATTGCCTGCTCCACGATACCATATACATAAAACATACCGTACGGTATTCTGAGTCTGGCTTATTTCACTTGCTCTGGTGCATCTGAGAGTCAGCCATGTTTCTGCATATGCCAATGACGGTTTCCATTATATTACTAAATAGATCCCAATGCACGGTTGTACTATTGCTTGTCCTGTTAAAAGGCATTTGAGATGGCCTCAGTTTTAGGCTGTTATGAGTCATCTAATAAACCACTCAGGTCCATGTCGTTTGTTGGGGAACTTCATATCCAGTTATGCTCATGTAACTTTAAAATCATTGCTTTGCACGTTGTTGGGAGAAGGTCTGCCAAAGCTTTGGCCGTCTGCTTCCATCTGCAGCTGTTGGCTTGATGTAAAGCTGCAATCAGATGCTTGCTTCCTCATGACCTGCACCTGCTCACAGCTCTCTGGTAGCGCCATGGTGGTGAAGAGCAAAACTGCTGTGGAGAAATTCTTGTAGCCCCTCTCCCACAGTCTCAGGCAACGAGGAGAGAAACTCCCCTTTGGCTTTGAGTTCCCCCACCGTAAAGGTAACACAGCTTGGACATGGGTTGTGGGATGAGACTAAGCTGCAAGTTTTCTTCATTATGAAAATAGGCTTATGAATGGGGAGGGGACAGGGTGTTTGTATCAATAAAAACGCCTGAGCTCAGATGATCAAGGGGTCAGCTGTCCATGGTGGCATTTGCTTTGCCATATGCTGTTCACTCTGCTAAGGTCTTGCAGGCTTATATCTATGAACATGTTTCCTTGTCCTTCTTGCTGAGCTCACGGTAGCTATCGGCTACAATAGTTCCATGCACATAAACCGCATTTGCTTTCAATACATACCTAGAGGTGGAACGGCTCCATACGCGTGGGTATGCATTCAACTTAACACAACCCTGCCAAACCGTTTCTCAGAGCGGTAGCATCATTCCACAGCCCCGCCAGCAATACACGATAGTACGATTTATTCTGCAACATTCCTCAACAATCAACATTTGGGGTTTTGAATAGTCGACATTTTCATAGATGATAGATGTATGTCTCCCTTTGCTACTAGCCTTGTTGGGGGAAATATGTCACTGGGGAAGGGCTTTAAGAGGTTAAAACCTCTCCCTACTTTCAAGATGTGAGCTCTCAGCTTCCTGCTTCTACAGCCATGCCTACTGCCTGGTGTCATGCCCTCTCCCCTCCATGATGGACTCTTATCCCTCTGGAACACTAAGTCAAAAAAAAAAATCTCTCTTCCTTAAACTGCCTTTATCATGGTGTTTCACTCCATCAACAGAAAGGAAACCAATATACGGACTCACAATTTTATTAGAATATAAAAGTGACAAAACTATCTTGTCAACATATCAGACACAGGAAGAAAAATGAATCGGTGTCAAAAACATTTATGAAACAAGGTTCTTCCACACTACCTTTGAGTCCATAATTATTTTCATCGTGGTAAAATATGCATGACAGGAAATTTCCTACTTTAGCCACGCTAAGCACGCCATTGTGTGTCACTAATGCTTGCCAGCCATGTTGTACAACCATAACCACTTTGCTTCCAGCAAGTTCTCACCATCCCAAATTGAAACTCTCCTGCCACCCAACATCATCCCACCTCCACTCTGCCAAGCAACTAGCTGGTCTGCTGTCTCTATGAGCTTGCCTCTACTAGCTACTTCATAGAAGTGGAATTCGGTGGTATTTGTTTCACTTTACATAGTATCTCAAGGCTCACCCATGTTGTAACATGCCTCGGATTGTTATGGTGGAATAACAGTCCTTGAACATATTTACTGTTTTACTATTCACCTATTGACGGGTATTTGAGTTGGTCCTATTTCTTAGCGATCCTGACTAATGTCATAAAGAACATTGCTGTGCCAGTGTTGGTTTGAGCGCTTGCTTGAACTCCTTTGGACTATATACTTAACAACTGAAATTTCTGAGTCACATAGTAATTCTATTTTTTAACTTTTTGGGGGTTTTACGCAACTGTTTGCCTTAGTAATTCACCATTTATTATATTCCTACCAGCAATGTATGAGGCTTCTAATTTCTCCCATCTTTGCTAATATTTATTGTCTAGTTTTTTGTTTATAATTATCCTATGGGTGTGAGATGGTATCTCAGTATGGTTTTGAGAACTACGTTTAACTAGTGTGTGTGTGTGTGTGTGTGTGTGTGTGTGTGTGTGAGAGAGAGAGAGAGAGAGAGAGAGAGAGAGAGAGATGGTATGTGAGTGGAGGTCATATGAAAAAGAGTGGGAGTTGGTTTGCTCTTTCGACCGTGTGGGACCAACAGATCAGTCTCAGGTTGTCAGCGATGGCAGCAAGCACCTTTACCCACTGTGCCATCTTGTAGTCCTCAGTGTGGTTCTGACTTATATTTTCCTGAGATCAAATGAACTGAAGCATCTTTTTATGTATTTATTAGCCATTTATCTATCTTCTTGGGGAAATTTTTCCTTATGATTCTTTAAACTTTTTAATTTTGGGTTGTAAGAATTCTTCACATAGTCTAGATGAATCCTTTATAATGTGTGTGTGTGTGTGTGTGTGTGTGTGTTTGTGTGTGTGTGTATATGTGTGTTTGTGTATGTGTGTGTTTCTGTGTGCGTGTGTGTGTGATTTTAACCATTTCCCATCTTGTAAGATCTCTTTTTGCTTTTTTTTTTCCTTAATTTTCTTTTATGCGTATGAGTGTTTTGCCTGCATGTATATCTGTGCACCACGTGAATACCTTGTACATACAGAGTCCAGAAGAAGGCATCATATTCTCTGGAAGTGGAGTCACAGGCAATTGTGAGTATCATGTGGTACTGGGAATCAACCTGGTCCTCTGCAAGAACAGCAAAGCAAGTGTCCTTAACCCCTGAACCATCTCTCTAGTACCCTTTCCCTTTCCTTGATAGTGGTCATTGCAGCACCAAAAGATTTTAATTTTGGTGAAGACCAATATAGCATTCTTTTCTACTTTGTTATTCATGCATTGGCTCTCATGTCTTAGATTCTATTGCCACACTCAAGGTCACAAAGATTCAAATCTATGCTTTCTTCTAAGAGTTTTATGCTATTAACTTTTACATGTAGGCTTTTGATGTTTAGGGTTTAGAGTTCATTTTTACATGTGGTATGAGGTCCAGTTTCTTCTCCATATGGCTCTCCAGCTACACTAGTAGCTGTTGAAAAGATCATTTTTCCCCTACTAAACTGGCCATGCATATAAAGTTTATTCATGGTCTCCCCATTAAACCAGAGCTCTTTAAAAACTTTAATTTTAAGGTATGTATCTGTGTTTTTAGTCTTTCTGGAGTCACAGAATGTTCCTCTATGTCTAGCACAATATTGTGCATAACAGGACTTCATAGCTGAGTGGTGATGGGTCGATGCCCAAAGGCATGGATGGAAAGGCAGTAAAGGATAAAACATGCCCTGCATTCTCATTCTCTTGAGCAACTATCTTCAGCAGACTCCTGTGCTTTAGAAAGAGTCCACAGTTTGTGATTTTGGAAATTTTAGAAACATAGCACAAAACCATACCAAGTGGTCGCTAGAAGCAGCTATGAGGGAATCAGCCGCTATGTGAAGGTTCTGCTCTGTGCAGTGGGCAAAGGCACACTTATATGTGCCCGGAAATCACTGCTTGTCCTTTCTTTGAAAAGATTATATACCTAAATAATGTCACGCCAAAAATCATCAATAGCAAAACATGACAGGAGGTTCTGAACTGTGATGTGAGCTCTCAGAAGAATAGAAGTCAAAGGAACAGACAACAGGATAATGTGTTTCAAGAAAGAGGAACCGAAGCAGCGATTTTTAAGGGGCAGCATTGAGCTGGAGCTTACATATGGATACACCATTTTCATTACCCACCAGAGACATAGGACATTAAACAGAAGCAGCTGCTTTTAAATGTGTGTGGTGGTGGTGTGGATAATGTTTATTTTCCTCTTTAAATAAGTAACACTAATAGCCAGTAAAGCAGGCAATTGACATGGACAAAATACAAACAAGAATTATTTACAATCCTCAACCAGTTAGAACTTGTCTTTTAGCACATAGTTATTACAATACTTTATTTCATTTGGTTTTAATTTTTGAAACAGTGTCTCACTGTGTCTTATCACAATGTTTTCCATCTCCCTGTGCAAGTCTGTGCAATTTTCTTCATGAACTCTTTTACTATCTGCCCCCCCCCACTGTCTGTCCCCCCCATATCAAGAACACTCTTAGTAACTGCTGTAATCAGTCTCAGCACTGAAGAGGCTGAATCTGAAGGATCACCAGTTTCAGGGCAGCATGGGCTCCATAGCAGGAAAACAACAATTAACAACAACAAACTAGTGGTAAATACATTGTATCTCAACATGGTCACTGCTGTCCAGTGTTTCAGAACATTGAAAAAGCATTGTTTACATAACCAGTCTTTTCATTCGGAATGCCATCTTCTCTTAGAAACAGTGCTACAGTGGACATCCATCTCTGGTTCTCATTTCAGAGGTAAATCATTGCACTAGCAATGTGATGGCTGATTCTAGGAAGGAGCACCGGCACTGAAAGTGGTCTCTCCCAAGCTGGCATCTCTGTAAACATAAACCTTGTGACTCCGAGGAAACAGTCTTCCAGACATGACAGAACTGATACACATATTATCTCAGAGACTGAGGCTTCATGCGCAAGATCTAAACCAGCTCAAACCAGACAGAATCCCAGCACTGGGAAGCATAAGGGGACACAAAGTTCCACTCCTAACCAAGAAGCTATTTTCAACAGACATCTTCAGGGGAAGAAGAACCAGTTTTCTCCAAAGGAACGTCACTGCAGATATCAGCCACAAAACAAACTCCATGCTTTTTGTTGTTGTTTATGATTGTTTTTGTTTTGGAGTTTTTGTTTGTTTGTTTGGGTGTGTGTGTGTGTGTGTGTGTGTGTGTGTGTGTATACATGTGTTTTTTTGTTAATTTTTGTCTTACTGATATTCTTGTTTCCGTTTATGTATTTAGATTTTTGTTTTGTCTTTTTTCCATGCTCTTTTTTTTTATTTTTTATACTCACAGAATATGAAGTTGAGTAGGTAGAAAGGTGGAGAGGATACGGGGGGAGTTAGGGTTGGGGAAAGAATAGGATCAAAATATTTTATGAGAAAAATTAGACTAAATTATTTTTTAACAAAGCAGCCTCTTCTTCCTGCAAGACAGTTAGATGTAACTATGTATAGAAATGCCCCCTGGTATAAGAAAATCAGAAGCAATCCAGTCTTGTTCAGCTTGCACGGTGTGGAGTGATTCACTAGAGATGAGTTCCCACTTGAGGAATTACTCTCACACAGGACACTTGCTCTCTGATGACATTGATCACTTCTTACCCAGGAAAGCCAGCAATGCAAAGCAGTGTAAAACACAGGGGAAGCCACAAAGGCAGTCTCTTTCTTTCGCTATCAATACCCAAGAAACTGAATCTGTCCTCATTGTTTGCCACTAAACTCAAAACATTTACCCATCAAGTGTCTTTTTCTCCTGTTTAAAATTCAGAGAAAAGAGCCCAGAATCCCAACTTCTTACTTAAAATTCTGTGATGGAAAACACTAACACCAGAGGCAAGCAGCAGTGGAGGTGGTCCCTCAGAGCCTCTCCCTTCCTGGGTACACAAAGGATTCTGCCCCTGGAGAAGGGCAGGGCTCCCACAGACAGTCAAAGGTGAGCACTTCAGCCGGGATGATGGACAGGCGTTTCTTTTGAAACCTCTCCCCCTTCCCTATTAGTTCTTTTTGAACAAGACTGCTTCTCTTCCACATCACACAAGACATAGGCTATAATTTTAATCACATTCCTAAGTCATGTCAGCTCCGAGCACAAATCAGTTTCTTTCTCTCCTGTACTCCCTTTTAAGGTAAAGGTGACTTTACCATCATTTAAGCCACAATTTTTTTGGTGCAAAACTGCTTCGTCAAAAAGTAGATTTACTCTAAAAAATAAAGACCTGTTTCCCAAGCATAGTGCTTCCTACGATCTGTTCGATAGTGGGCTTTGATAACAAGTACAAACAATGCCGCCTATTGTCCATGCCCAGGTTTGTAATACAGGCAACCGCAGCCATGTCAGATGACCCTAGAACTCTAAAACTTCAAGTCTGCATCCACCTCATCTTTTGAGAGCTCGCCGACTCTAGTGTCTAGAGACACTACTCTTTCACACTGCATCCTAACGAGAGATTCTTTTTTCCTGTAACACTTGCCACGATTTGTAAATACACTTCTATACAAGTTTATTTCCTGTCTTGTATCTCCTTACACTGTGAGTGAACACTGTGTACGCAGGGCAGAGCACGTGGACTGATCACTGCAGAACCACGAGGGTAGTGGTCCCCAGCACAGTCACTACCTGGGTCCCTCTAGATGTCTGGAAATACACATGATACTAACATGAAGACTCCAGGCTTCCAATCTATGACTCCACAGCTGTCTGTGACCACTTGCTGCAAGGGCCTCAGAGGCTGGGATGATCCACACAGCATTCTACAGGTCTGTGTTGCTACCACTGTTATGCACACACACCTCATGGCGTGTCCCTTACCCAATGTCTATGACCCAGAGGACTGTGAGCACACCAACTCAACCTTTAAAACTGGCAAAAATTAAAAAATAAATTGTATGGATACAACTCCAAAGCCTAACTCTCTATATCAGTTTAATGAAAAATAAACCTAGTATCTATTACAAAAACAGCAGTGCACATATCCAAAATAAAAATTTCAGCGATAATCATGCCATACCACCATTCCCAATAACAAAAAGCAGCATGATTTTAAGATCTGGGTACATAGTTGGCATTTTTGCACAAAGTTGAATATACATACTTTTAAAAAATCAGAATTGTTCTGTGTATGCCATTTTAAGTCATGGTTTTTCACGTGTAATAAAAGGCTTTGTATGTCATTAAGTAGTTTGCTGTCACCCTTGCTTTTATTGGTCATGTTTTGATGTTCTGAGTCCACTCTGCCCTCACTTTTGAATATTGTAAAAGCCAAGACAGTCAGCAATGACTAATGCACATAATGCATAGAAGGAAGCCTCTGCTCTGTGCTGTTTGCTATCTGCCTCTCGCTCACTTCAGGGCAGTTATGGTATGCAGTTCCCATCCGAGGGTCTCAGAAGAATCCTGGGACTGACTATCCACTCTAACTTCAGAGAATCACTGTAGATTCAGACTTGCCTTCCCTCCTCCCAGGCTGCAGTATTCAGCATCACTCATTTCTCCTCACTGACAATCTGTGCAGGGTGCAGCCATCAATAAAACATCAGTGCACGGACTGGACCTGCCACGAGTCCTTTGAGGTGTGCAAGGCTCCCATGTGACTGCCACAGGCATGCATTTATGTGAGCTGTTCTTGCTCAGCAGTTTGGAGAATGAAGAATTGCCTCATTACAGATCTGCCACATCTGAGCAGGCTCTGGGGTCTGCCTCCTCTCCTGAGAGCCTCACTCTCCGTGCATTCATGGACAGCAGTGGCACTGGGAGATGGAGGGTAAGAATGCCATGCTTCCCATACACATCACACACCTGCTCCAACCCAGGCGGGCAGGAAGTCTTGTGGGGTTTGGATACCCGGATGCATAATGAGAATGATGTATGCCAATCAACCTATAACACAATGATGCCTTTTTGTTTCAACCAAGCCAGGGAAGTGCTGGAGTTCTTTACTCTATTTCCATCTGTATTGCCATACACCCAACGGGTGAATGGATTACCTGCACATACCATCGAGCTTCCTGTAGCCAGCGCTGCCCCAGTTTCACACGGGGTAGGAGCCAGACTCATTCAGGGTTCATTCCCATAAGCACTGACTCAGTGAAAACTGACTGAACCAGTCACCACAGTGGATGCTGACAGCACCAGGATGAGCAAGGTAACATTGGCCCTGGCCTCTAGGAGTTCAAAGCCTTAAGAAGGAAGAAGCCAAGAAAGCAGCATGCTCAACTGTGTGACAGGGAAGTGGGTGAGGCTGGAATGCTAGCATCATGGAGTGATAGTCATTTCAGCCTTGGGATCTCAGGGTCCTTCCCAGAGAGAGGGGCGCCTACGCTGAGACACAAAGCCTGAAGAACATTCAAGAGAGACGGGGAGAGTCGCAATGAGAGGGTGAGGCTCAGAAAACAGGGTGCTGTGGTTAAAGGGCAGGACAGAGTGGAGAGAGAGGGGGAGAGTCTGTTTGTTAGAGCAGGACAGCTGTTTATGAAAGCTTCCGGGCAGGCACGGTCAGATTGTCAGGGAAAGTCAGCTAAGCTCCGAGATCACCTCCTATGTGAGGCCCACCCTGATTACCCCCACTTCCCTCAGCGCAGCTCTCACCAGACTCTCGCCCTTCCTTATCCTTCCTTTCTTCACATCATCAAGGCTCCGAGACACATAAATGCTCACTAAAGACGTGTGGACTACATAATGATGACTCCGCAGTGATTCCAGCCAGACATACCCAACACACAGCAAACATTCAGTTTGCTGAGGGTAGCCACGAATGCAGCCTACCCAATACAAGATCACAAACTACTTAAAATATTACAAACTCTTTTTGCTCTTGATTTTTTGAGATTGACAGCGTGTTTGTTAGGCTTAAGCATTGCAAGCAACGGTGTCTTCTGTTGGCATCCAAAGGTTGGATGTGGCTGTTACTGGACATGCCCTTGTAATTAGAAACCTTTGCTGAAATACTATGCAGCTTGTACTATCCCATGGATGAAAGAGGCAAAGAGGCTGTGGGATGGCTGGCGGGGGTGGGGTGGATGAGCAGCATTAGCAGCAGGCGGGTAGAGGAGCTGACACAGCAGGAGATTCAACTAAAATACACTTTGTTCGAAAATGACATAATGGTATCTAATACTTTGTATGTAAATTTTGAAACATCCCCCAGGTAAATAAATAAATAGATGATAGATAGATAGACAGACAGATGGATGATTGATGATTAATAGGTAGATAGACAGATGATTGATAGTAGATAGATAGATAGATAGACAGACAGACAGATAGATAGATGATAGATAGATAGACAGACAGATAGATGGATGATTGATGATTAATAAGTAGATAGATAATAGATAAAAAGATAGACATGTAATAGGTAGACATTATAGATAGATAGATAGATAGATAGATAGATAGATAGATAAACAGACATACAGATAACAGAGAGTTACTTAAAAATGCACATTGGATGTGGTAGTGCATACCTGTTATTGCAGCACTTGGGAGGCAGAGGCAGGTGAATCACTACAAATTTGAGGCCTGGTATATTCACACAGCTAGTTCCAGGCTGGCCAGCGCTACACAACAAGATATCCTGCCAAAAAATAAATAAATAAGAATCTGGATACTCGATCAAAACAAACATGCAAAAACTTTCTCATTTGGACCTAAAATGCAGGGAACCTTTGCTTCATTTAAAAAAATGATGTGTGGGGGCTGGGCCAAAGCCACAACTAACAACCCCCCCCAAAGCCATCACCACAGTCTACTGGCCACTAGATAGAAGCAGCCACTCAAAGCATTAGCCTCATGCCTCAGAATGAGAATGGAGGACCAGATAGCTGCAAGATGCTAGAATCCAGAAGAGTTCACGTTGTTAGGATTGAGTCACGCTTCTTCTGTAGTTGACCAAGGCCATCTGTGCTACCCAGGGGTCTCCTATGGCAAAGTCAGGGGGCAGAGAAGGAAATTTCTGGAAACACCCATCACTATGTGAGAGTTCCACTCACAAAGTACAAGTTATGTGCACTCTCAGCACAGCCAAGGTCATCTCTGGATGGGGCACAGTACAGTCAGAACTTGTCAGGATTCCAATACTTAATAAATCCCCAGCCCTTGGGGAAATCACTCAGCCTATTGGGTATGCAGAGCAGGAAGACCTCCCGGTTTGGTCCACACTCATGCATACACAGGGAAGGTGGCCAAGAGGTGTCATTGAAATGACTCTGAGCATTTCAGCTCCTCAGGATCTGCACTTCACCCTCACCCTTGGGCTCGTACTTTCCACTTGTGAGACTGGAAATTAAGTGAGTCATCAAAGTGACACAGCCAACCTCTTCATCACTGGAGGTTCCTGGAGGAGGGGCAGAGCTTTGGGGAAGGAGGAAACAAGGCCATTTATAGCAGAGAGTTAGATATCTTCCCAGGATCCAGTACAATGAGGAATGCTAAATTGATTCTTGTCAGCTTGGGCTATCAAGAGCAGTGGTTTTTAAAAGGTAGTAAAAGAGCAGAAGTTTTCAAAATGGCAGCAGCACAGCCTTGCAGGGCAGGGTGTGATGTGGCTAGCCTCCTGGACCAGGCCCTCAGGGCATGTTGTGAAGGCAGGGAGGCATACCCAGTCTTCAACTTTATATGCTGCTTCTGTGACATAAGTCACAGTCTGGGTAATACAGCATCAAGAAAAGAGTCAGCTCCCTGGTATGAAAACTTGGGAGTGGACCTGTGGGCCACAGTTAATCAGCCCTGGCCAGCCCTGGCTCTACATTAAAAACATCACAACACAAGCATCACAGAGTGAACCTATCCAGTACAGCCATCTTGGTCTAGCCCAGCCCGAGACAGGCTTCAGGACAAGTGTGGTCACAAGAAAATCAGCAACCTGGAATCTGTATGTCAATCACTGTCATAAATACACACAGCAAAAGATTTTCAACATCCTATCTCCCCATTTCTCTCACACATGAGCCCTGTGGTTTTGTTTTCTTTGTCCTGATACCTCCTTTCCCCTTAAAATACCAATCCACAGCAATCGCCGTGGCTCCCCCTCTTTGTTTTCTCCCTGCTTCTTCCTTCACATCATGCCTAGCTTCCCAGTACTGGCTGTGTGGCCATTGCACCCCACGGCAAGACATCAACTAAGGAGCCTTTTGCCCTTGGCACACACGGAGGAACAGGGCTCAAATGCCCACAGGACAACTCCTCTAACTGTGCAGGTAGAGGGTCTTAAGCAGAGCTTCAGGACAATGGGTAAGGATCAGATCTTGATTTTCACTAAACTCCCCTTGAATTTCAGTATTCTACTGACTTCTATTTTCTTTTGTTTAAGTGTGTTTCTTTCCTTTGTTTATTTGGTATTTTAAGATAGGGTCTCTCTATGTATTGTTCTGGCTAGCTTGGAACCTACCACATGGATCCAGCTGGTCTTGAACCTCTCTTTGGCCATCTTCCTTCCTCAGACACCCAAGTGCTGATTGTATGGCATGCACCACAAGGCCCAGCTCCCCTTTATATTAAAAGTGAACAAATTCAAGTAGTATGAAAAGATCCTGCAAATTCGACACTAACAGAAATCAGATATTTTACTGCTACATTTGGTTGCTGCTATTCACTCAAAATAACAGTTATTTTCATAGCAATTTTGAAATTATATTCTGCTGGTCTAGCTACTTAGAGTGTTAGTGTATGTATATTATCATAAAATTAAGGGTTTTTAACATATTGATAACTACACTTAATTATAGCTAATTTCCATATACTCATTCTAAGTTCTTGAATATGTTTTTCCCTATAAGTTACAGTCTGCTAATTGGATGATAGCATAAGAAAGGTTAAGATCTGGGGTTAAGGTTAAGAACCTGGGGTAGGTCCCATCGCCATGACCTTAAAGGCTCATTAGATTTGCCCACTGGAGTTTCCGAGGCAGATGTTCAGGAGATGAACCTAGAAAGAGGGTACATGGTGTAGAAGTCCAAAGGGCAAAGCTACAGGAAAGAAGTCTTCAGAGCACTTGCCCAGGAGATACTTTATATGACTCACAGTGCTGGAGCTCTGTATCAGTGCTGTATTTCCTTTCTTAGGTGTCCTCCAAGGACCCATATGATAAAGACTCAATTTCCCCAATGAGTATCATTTAGAGATAATGATAACTTTAAATAATGAGACCTACAGAGAGTTCTTCTGGTCATTGAGGGTATATCTTTGAAGGATGTTATAGAAGCCCAGCTCATCTTCCCTTGTATCCTACTTATGAACTGAGTGGTTTTGGTCCCTCACACATTCCTGCCATTATGTATTAGCTTGACACAGGCCCAAAAACTACATATCCAACTGACAATGAACTAAAACTTCCAAAATCATGAGTCAAAAATAATTGTTTTCTTTTTATAGGTTAGATATCTGGGATGCTAGCAATGGAAGTTGACAAACAGAAAATTAGCGCTGAGAAGTAGATCACTTGTTATGCCTTGAAGGGAGGTGGAGAAACTGCTAGAGTTGGTTTGCAGGAAGAATTTGAGGGAAATAAGCTAGAACACACCTAGAACAAACTCTGAAAGCAGAACTTAATGCAGAGCGATAGTTGATTCTCAGAAGATGTAAGAATGTTGATAGGAACGAGGACAGTGATAGGGGACTCTACTGGAACTGAGTGGGGGCCACCACAGCAAATAACCTGGATGCGTGTTCTCCATGTTCTGAGATTTTGGAGGAGACTGAGCTTCATAGTGATGAACTGACTGCTTTATGTGGTGGAGATAGCTTTTAAGGCAGCAACAGCTGCAGCATGGTTATTACTAGCTGCTTTCAGTCAGATTTACAGTGAGAACAGGAGACAAAAGTTAGCAGAGTGGAAAGATTTAGGAGCATTTAAATTTAACTACAGATGGGGCATGTTTAAAGGCGTTCCCAAAAGAGTTCAGCCCTGTGGATGCTGTGGTTGTCACCCTTAGGACGAAGCCAAGGGCTTTAGAACAAAGGAAAGATGCATCCAAGGCATCTCACAAACTACAGAGCTACCTCTCCCTCCATCACAAGCTCGCGGTTATAAGAATAAAAACGTATTTCAAAGACTTCCTATGGAATAGTCTTTTGAAAAGCAGCCCTGTGAACCCTGCACACTAAGGACTACCTACAGACAAGGTACTGAGAGGTCAATGCAGCCATGCTTCCAAGCGGCCCAAGTTTCGCTGGCATTAGTCACAGACCTTAGCAGTATCCACACGATGCTTGTTTTGCAAGTACATGGAATTCAAGAGTCATAGGATCATAGTGACATCGCTGATGCTTCCACGGAAGAGTGGGAAGTAAACTAAGGAGTCAGATTCTCTGTAAGCAGCCCCTGAAAGGGTGATGCATGGAGCTAGAAGAACAAAACGAATGCCTGAAACTAGATCCTGGAAGAGAGGCCAGAACACCTGCCCTTGCGAAGAGAAGCTAAAGGATGATTACAAAACCTGCTCTACAGAGGGGCCATGTAATACAAAACCATAGGCCCAGGGACGCCCAAGCTTTCAAGAGCACTCATCCTGCACCCTGAGTCCCAGGAGCTGACACTAAGCTACAGAATATAATGTTTGTCCTATTGGACTTTGACTTCGGTCTGACTCTTTCATAATCCTTAAAAAAAATTTTGCATTTACTTGTTTTGTGGGGGGTGGTATTGCGCATTCATATAATGCATGTGCGTGGTGTATGGGTACCGCTGTGTGTGTGTATATCAGAGAACAAGACATGCGAGTCGTTCTATCCTTCTATAATGTGGGTCCTTGGGATCAAACTCAGGACACCAGGCTTGACAGCAAATGCCTTTAACCCCTGAGCCTCTGGGTCACCGGTCTCCCCTTGTTAATCTCAGTATTACTCCATCATTTCCTTCTGGCACAGGAACTGTTACCTTGAGCCTACACCATTGTATCTTGGAAGTATATAACTTGTCATTTGATGTTTTTACAGAGGCTCACAGCTGAATCCACCTCAAGTCTTGGAGACTTCGGATCTCAACTTCTGAGTAATGTTGAAACAGTTAAGACTTTGAGGCCCTGAAGACAGCCTGAATGTATCATACACCATGAAATGGGCTAGAACTTCAGGGGTCTGATGCAGCATGTTATAATCTTAAGTATGTCCCAATGGCCCATACAGTAAAGGTTTGGTACCCAGTGTGGTGCAATGGAAGTTGGTAGTTTCTTTTCCCCTCTTCTTCCCTTACCAGACATAAAGTAAGAAGTTCTGTTCTGCTATGTGCTTCCACCATGCTGTCTATTCTGTCTTGCCACTGGTATCAAAGCATCACAGACAGTCCATTACGCTTGATCCCCTTTGATACAAATTAAATCTTTATTCTTTGTAGTTGATCTGCTCATGTATTTGGTGCAGTAATAAAACAGTAACTAACTTTCAGCCATAACATGCACTAGCCTGAGAACTGTCAACCTTGAGATGGAAATTACTGGGTATTTTAGACCATTAAACCTAACTCCTCTGGGTGATCTACAGACAAACTCACCTCAGCACTGATGTAACTTTCCTGGGCCTTAAAACAAAGATAGCCCTGATACCCATAACTTAAAATCCTCTCATGGAAAAAAAATACATAGTAACTGATTCAGACTAAACACAGGTTTAGAAAAATGTGAATCTGACTTCAAAGGAAAAGTGGTCCCTGGAGAGTAGTCAACTGGGAGTTTCCAAGAATCACAAGTACAGCACGGCACCAAAGAATCAGAAAATGGTTTAGTTTATCAGGATGATTAATGGGTTAAAGAAAGCAGTGGTAAATATTGCATGGATGGTAAAATAGAACAGAGGGTAGAGAGACACATGTCAAAGATACAGGCAGACACACAAACAGAAAGAAAGCAACAGAGGAAGAAAACTTCTCCTCTCCAACTTCTGAACAATCAAAAGAGAAGGCAGCCCAAGCAGCTGACAGTAACAGTAATGACATAAATACAAAACCGTTTGTCCAGCCAATGAGCACATCTGGATCCAGGGAGAGAACAAGTCTGAGGCTGTCACATACTCCACGAGCCTTCTTACAAAATGGCATGCTTGTATCAGACCTGCAGAACCACAAAATCTGCTTTCTTTTTTCAAAATGCCATGTTTATCACCATGAGTCAGGATAAGCACTGAACACAGAGATGAAGCCAAGTAACTTTCTAGTATGCTCCCTAAGAGAAGCAGCTGGCAGTTCCCACAGCCTGTGATAAAACACAAAATAAGAGTCTACAGCTTGGCTTTTAAATCTCTCATGCATAGTGCTCAGGGGATAAATCAAGCCTGGGACAAATGAGATCAGAGGTCACAAAACCACGTCTCACTCATTCTGCACACCGTGTCCCCTGTGGTGAGACCAAGCCTACTTAAAATAGAAATATTGGAGTTTGGGGAGGGAGGGAGGAGGTAAAGAACCAGAGTATTAAGGCTTATGGGTTAGGGGTTTGGTCCCCAGTTGGTGGCACTGTTTTGGAAGGTTCTGTGTCTTACCTAGAAGAAGTATATTGCTGGATATGGGTCTTTGGGGGTACCTTGTCCCTGATCCTTTCCTGTCTCTCTGCTTCCTATGTGCCACTAGGTAAGTATCTCTCCTGTATCTCGTGTCCCTGCTATCATGGTGATCTTCCCAAGCCCATGAAACAAAGTGGCAATGAATTGAACCCTCTGAAACCATGAGCCCAACTACATTTTTCCACTGTTTGGTAATTCATGTCAGATGTTTGGTCACAGTGATAAAAGAGATCCACATGGTCCTGAAAACTGCTCTTTAGAAAGAAGCACTCACTCTTTGTTACTCTTCTCGTCTCTGGCCAAATTCAAAGATGGAGAAAGGAACAATGATCCCTGGAGAACAAACAAACAACAACAACAACAACAAACAGAAAGCATGTATACAATCCACTCGTTCCAAAGTTAATAAGAAGCCACAGGGCAGACAGTCTTCTACACCAGCACATTAGAAGTTGCTACAGTTCAAATGTGACCCTCCCTATGCTCATGTAAAAACAGAATTCTCGGTACAGCGGTATTAAGATGAGTAACTCTGATAAGGGCTCAAGTGATGAGGGCTCTGCTTTGTGAGTGGTAGCAGAACCCTTATGAAAGCAGAGTCCTCATCACTAGACTTCCTTACCCTTCCTCCTGCCTTGTGAGTTATCATCCTGGAATCAGAAAGCAGCCCTTACCAGACAACAGGGTTTGACACCTTGATACAGGGTTTCTCAACTTCCAGAGCACAATAATTTTTATTCTTTACAAGTTACCAGTCTTATGTATTTTAATAGCTCTGTAAAAGATAAAGAGAAAAAGCTAAAATCACTGCATGGTATGGATACATTAAAGATCTACAGACAATCTCATGGCTTCCCTGATCCTTAAGAGTAACCTAAGATGTTTCTCCCACTAGCTAGAGGCAGCATGAACAAAACACAGAAGACAAGCAACTTGCTCCAGTCCTGCTCAGAAGGATGAGAAAATGCAAACACAGCTCAAAATTAATCAACAGCCACAAGAGAAAATGACAATGCTTGCGTATCATCCAGGTGTCACTCAGCACACACACTTTTTCAGCTTCCCTGAGGCTGGGTGGAGCCTATGTCCAGCTGTGACCGGCCATGTGGGAAGGCATGTATCCCAGCCCGACTACACACTCAGGAAATCCCATGTCCATTCAATTCTCTTCTCGCTGCCTGTGTGGATAGAAGCTTCAGCAGGAAGGACACAGCTGAGGCTCTGATCCCTATGTAGATGGAAGTTACCAAACCCCAAGCTGACACAAGACAGTAACCATGTGTTGCTGAACTTTAGGACAAATTCATTCTGTGGGACAATCTATCATCTCTTTAATGAACCCAGAGGCAACTGCAAGCACAGCTATCACCATAGATGACTTCATATACAGGTCACACAGAGCACCAGGGGCCCCTTACCACCAACTCTGCTTGGGACTGTGGAATATGGATTAACCCAGGGAAAGGCAATGGGAACACCACACCCTGGTACATTCTGTTTCAACTCTTATGGGCCAAGGTCTCAAACTAGGAATTATGTTCAATTAGAGGGGGAAAAGTGACTTTTCTTACACGCCTCAATTTGTGGCTTGAAAACTGAGCCTGTTCCCCAGATGTCAGTATGACAAGCCAAGCAGAGACCAACTGGCTCATCTCTGGCTGTCAGCAGTTTGGCTAAGGGAGGTGACAATTCCTCGTTTGGCAGAATCGTGGCACTTGGGGATGAAATGACACATGAACTTCATCTCCGGTGCCAGCGCCACTGGACTGGTGGTGACTTCCTGGAGGGCCATGTCAGAAGGATTCTAGGACATCATCCAGGCACAGTGGGGAAGAGTGGATGGTTGATTAGCAAAGCTTTCCAGAAGTCAGAATAGGAATATATGTGAAGAAGGAAGACACAAAAAGAAGAGGGGAAGAAAAAGTAATGTGACCTCGAGAACCCAGGTGTCCCATTTCACAGGTGATGAAATTAAAGTTTTAAAAAACACACTTCAGGAAACCAAGACACAACTCCTAGAGTCCAGGCTTGAACTCTCATCTCTCTCCTCCAGTTCACGATCTGTAACCACCAGCCGTCACTTAGAAATAATTACTTCTATAAATTCAAATGACATGCAGGCCTCCTGCCCAGCTCTAGTGTCTCTCAGCCGCTCACCGTCCCTGGCTTTGTGTAAAGTAATATAAACTTGAAAAGCAGAGAATTTTCTCTGACTTGAAGGAAGGGAAACCAGGGATGTGAAGCTTGGGAAAGGCTCAGTACCATATAACCGCTGGCTGGCTCTGAAGACAAGAGCTAAATGAGAAGAAAAGGCAGGTAGCCTCTGGGATTGAAGGACAGTAAAGAAACAGAGACCTGGTCCTGTGACTGAGGGGAACAGCGTTCATCTGACAACCAGCAGGAGCCAGGGAAAGCATTCTTCCATGGCACTTCCAGAGAAGTGATAACCCTCCACGCCATCTTGTGAGACAATGAGGTCAGAGCCACTGTGACAGCCTTTGGTACAGAACTAAGAGATGATAAGAGACGCTTGAAATCACTGGTTTCTGCTAAGCTGCTACACGGGAGTTTGTGCTACTTTCTAACCAATGCAGTGACGTGTGTCCTGAAACTAAGAATGTTCCCAATGTATTTAAATCTAGTTGGGGACCCTCTTTCCTATACCTTAACTCCCAGCTCTCATTTGGACCCCAGACTATGGTCTAGCTGTTCAAAGTACTGTGATTGTTCTTGACCAGATTAACCCAAAGCTTAAGTACAAAGCTAAGCTCGGAAACTGTCATCTCCACATAGGGTCTTCTAGACCAAAAGTAACTACAGATGCATGCCCATTGCACGGGCCTCTGGGTCTGCTGGCTTCTTTCACGAAGCTACGTTTTCCTAGATTTTTTTGCCATGATTTTTTCAAATCTGCCCTCAGGGTTACTACTTCCACAGGCTTTGCCTCCCATTATCACATTACATAATGGTTAGGTTACAAAAAAGAAGCCTGGAGTCACGTACCAGAACTGCTACTCAGCAGCTGGGTGACCTTGGACAAGTCTTCCAGCCTCTTCAGACCCCAGACATCACCTCTGTGAAATGGTAACAATAAACACTACGGGCTTTGTTGTTGTTTGGTTTTTTTGTTTGTTTTGTTTTGTTTTTGAGACAGGGTCTAGAGAGACCTGTAGCCCTGGCTGGCCTGGAATTCACTTTGTAGACCAGGGTGTCCTGGAACTCACAGAGACCCATCTTACTCTGCCTCCAAAGTGCTGGGATTAGAAGCATGTGCCACCACACCTGGCATAGTTAGTACCTTAAATGTCCCCCAGACAGACAGTGTCTTTTGCAGACCTTGGAATCGTCCATATTGCTTTGATTTTCTACATATGCAGGATGCTAGAGTTTCAGGGGTATGGAGACTTCATCCAAGCTTCAAGGTAAAGTCTGGGGAGCCAGGTAACATACAGCAGGGTCAGATTCCAAGCAGGTTGCCCCTCAGAGGGTGGTATATAAAGTTGTAAGAGTGGCATCAGAGATTCAATCAAGACCCCAAAAAGTTCCAAGAACATCAGCTATCTTCTGAGGAAAGCCACAGCTTTCAGAGAGAGCCCAGGAGAGGTCTCACAGGCTATAGTGAACCAAGTCTTTGGGTAGGGTCACCATAACTCCTGGAGCGTCACATCCCACCACTGTATGCCTGAGGTGCCACTAAGCATTGGACAGTTAGATATTTGCCCTCTTGGGTTCTTCCCGTGCTCTGGTCTCATTTCTCTTTGTTATGCCCCCGTTCCTTGCTTTGGGATTGGAAATGTACATTCTATCCCACCATCATATGCTAGGAATATGAAGTTCGTTTTGTTTGTAGAGATTCACATCTAAGAGTTTGACTTGAGTCCCAGGGGGAGACTTTGAATTTGGACTTTTGACAAAGACTGGGGTTGGTAAGATACTGAAGATTCTTGGAGATGGACTACATACGGTTTGCATTTCGCAATGCACATGAGATATTAGAAGAAGACAGTAGAATGTTATAATCTCTATCTGACATGCTCCCTGAAGGCTCATGTTGAAGGTTTGGCCACAGCGGATGGTGTCATTTAGAGGTTACTAGATCATGAAGTGTTAAGTTCGTAAGTGGATTATCCCATTTATAAGTTCATAGCTAGATGGGCTACTAGAAGATGACACCTAGTTAGGCCACCAGCAAGAGTGCTCTTGAAAGCTGGGCCCCAACCATGATCTCTCTTTCCCTTCCTTCCTTCCTTCCTTCCTTCCTTCCTTCCTTCCTTCCTTCCTTCCTTCCTTCCTTCCTTCCTTCTCTCTCTCTCTCTCCCTCTCCCTCTCTCTCTCCCTCTCTTTGTATGTATCTTTCTGTGTGTGTGTCTATCTCTGTGTCTCTGTCTCTCTGTGTGTGTGTCTCTGTGTCTGTCTGTCTCTGTGTCTCTGTCTCTGTATCTCTCTGTCTCTCTTTCTCTCTCTCTCTTCCTTTCTCTTACCAGCTTTCAGGTAAGTATCTCTGCTCCTTGAAGCCCTTCCAACATAACATTTTGTCTCTCCCTGAGCACAAAGCAGTTAGCCTCTGATTGCAACCTCAGAAACCTAAGCACTTTCTCTTTTTATTGTGTTTCTAAGGTATGCCATAATAGAGATGGGAAATAAATACTTATGTAGATCTCCTTGATGCACAGGGTCATGTTGACATTCCACACTCACCTAAGTGCAATGCCCAGTAGGTAAGAGAGTTCATCAGTGCCAATAGTTGGCCAGGTAAACTGCATAGCTATCATGACCCTAAATGGCCACCATGTGAAAGCCACCCAACCCAGAAGAGACACGAAGTTCTTATATTCAGGCAGGGGCTTCTTTTCCATTAAAAACTGAGCATACAAGTATTCTCTTGAAGTCTCCTTTTTAAGGCTCCGTGCCACAGCTCAGAATATTATTTCCCCACTGCCAAAGCCAACACACGGATCTGATTCTGAACATAAACACATACCAGGCCTAGGTTTCAGGCCATTAACTTCTTGCCTTTTCCTTGCTCTTATTTTATCATTTCTAAGTTGGAGCAACTGTGGGGATTTATATTTTAACCATTATAAAAACATCCCCCAAACATTACTTCTTCCCAGGCTGCAATCTTTTTGTGCCATTAGCTTAAGCCCAAAAATCGTTATATAGATGGATTACAAACCTCTGAAAATTATGTGTTTAGGATAGAAAACATAACTCAGAGCAGTGGGTTCTAAAAAAAAATCATTTAGAATATACTGTCCCATTGACATCAAGATATTACAGGTACTTCATTTTCCATGTTTTACTCACAAAATATTTGCTAAGTTTTGGTCATAAATGGCACAACAAAAGCTTGAAACAGCCAGAGAATACTTATCCTTGTACCTTAGTACTGGTCTTAATAGTTTTGGATTCATATCCAATTTGGGGCACAAGAAAAATAGTGGCTAAAGTCTTTTAGATTCGAAAAGAATGTCATTAGTTCTCTTTTAAAATAATAAAGCCAGCACCCACACATGAGAGAAAGCATGTCTGTCTCTCTGAGTCTGGGTTACCTCATTCAGAATGATTACCTCCAGCTCTAGTCATCTACCTGAATTCCACATTTTAATTTTTCTTTACAGCAGAAAGATGTTTCTCTGTCATGCACCACATCTTCAGTATCCTTCAGTCAGCGGATGCACTTCTAGGCTGTTTCCGTTTCCTAGCTGTTGTGAATAGAGTGGCAATGAGCAGGGTTGAGCAAGTGTCTCTGTAGTAGGTTATCAAGTCCTTTGGGAATACAGTTGGGTCATAGAGTGGAGCTATTTCTAGCTTTTGGAGGAATAGCCACATCTACATTTATTTCCAAAGTGGCTATCCCAGTTTGCATTACCCACATCCATGCAAACATACATACATACATACATTTATTTATTTATTTATTTATTTATTTATTTATGCCATTCTGACTGGAGTAAGATGAATCTCAAAATAGCTTTAGCTTGTTTTTCCCTGATGCATAAGGATGATATATAATTTAATTGGAGTACCCATAGAATTCAGGAAACTGGGGAAGGACTGGGCTGGAGACAGGGAAGGGAGATAGTACTCAGGAGGTATAACAGGGACTAATGGAACAGAAAGGGTTAAGTGAACTGGGAACAGAATAGAAGAGGTAGTATAGGGGGCCTAGGGAGTGCTAACAAACAATAAAAGCCTTTGAAAATTACATACAAAAACCTACTACTATTGCCAATAATTCCTAAATTATATACATGTACATAACTTGAAGAAGCTTGCATGGAATTGCCCTTTAATGGAAGGACAATGTATCTCTCAGATACCATAGGCTATCAATAAGAGGCCCAATGCCAGTAATGGGTCCCTCTTTTTAAGCTGTTTATCAGTGAGTCCCATACAATTTACACCCTCCCTTAAACATTACAGGATATTGTCCTTACCCTTGGTTAGGCTCTAGAATTTGATGTTAAGACTGTATTGCTAAAATCACCACATATTTGAATTATAAGACATGGAAAAATCAAATGGGTACTGAGCTGAAAGCTTTATTTTGGTTAGCTTTCATAGTGCTAGAATGTTCTATGTATGCTATGGAGGGAGAAAAGTAATCATAATACAGGTATGAACCCCATGAGTTACAATAACAACTGGTCTAGTAAGATACGTCCACTGGGGGCAATAGTGGCATGAATGTTATGGGAGTAACCAATTTCTGATTGAATTTAAAGCCCACTCCACAAGACAGAATGCATGCCAGTACTTTAAACTGGGTCACCCACAGTTCATGGTTCCTAGGAAAGAATCTAATACTATTATTCTGATAAATGGATGCAGCAGTAAACTGCCCCCTTAGTTCTTATCTTTATACCCATTGATGGGTGCATATCTCACATCTCATCAGAGGAACTTCTTTCTATAGTAGATGGTAATTAATACAGAGATCCAACATTGGTCAACATGCAGAGAGTAAGTGACTGGGAATGCTCAGCTTTAAATGGGAGATCTATACCACATCTCCAGGGCTCAGTGATTATCACAGGAGAGGGAAAAGAAAGACTGTAGGAGCCAAAAGTAGTTGGCATCTACAACCAAACAGCATTTGCTGGACATGACAGGCCATTTCACAAACTTACAATGGCTCTTACTTCCTGAACAAGACCATGCCAGCAAAATCCCAGCACGGATGGGAAGGGCTCATGATGTCCCACCCCTGAGGAGCTCTTGATAACTGCTGTTGGAGAAGGGAGAGTCCATTTTCTTCAGGGATGTGGCCCTTGAGAGCCTACCCATGCTCCAGTAGATGGCCCCACACCCATGCAAATGAAGGCAGCATCAAGTGGGTTCAGTAGGCTTCTTAAAAAGGAGCACATGAATCTGGGAAGGACAAGTGGTGGTAGAGCGGGTAGGGGAGCTTGGAGAGGGGGAATGGGAGGTAGATGTGACCCAAACCCTTTATATGCATGTATGAAATTCTCAAGCAATAAAAGGGGGACTGGAGACATGATGGCTTGGCAGTTAAGAGCACGTACTGCTTTTACAGAGGTTGTTTTTTTTTGTTGTTGTTGTTTTTGAGTTTTGTCCCTAGGACCCATGTTAGGCGGGTCACAACTACTTGTAACTCTAGCTCCAAAGAATCTCACAGTCTCTCCTGGCCTCAGCAGGCACTGCACACGTGTGCACATACTGTGCCCTCATAAACAATTAAACTATCTCAAAATAATTACAAAGAAAACAAAAGATTGTTTGCATCCATACTAATCATGAGTCTGAAACCTTATGAGGTCACCTCCCAGAGACTGGACAAAGAATCTCCCCTATCCCTGAAATGAAAAACATGCAACACATCTATGCA
The DNA here is from genome assembly GCA_026225945.1 of Cricetomys ansorgei. Lineage (NCBI taxonomy): Eukaryota > Metazoa > Chordata > Mammalia > Rodentia > Nesomyidae > Cricetomys > Cricetomys ansorgei. Next base: position 18,094,302 of record JAMJFZ010001133.1, read on the forward strand.
CTTAAGTTAGAACCCGTGACTCAGAACAGGACGCTGGCTGGCGAGACCCTCCTTACAACTGGAGCAGATTCTCATTACTCAATAGCAGTTAGGAAGGGTTATTCCAGGGGGACTGAATACACTTTCCATGTAAAACAGACCTCTACACGGTGCTATATCCAAGTTGGAATGCACAAAAGGTTTAAACACTGTGGATATGTATGAAAATCGGTGCTTCCCAAACCTATATGAGAAGCACTGTCCCATTGGGAAGGTCTCACACACCTCCTGCAATGTTTCTTCAAAGCTTCTATTTTCTCCTCACTTTAGCCCCGTCCTTAACCTCAATGGCTATAGCATCATGGCTAGGTACTTGTATTTAGCTCATGTTCCATATGTAGCAAGCATTAAGATTAAAGTACCAGGTCTCTGCTCAGGGAAGAACTAAAGGGAATCATGTATAGGATTGAGAAACCTTGCTGAGGAAACTGCAGGTCTCCCTATGATCTCCTACAGATCTGTGCCCACATTTTTACTAATGGAGTTACTGGGTATCTAGGGTCACCTAAGTAACTCTACAATAAGACAGCAGTAGATCCTTGGTAAGCAAGACCCACCAGAGGCCTGGCCAGGCTGGTGTCACTCTGTGTCTTCACCTTACCTTTGTGTCAGTAGTGCTCCTTCCTGATTGAGCTAAGCTAAGGAAAGGCTTGCCCTTCCTGTCAACATCACACATACTTATCCTAAATTCTGCCTGTAAGCATAAACTAAGCAGGTACTGCAATCATTTGCTCATAAGCAAACCTGTGTTCATGAAAGGCCTTTGTGTGAAGCTAAAACCCTAATGCAAGCCCCTCCCCTCCCCCTCCCCCTTCTTCTCCTCTCTCCCTCCCCCTCACCTCCCCCTCACTTCCCTCTCCCCCTTCCCCTCCCCCAGGCAAAGGCCATATGACCAACATGAGTAAGAAGCTTTCTTGGGCCTTCTGGATTTGCTTTACTGAAGAGGGAATAACAAAAGCCAGAAGTGCTGTTCTCAACAGCTAGGATCTTCACCTTCAGTCTACTTCATTCTCTTCCCAGAGGGCAGGAGTAACTTGAGGCGATATTAAACTCTAAACCCCAGAACCTGGGAATGCAGAACATCAGCACACTTACAAAAGTTTAGAAGCCTCCTTGATAAAGCTTCTTTTTTCTTTTAACATTTGTGTTCCATTTAAGTCATCTGCAATAATGACCGGAAGAATAATCTGTGCTGTGATTTTTCTCTAAGCCAAGGGATTTCCAAGTAGTTCAGCTCTACCTGATATCTGTAAAAGATATTCCTAGCTAGGCATTTTGACAGTTTACACACCCACATGAGGGGGCTTTCCCTTGAAAGGGATCCAGCAACTCCCCACCACCTGGCAATGATGCATATGGCCTGGGGGAGGGGCTGGAGTAAATAAAGAGGTGGGAAAACTAGGTCAGTGAGTTCCATCTATTTGGGTACAGGAGAAGCCCTACTTGGTGTTTCCAGGTATGGCCAGTTGAGGGGAGAGTGTCCACACTCCTCTGAGTGATCCCTCCTCTAGGCTCTGTAAGGAAGCCCAATAAATTCATTGGTCCCTCAGAGTTAACTTGGACAGAACCTTGTCTACATTTGCCACCGGGAACTTGGGAGGAGGGCTAGAGGCTTCCATTAACAGCTAGTGTCCACAAAAAAGATGAGAGAGGCTGGGAAGATGGCTCAGTGGCTCAAGGTTAAGGACCTGTTTGGATCCCCCAGGATCAGAGGCAGACAGAACCTGCAGCTCAGTGGCCAGCCATTCTAGCCAAATCCATGAGCTCTGGGTTCAGTAACTCTGTCTGAAAAAGTTAGGTGGAGAGCAATCAAGAAAGACTCCTGTCATGGACATCTGGCTTCCACATGCACACACACACACTCACACACACACACACACACACACACACACACACACACACACACACACACACACACCAACATCCACGCATGATCCATAACCACATGAACACACACAAGCACCACACACACAACAGGTACAGAAAAGAAAAAGATGAGACGTTAAACTTTTTCCAGTTCTAAGATGAAAGATGAGGAAGAAAAGCTGAGCAGATGCCTTCATCTGAGCCTTCAGGACAACTAAGGAATCCTTCAGTTCAGAGCAACGACTTTAACTTCCTCTGTCCTTAACAGTTCTCCTGATTTTCAAAGAACCAAATCACAGACACTGTGATTATCTTTCATCATCACACAAGATACATTAAATATAAGAGAACCTTTCCATTACTTCATTTTATTTTAAACGCAAAAGCAGAAAAATCAACCCAGAGAAGTGATCCAAGGACAGGAAGTAAAAGAGTGGCTTCCTGAAACACTGGGCAGCAATCTTCGTAATCAGCCAGGGACACACCCACTGCATCCGGATGGGCACCACAGTCATTATGCTAATGCTGATTGAGCTGGATGAATAGCAAATCTGCCATATTGTGGCTGGGCAGAAAATGGGCATTACACTCCAGCATTCAGGACATGCCGTGGAGTGGCTACCTCCTGTGCAGACACAACATAGACAGCAGGCAACAGTGTCACGGCAGCACAGTGGGGTCTCCGCTAGCTCTGCCAAGGGAAACATTATTCATGCAGTTTAACAAATGCCACCTGCGAAGCAAGAAAATCCAAGAGTCCTGCTCTGCCAGGTAGAGACATACATGCCTTCTGCAGGTGACGACTCAGTACTGCCCTCTGCAATCTGTGTCTACCTCAATGCTCTGCTGCTGGGAACTAGGAAGAACTTGGCACACACAAGCTTCTCAGTGGATGCTGGGTGAAAAATCAATGAACCCATAAATGCACAGACTCAGGCACATTCCAGTCACATTCTGATCCATAAGGTGAACTTAACATCTATTCCAGAAATCACAGGTGCTCAGGAAAGCCAACAATTTTGGGGCTCTGTATGGATGAGGCTTCAGATCTTGTATTATTCCTCCCTGTGTGGCCTGGGGCGGATTCCTTATCTCCCCGTGCCTCAAATTGCCTCACTGTGAAATTATGATTAAAAACGAACCTACCCAGCTGAGATGTTCTCATGAGCAAATGGAAAACTCCACATGAAAGACTTAGAACCATGCCTGGCAAGCAGTAAGCACTCAATAAGTTTACCCAGTTTTCATCCACCTGCTTTTACTATTATTGGCAGGTAAGGAAGACACTAACTTACAGGATTCCAGACAATACTACAAGTAAGTGTAAGTTTCCTCAGTGATTAAAACTGCCAACAACTTTCACAGGTATGGAAATGAATGAACACAAATGGACTACAGAGTAAAATAAGCAGGCCACACAATGCCATGTGCATAGCGCGCACTGCATATGTTAGAACCAAAGGAGGCACTTCCCATCCACACCACCACCACCACTACACACACACACACACACACACAACAAAAAGTCTCTTTAAATTCATAAATCGATCAAAGTGATGACTGCAATCAGGGCTGGGAAGTCAACTTAGGTTTTATTTTAATTACAAAGCAAATAGATTACTGAATTGTTTAAATTATAATTAAAATTTAAAGCAAATCTTTATGTCTACTGAAAAATCAAATAAAAATGGACAAGAAAAACTGGGATGGAGAGATGGCTCAGCAAGTAATAGTATTTGATACAAAGGATAAGGATTTTAGTACAAATCTCTAGCACCCAAGAAAAAGCATTCCTAGCCTTTTGTGCATCTACAATCCCAGCACTAAGGGAAGCAAAGACAGGAAATCACTGGGACTTGCTGGCTACAGCCTAGCTCCAGGTTCAGTGAGAGACTCTGTCTCAAAGGAATAAGATGTGATCAAGTTGGGCATCCAGTGTCCTCCCCTGGTCTTCATGTGCACACATGGTACTCATCCCCCCACCATGTACACTAGTGCAAAAATCACAAACATAGAAAAACGGCCATTGCTTTTAGCACCAGTGGAAAGGGTGAATGACCTTGAAGCTTCTGAGGCAGGGAACTATAATTGCATATGGTCCTCAACAAAGTTTCTACTTTACACCATTGAAAAGACACATGTATTCAGTAGAAAGCACACCTTTAGTTGTGAATTTTGATCTTTCCCTGGGCCAGCCATAAGAGATCTGACATTCCCACCTGATGCTTTGCAGTAACAGCAGGCCAACACTGTGCCTGTCAGGAAAAGTGTACGGTGCAGAATATTGTGATAAGACAGGATATCCCAGAGGTTAGGATTAGCAAACAAATCCAACCTGCATGTTCACATACAGTGCCGTGGCATCAGGACACATGCCAACACATATTGAGGAGCACTGGCAATTGCACAATGGTTTCTTCTTGGCTGAACCAAAAGCTCTGCTGGCAAGAAAACTCCCTGTTTTTCCCCTACTCCAGTGTCTCTATCTCCATCATCAAGCTAGTCATGGGATGTGTCCTTAGTAGATGCCTATAACCAAATGGGTGGATTTTTTAAGTCTAAAATCCTTTAAGCAATTCGATAAAGATTCTTTTTTTTCTTTCATTATCATTTTTTGGAGCCTAAATACATTTAACTTTCAGTCTCAGAGGGAAGACCCTTGCTAGTCAGGGTGTTAGCCAAAGGTGCTCATGGTATAGACACACATAATGCAGAAGAGAGAGCACTTGCCTTTTTCTATCATGGGGCCATGTCTCACATCCTCCCAACTTTCTCCATTTTGGGTAACTATCTGTAAATACTGCTTCTTTTACTATGACCTCCATCTCATATCATGACTTTGAGGTCACAGTGGTCTTGCTCCTTGTTCCCCAGCACTGCCTGAGCCTGTGAGATGATGTGCCGACATGCTCTACCAAGTCTTGCAACTGAAGCAAACACATCAGCAAAATCTATCTGCCATTGCTATAGATTTATGTCGGTCCAGCAATTATGCAGCCTGTCATAGGTTCTGTGAACACACTACAGTGAAATATGAAAGAGTTCCTTAGACAGCAGTAGCAAAAAATTGAAACTCATGCACCCTCCCGCAAGAGCCTCAATCCCACTTGGTTCCACAGACCCCTAGCCCAGGAGAGCCATAGAGGCTTCATAAAGACGCTGTGAGAGTCACCAGAGCAAGTACCACAGAGGGATTTCTAGAATGCCTATGGAGGAAGCATGAGGACCATGACTCTTCCACGACCCAGTATTCCATCAAGTACAACGTACATTTGTACATGTTAGGTTAAAGCACTCAATTCTCCCTTCTCACATCTCAAGCAGAAAGTAAGATACAGCATTGCTGACATCAGAAACATATCTTTCTCCACGTGGCTGCCTCGGTAGAGGGAAACTAGCCTTTATATCTCTTCATCCTCCGTAGAAGACCACTTGGACCCGGTGTTGTGATGCCTTTCTATCCACAACAAAGCATCTTCACTCATTCACGGAAATTCTGAAGTTTTCCAAACCCTGCGTCCAGACCAGATTGAATAAGGGACTTCAGCTGGTACCTCTCACTCCATGGTTCTCATGATGAGCACACAGGCCTTGGACACCCACATGGAGAAGTAGATTCAAATTCAGGGCAAAATGCTATTTATTCTTGGCCAAATTCAATCACCAATCTTAGTCCTGGAGCCCTGGAGCTTTTCAGCCTCCATACAATCTAGTCTTAGGCCTAGAACTGGAAGGCTTCAGCCTCAGCCTCCATATAATCTAAAACATTCAAGCCTCTGAGGCCTACTGCTGACTGAGCCACTCAAACTAGCTCCTTCTGAACTGTGACTCTTCTGGTTCAACTCACTCATCACTGCTCTGACTCAAACTGCTCTCCAAGCTGATTGGTTTCTGTGTCTCACTGCCCTACACTGCCTCAGTCAGCCTCTCTGTTTCTCTGCCTTATCCATGTCATATGGCTTCATTGTCTCTGTGTCTTATCTTCTCTGCCTCTTACCCTCTGTGTACTCTCTGAGCTAAGAGCCTGCTTTTATATAGTGAGAGTTGGGCATTTCCTCGCTCTGCTAGCTCTTCCTCTGGTTTGTCACTTTGCCTGCCCTTCACTCTGACTCATCTCAGATATCACTTCCTGTCTGATGCTGACTCCTTCTGAGCTCTGCTTCTGGTCGCCCAAGTGCTGGGATTAAAAGCATATACCACACTGCCTTCTGAATACTTTGATTAAAGGTGTGTACCAACATTCTTTCTACCCTAGAGCAGCCATGCTGTAGGATTAAAGGATTAAATATTCCTCTACATATTCCCCCTTTCTGTTTAAGATATAAATTGTGCTGTGAAAATAACTTTAATACAGTTTAACTATTACAATAAAAACTCAATCCCATAAACTTAACAATCTGAATGTCCTTTTGAAGATCCACATCAGTTGTAGCAGCAGTCTTCCATGAGATGATCTTCTCTAACTGCAGCAACCATCAGTCCTGGTCATCTGAGTTCTTTTCAATATTCTTTCAGCAAGTATCTGTTGCAGCATTAAGGTTTTTCAGTCTAACAGACTAACATCTCTCTTTCTTCAGTCAGTTTCTTGAGCTGTCTTTCTGCTAGGACACGTCTTACTCAGAATCTTAATCAATTTCGATGGAACCCACAGCTTTTCATCATCCATGGAAATAAAAGCAAAACCTCTTCCCCAATGTAACACATTTCCTCTCTTCCATTCTGAGGTTAGCATATCTTTCCAGTATACAAGCTGATTTAATGCAGCAGTTTGTTTTTCTTTCTACAGTCAAGTGCCTATTGGCAGCTGTTGCCCTGCCTCATTGGCATTCAAAAAATTTCAATTCAATAAAGCATTATACATTCTATCTCTAGGAGTCCTTATTCTTATTCCCCCTTTCTGTTTTGGCTAAATCTAGGGCAGTGCTTTCTTCCACAGCACATAAAGTACTACTAAGCTGGAAATGTGTTCCCATAAGTGAAGCAGTTGTGGGACCAAGAGTCAAGCCCAGTAGATAAAGAAGATAAGACGTGCATACACATTTCCAAATTCAGCTAGGCTTCATAGTATAAGTAACAGGAAAGAATCTAGATGCCCCCAAATGAAACTACTCCACTCCAGACACAAAAGAATTTGGTTTTGAGTATTGAGATATATATATATTCATTCAGAGAATCAATGGGTCTGCTTAAATTTGAGTGTTGCATTCTACCTCTCCCTCCCTGCCTAATGGAGAAGCTGAGGAGAGATCATGCAATCAAATGCTGAGCTCACTAAGGTGAGGTCTCTGTGTGGAGCAATGGATAGGTCATGTAGCCATTTGTTCTTAGAAACTCTTACTGAGATCTACTATGTACCAGGACTGAAGTGTCAAAGATAACAACAGGAAAAGACAGGCAACATTGTCACTTTTCCGATGCTTATAATCTATGGGGCAAAGCAGGGAACAGCAGGCAATGAGTTCCGGTTTTAGATGATTGTATACAAACAAAGCAAGGGCCCATGACATGATGTCACACTGAGCCAAGAACTGACTGGGATGGCCTAGCTGGCGCTAGCTCTGAGGAGGTGACTTGAGCAGAGGCTTTAGTGATGAGTCAGGTGTATGACAAACTACAGTACTAATATAGAATGCAGAAGCAGTGTGACAGTCTGCATCCCAAAGAGAGAGGCATCACATTCAAGAAAGAAGAGAAAATCCCACATGTTGCAGGCCTTACTACGCATCAAAGTGAAAGACAGGGTGTACAGACCCCAAACACATCCCAAGGGCCATGTGAAACAAGACAGTAATTTGAGGCACTCAGTCTAGGTGTCTGCTTCCCAAAAGAAAAAAGAAGGCTTGCATGGAGTCACATGGCTGCACTGAACAGTAAATAGAAGTCTGTTTACAAAACAGACAAGTTTGTCACGTCCTTCTCCATGTAACGAATGGCCAAGGAACGCGCTGATTCCACAATAACATACACCAAACATGACTGGGTTCAGCTCTTTGAAGTCCCAAAGCTGAAGATTCCACTTTCCAAGAAGGAGGATGAGGACGCATGTTTAATCAAGACATCTCTACCCATACATTACTGGAAGCAGCAGAGCAGCTGGTCTCAACGCGACTGAAAATTCCTAAGCGCTGCAAAAGCTGAGTGGCTGGAACGCCGGGCTCTGCCGCCGTGGCAGCTGTGCATTTCTGAGAAGTCCCGATTCTGCATTTACACAAAGGCACTGGCAGGCTTCTGTTTTCCCCGAATGGACTTTTAATTTTGCGAGCTTCCTTTACATAAAGCCTTTGTGATGTATATTTATGATGCTGTCATCGTAAAAGTTACTTAAGGGGACTTTTGGTCATGCAGATGCATGGCATGGCCCCACAAGTTCAGAGGCTAGGTAGCTGAGCCTCAACTCAGCCCCTCACCTTAGGAAGAGCTCTCTTCCCCTGTAGACCATGAAGAAATTTCCCATTTCCCTACAGTACCAGACAGAAGACATGCAGTCTCACTAATGTGGCTTCATTAAGAGGAAGATGCTTCAGGTTTTTCTTTGGGGAGAGCACTCTTCTGTGTTTCAACAATTTCTTGTTTAGATAGGCATCTACAGAATCAAAACACTCCAGTTACAGACTGGATCTGCATCTGCTCTGATAGTCTTGCTCACCTCATCCCAGCTCTCCTCTCCTCTCTTCTCTTCTCTTCTCTTCTCTTCTCTTCTCTTCTCTTCTCTTCTCTTCTCTTCTCTTTCCCTTCCCTTCCCTTCTTTTCCCTTTTCTCTTCTATTCTCTTCTTCCTCTTCCTCTTCCTCTTCCTCTTCCTCTTCCTCTTCTTCTTCTTCTTCTTCTTCTTCTTCTTCTTCTTCTTCTTCTTCTCTCTCTCTCTCTCTCTCTCTCTCTCTCTCTCTCTCTCTCTCTCTCTCTCTCTCTATGTTCTACCTAATTTCGTGCCATAAGCAAGCCATTCCAGAAGCCAGGTACATGCATGGCACAATGGCACCCTGATAGGAAGTGCATCTGTCTCCCCAGCTCCTGAAATTGGGAAGGCTCTGGTTGGCTTACAATGAGCTACAGCCCATTTAGGGGGCAACTCTGTGTCTACTGGGAGGCAAGACATTGAGTGGCCAAGCCTGGACTCTAGCCAAGGTGCTCTATGACAAGAGGAGCTCAGCATCAAACACATGGAGGGGGGAAAAAACTCAAAGAACCCTCTTATGGAAGTAGGAAAGCATGGCAATCAGGATACTGTTTTAACTGTCCTCTGCCACAGACATATGAGGTAGTGAAGCTCCACACCGTATCTAATCATGTCTGACTGAGCAATGTGGACTCTGCCATCAGCCTGCATTATCCAGGGATTCCCAATTCTCCTGGCCTTGCGATTCTAGGCTATTCATTATTAATCACTTCTGATCCCTCCAGGTGTTATAAAAGTGTTCAATCAATACTTTCAAACACTTACATGACTGAGTGAAAAAAAAAGGATCTCTTAAATCTCTAAAATCACCCCAACATTCTCAGCTTGGTACTTCATGCCAGCTCCTGCCCTGCTCTGAATGCTGATAGCATAGAAACACCTCCGTCCACCGTGTCAAAGGAAAACTCTGCTGCTTGAACATCCCAAAGACAAACTATGTTCAATGTTCTCAGCAGCTTTGTCTCCATGAGCTACACTGGAGTCAGCCTGTTGGTTCCTGCCCTGACTTTTTCCTCCATGATGGACTATAAATGGTAAACTGAAATAAACCCTTTCCTCTCCAAATGTCTTGTGGTCATAGTATTTTATCATGAAAACAGAAAAAAAACTAAGTCCATATGTATACACATTTTCTTTATCCAGTCCTTTTGGTGGACACCTAGGCTTGTACTATAACATAATTATTGTGGCCAGGGCAGTAGTAAATGCTGATATGCAAATGTCTCTGTGATATGTAGACCTTTAACATCCATGAGTGTTGTCGTTGGATCAGACAGTATATCTATTTTTTTTGAAAAATGTCCATACTGATTTCTATAAGACCTAGACAAGTTTACGCTCCTACCATTGGTGTGCAGTGGTTCACATCTGTCTGCATCCTCACTAGCATTTACTGTTATTTGCTGCCTTAGTGACTCTCCTGACTGAGATAAAATGAAATCCCAATGCAGTTTTCATTTTTATTTCTCCGACAGGTCATCAGATTGATAATTTCTTCATGTTTATTGGCCATTTGTATATCATATTTTGAGAATCCTATTCATTTCATTATATTGATTAGGCTGTTGGAGTTCCTGCTGTTTAGATTATTTTAGTTCTTGGTATATTCTATAAATTGTATTTCTGTGGGATGTATTGCTGGCAAAGAGCTTCTGCCATTCTGTCTCTGCAGAGCTGTCTCTGCATCTAGTAATTGTCTCTTATGCTGTGTATTATTTTTGATTTCATAAGGTACCTCTTGTTAATTGCTGGCATGACTTCCTAAGCAATCACAGTCAGGAAGTTTTTGCCTGTATCTCTATCTTGAAATGCCTTTCCTATTCTTTCCTTTAATAACTTCAAAGGTCTGGGTCTTACATTGAAGTCTTCAATACGCTAGACGTTGATTTTTGTGCAGAGTGAGAGATAATTACCTATTTTCATTCTTTTGCATGTCGATATCCAGTTTCTGAGAACCATTTGTTGAAGAGGCTCTCTTCTCTCCACTATATTTCTGGCATATTTGTCAAAACACAAGTGGTATATAGCTGCATGAGTTTTATTCGGGTTTTCTATCCTATCCCGTTGATCTGCGTGTCTGTTTTGGTGCCAACGTTTCATGCTGGTTTTGTTGCCGTGATTCTGTAATCCGATGTGATCACACCTTCCATATTCTCTTTACTAAGGATTGCTTTGACTATCCAGGGTCTTTGTAGCTTTCATGTGAATCTAAGATTTTTTTTTCTATTTCTTAGAAGAATGGCATTGAAAATTGTGATGGAAATTGCACTGAATCTGTGGATTGCTTTTATAGTACAGTCATTTTCACAATATTAATTCTTTCAATCCATGAAGATGGGATGTCCTTCCAGCTTTTAGAATCTTTCATTTCTTTCTTTGGTGTTTTTATCGTAGAGGCTTTTCTTTCCTGTTTTGGGGGGAGGGGGTGGAATAGGTTTCATTCTTTTTCTTTTTGCAATTGCAATTGGAAATGTTTTTCTGTTGTTTTTTTTTTTTTTTCTCAGCATGTTTACTGTTTGTATACATAAATTCTTCTGGTTTCTGCATGTTAATTTTGTATCCTACCACTTTGATCAGAGTGTTTATCATCAGATCTAAGAGTTTTCTGGTGGCGTCAATAGAGTCCCTTATGTTTAGAGTCATGTTATCTGTAACTAAGAATACTTTGACTTTTGTTTCCTAATTATATCCCTTTTATTTCCTTGTATTACATTAGCTAAGAATAAGAGTAGAACGAGTGAACACCAGTGGTGGTTTGAATGAGAATGGTCCTCATAGGCACATGTATTTGAATACTTGGTCCCCAATTGGTGGACCTATTTGGAAAGGATTAGGAGGCCTGGGCTTTTTGGAGGAGGTGCGTCACTAAGGGTAGGCTTTGAGATTTCCAAAAACGGTGTCTACCCAGTGTAGCTCTCTGCCTCCTACTTGTGGACTAACATATTACAAGCTCACAGCTACTGTTCCAGTACCATCCCTACGTGTCTGCTCCATGTTCCCCACCATGATGGCCATAGACTGTAACCCTCTGAAATCATAGCACCACATAAGCTCTTTCTTCTATAAGTTGCATTGCCCATGATGTCTCATTACAGCAATAGAAAAGGAAGGACACCCTTATTTTGTTCCTACTTTTAGTGAAAAAATTTTTGACTTTACTTTTATTTTTTTTAATTATGTTTGTAGTCACACATTTACTGTGGCTCAGCAAGGAAAGAGATGAAGGCATATTCATAGGTGGAATCCTTGCCCTATCTCAGCAGAGGGAACCACTATCCTGGCCAGTGCCATATTGGACAGTAGAACTCTGAGTGTCTCAACCCAGGTGTTTATATTGATACAGAACTTCTCAGGTGTTCTACTAATAGCACTGCAGATTATGAACAATCAAACATCCCCCACATAAATCCAACACCTGCGCCCAATACAAAATGTCAAGATCTAGGCAGCCCTTTTTCCAACCGTGCACAAAACAATTATTTTATACCTAACTAAAAATAAACTTCCACAACATATGTTAATATGCTGTTTCTGCTTGTGGTTATGTGCTTCTCAGTGCAGGTCCCCGAGGAAGCCAGTTCTGGATGCCCCTGGAGCTGGAGCTATAGATGGATGTGAGCCATCTGATGTGGCTATTGGGAACCGAACCCTAGTCCTCTGGCAAAGCAGTGTGTACTGTTGAGTCATCTCTGCAGCGACTAGTGAAAGCTTTGAGTTTGTCCTAATTTACTATAGTACTGACGTAGGTTTACTACATGAAGCTTTACGTTGAGAAAAGTCCTTTATATTTCTATTTCATTCGGGGATTTTTATCATGAAGACATGTCAAATTTTTGCCAAAAGTCTTTTTTTGCATACATGGAGATGTTGTGATTTCAGCCCATTAGCTCATGATGTATAGCCATTATTGATTCGTATTTATTGAACCGCTCATGAAGCGCTGAAATGAAGCCATTTTGATTATGGTATGGATCTTTTTGGTGTGTTCTTGAACTCTGTATTTTATTGAGATTTTTTAATTAACATACAAATAAATATACATATGCTTATTAGGGAGATCAATCTATAATTTGTAAATTTTGTTTGTGTGTCTGTATCTGGTTTTGGTATTAGAGTAAAAATGATTTCAAGGGAGAGTTTTATGGTATTCCTTTCTTCTTCATTTTATGAAATATTTTGAGAAGCACGTGGTGCTTTTTCTTCAAAGGTCACATGGTATTCGTCAATGAATCTGGCTAGACCTAGACCATCTTTAGCTTGGAGATTTCTTCTTATTCCTTCAACTTCATACCGCACTACAGACCTGCTTAAATTATTTGTCTCAATTTATTTCAGCTTTGCTGGACCATGTGTGTTTCGAAGTTTATCTAGTTCTTTCAGATATTCCAGTTTAGCAGAACGTAATTTTTTAAGGTATGCCCTAATGATCTTATGAATTTCATTGGCATCTCTTATAAAGTCTCCCTTTTCGTCTATAATTTTGTGTCTTCTGTCTTCCTTTCCAGTTACTTTTGCTCAGGGTGCACCAGTTCTGCTTTTGTTTTTTTCAAAGAACCAACTACTCGAATGATTCTTTGATTTTCTCATTTGCATTTATTAATTTCCACTCTGATCTTAATTCTTTTGCCTCTTTCATTTATGTTGTGGGTTTGCTTGTTCTTGATTCTCTAAGACTTTAGCCGCATTGAGCTACTAATTTGAGATCTCTGCTTTTTAAGTGAAGAGCTATAAACTTAGAACTATGAACTTTCTTCTCGGGGCTGCATTCATTGTATCCCAGAGGTTCTGGTAGGTTGCTTTCGTCTGCATTCAAATCTAGGAATTTTAAATCTTCATTCTTGATTTTCTCATTAATATCCAGTAGCGTGTTGTTCAATATCTGTAAGTTTATGGATGCTGTGTAGTTTCTTTTGCTGTTGAGTTATATTCCACCGTCGTCGGAGAGAATACAATAAAAGATTTCGGTTTTCCTGGATTTGTTAAGACTTGTTTTCTATTATATGTTCTAGTCTAGACAGAGTTCTAATGGATGCTGAACAAAATATGTATTCTGAAGTATTTGGATAGAATATTCTGTACATGTTCAAAAGTCCATTTTATCTATAATATCACTTAGCCACTTAATTCAGATGCCTATCTTTATGTTTTGTTAGGATGACTTGCTTGTTGTAAGAATGGGGTACTGCAGTCAGACACTATTATTGTGTTATGATTAATCTGTGTCCTTACATCTAGTAGTACATTTTTAATGAAATTACAACCTCTTCTTTTACAAATAAGCTTTAAAATTTGACATCAACTGCAAACAACCTTTCTATAAGGCAACTATTCTTTCTGCCATGACAAGATCTAGTCAAAAACAACAGCAGCAGAAACTGCAACTGAACAACATTGCTGACACCGAAAAGAGCAGGGGGAAAATAGCTGGTGGGGAAAAACAAGTCCATAAACATTGCAGAAAGGCAAAGCTCCCCAGCTCTCATGCTACATGCAGCAACCAATTACTCTCTCAAAAGAAGAATGCAGGTCTTACATGGAGTGGAACAATTAATTTCACGCTTGTCATCCTAGCCTCAATAGTAAGTTGATTTGAATCAGATATTTGCGGTACATTACAGCTTGCAGGGGACAGTTCTGGTGCCTCCTGCGCTGACGGCCTGCCTTGATGGCTGCCATTGTAAAACAATCCATCAATAAGAGTAATTATGGTATTGATCAAAGCTGTTGGCTGCTTCAGATTGGAATCAATTCTCAGGAGTTGCTGGGAACAGAAATGTCTAATGGACTATTCCATCACTAGTCACTGCAGCAAGTGAAACAGCTAATATTCTGGAAAGTTCTTAATAATTACTCATTGGATCTGCATTTCTGCTTCAGTAGTCATAACTAGACCCTGCTTATTCTAGCCTGAAAGTCAGTCCAAGAGGATGAAGGAGGGGGCAGACATAAGTCTACAGTGTCAGAATGAGCACCCCTAGCCCTAGATAGAGTGAATAATATGGAAAACCACAAAGTGCCTGCCGTAACTTTATGTTAATATGAGAAGCTCGTTAACTTTTTCCTACAAAGAGAAACAGGGACTGGGATGGAGATAATACATTTTGTAGAGGTTTCTCTTACAATAGTTCTTGGCAGGAGAAAAAAAAATTTCAATGTTGACAACATCAAGAGAGAACACAACACCATGAAAGAAAAAATCTCTCTCTCCCTCTCTTTGTGTGTGTGTGTGTGTGTGTGTGTGTGTGTGTGTGTGTTGTCGTTGTTGTTCCCCACATGCTAGCACGTTAGGGAGTTCTGAACACTCTGAGAAATAAGAAAGTCTTTCCTGGATTCCAGTGTCTACTGATTTATACTCAAGCTTTGCCATATCCAGGGAAGCTGCCACAGGACACAGGAGGATCCCAGAAGCCACTTAATTGCTCAGTAGGTGTCCCTTTCCTCAGCAAGTTTAAGAAAGTGTAGCTTTGGTCTTTTGGCTATAACAAGAATTGGCTTAACAATGTCAACCAGACTTCCCTGGTAACACAATTTCAGGTCCACCAGAGATGTTGGTAATCTCAAATCCATTTCCAAGACTCCATGTGTTGAACCTTCCTTAAGGATGCTGTCCAATGGCGAGTCTTCACAAAGCCTAGTTTCCGTCCCTAAATTTGACAGGGACATTCTACAACCAACCTCATTTTTGTTTTCATTAGTTTATAACTCACTCCAAACGTGACATTTAACCAGGCTGTGAACGTATAAGGGAAAAGTAATCAATTCTTACAGCGATGTGCTTAGCAAAGGCTCTACTGGGATACATGAGGGATGAATGGTGAGATCGCCTCAATGCCTGGCTGAAGCCATGAGGAAGGGCTCGCAAGCAGAGTGCCCAGCCTAAGCAAAGGTCTGGGCATACAAACATGGGAACAACCAGCATCCAAAGGCTAGGAAAGGGCTCTCTAGAGCAGCCTGGAAAGCCTTGGAGGGGACTAGAGTATGGAGTTCAAAGGACTGTTCTTCATTACAGGCATGAGAGAATGGTGCTAGGCTTCCAAGCAAAAGAGGAAGCTGACAGAACCCTGCCTCAGGAAAGGCAGCCCAGGAATTGTTGTATAAGATGGTCCACCTAGAAGGGTCCTATAATCATCCAGGAGAGGTGGCACTAAAATGCCAGAATTCACTGTGAATCTCCCATAATCACGACAGTATTTCAAGTAGCAAGGTAATTAATATTCGTGTGGCCTTCTGCCAATGTGTGCCCCGATACTGCATTTTTTTTCCAGATGTGAACTTAAAGAGTGGCCACAGCATTAGAGGGGGCTTCCAATACCCATGGTTGCCCTCCTTTCACATGTCAAACTGCCAGACGCCCAAGTGAAGGCCTTGTTCGGTTTGAAAGATTTCAAGATGACACTATGTTTATATAAAGGCTTAGAGGGTTTTAGTGCCAGAACATCTCTTAACTCTCCTCAGCTCTATAAACTTTACTGTTAAATCAAACATGACTCTATTTTTAAAGGGGAGAATCTGAGCTGAAATCATTTTTAACACAAGAGGGAAATTTGTACAATAGACTGCAAATGGCTATTGCACGTGGGAAGGGTGTAGATGCCCCTCTTCCCTCTGCAACCAAATATTCGTTTTTCTGGTGGTGAGATTGGGGAGGCTGGCCATGCCAACTGAGATTACTCTAGTGCTTCCATCTGCATTTGACAGTGCCTTTGAGCTGGGGTTGGGGGCAGGATGATGTCCTATTAATGTTCTTCAAGAGAAATCCCTATGCTGTCGATGGGGTTGCCTTCCCAGCAGAAATCGCACCAACCCGTTCAGACACACACACAAGCTGCTGTGAATACCGTTTCCCATGTCCTCTTGTCCATTTCTACGAATTCCTGAAAAGGAGTATTTCTGATGAGGAAGCTTCAAGGGACTTACTTTTATTCAAATATGTTTACAATAATAGCAACAGCAATACTATATAGCAACTCATTCTCAAGGAACACATGCTAAATGTTGTTTTCGGTGCTTAGCATTCAATCTTTACAACTCCACACACAACAAACACACTATTAGCAATTTCAGTCTGGTAGAAGCAAACCAAAGCTCAGAAAGATCAATTTGAACAAGGCCCTAACTCTGCAGATCGATGGACTCAGGTCAGGCATACAGTCACAGAGAAGCCTCTAGAAACTGTCACTTCATAGGTGTTATCACTGCAGTCCTATAGAATAAAATGTTTTCAGTGTCCCAAATGTACTAATAATAGTTCATTGGAAGATGGGTCCACACTGGTCCCTGGCTAATTTCCCCCACGAAGAGGAAATGGAAAGGAAGGCAGACGTATCAAGAGACTGTGAAATGATAAACTCTCTGGAAATAGAAAATGACCTTCAAGGATCAGGCATTCCATGCACTGTGGAAGAGAGTCTTCTCATATAGTCAAGAAAAAAATGTATAGCTGAAAAAAAGATCTGTGTTTCCGGGTCCATCTCAGACCTACTGCAGCACCTCAATGAAAGGACATTACATGGAATCAGGGAAATTTTAATGTGATTTTATGGTGACTCTCTGCATCAGGAAATTTAGTCCCTAGTCTTTATTTAGTCCCCATATAATCTAATTTCACTGCCCAGTACATCTTCCAAACACACCCATGACACACAACCCCACAAACATGTCCTCCTAATTAAAACATACATAACAGGAAGAAAGAAACCCAGTCACAACCTCTTGCTCTCCAAAAGAATTAACACCCCAAGGCTCATTGAGCTGAGCAGACAAACACATTAGAGACACAATGTTATTACCATCCTTCAACATAAAGATGCGTGGAGGACAGTGCCTGGGTGAGCCCGCAAAACCTGGGATGAGTTTGAACTTTAAATATTACAGGGCATATTCCAGAGCCTCGTGTTAACAAGATGAGCAGAGAAAACTCCCTTGTGAAAATAGATCAGATCTTGGTCTTAAAAGACTGGAATGTCTCTGCAAGTGCGGACAAGAATAGGAAAGGATGGAGTGAGGAGCAAGATTCACAGGAAAGGTTTCCTGGGAACTGAGTCCTCTTGTACTCGTCCAGCCCTGGCCCCACCACACTTCTCTGCCTCAAAAACCATCTGTCTCATGGCACCCTCAGTCAACGGCAAGCTCAAGGATGGACGGCACAAAGAAAGCATGCTGTGCCTATGCACTGGTGCACAGATGAGCTTGGGGTGCATTACAGGAAGAGGCAGGAGAGTGACAGTGGGCCGCTAGTTCCCCATGAGAACACAGCACAGAGCTGCCTGCAGGGAGACAGAGTCACCAACCACAGGACAGACAACAGAAGTTCACCGGGGGAGTGTGCCGAGTCTAACTTCAAGGAATAACAACAAAATCTTAGTGACACGGTCACTAGTCGGTCAGTGAAGGAAGACAACAGTGGGTGGGAAGAGTAAAGGTCATACAGCGAGAGAGCTGAGACGTAAGCTAACTGTCCCCGATCAAAGAACTGAGACACAAGTGGCCTCTGGCTTCATTACTGTAATGAGCAGAGGCCATGGCATCAGCTAGTTGGTTGCTGCATGCCCGCTGGAATATAGGTTGTTCTCAAATAAGTTGCTGTGAACTAAAGCTAAAAAACACTGCTTAAATCTGAGCGAAGAGATGAGGAGATGGCTATAGGTCTATGGGTAATGTGTTTGTCTTCTAAGCATGAAGACCTGAATCAGGTCCCTAAAATCCACACAAAACCCATAGGCATGGCAGTGCATACATGCAACCCTGGTACAGGCGCAGCACAGACAGACAGAGCTCACTGGCCAGCCAGTCTAGTCTTATCAGCAAGCTCCAAGTCCCAGAGGGGGGCATGTTACACCCACTCTAACCCCCACACAAATGCCCAAACATGTGCATACGCACCTACATATACACAAACATACAGGTGCATAGACCCACACACAATCAAACAAACAAAAATCTAATGTTAATCATCTGGCGAGGTTGTCATCAGACCACCCTACAATAAAACAAAGATTTTCCTTTAAGGATCTATCTGTCCTTAAAAAAAAAAAAACAGTATAAATAGAATGGGTAGGGGGCAGAAGAGGAGAACAGGAGGATTCAGATACTTCACACAATAGTATCTTGGAAGCCCAATTAAGGAGGATTTCTAAAGAGATTACCATATGAATAAAAAATTACATAAATGCATAAATAGGAGAACAGGCTGGCTTCAATAGGAAGGCCGGGACAGTAAACCTCCAGGCACACTGCATCCCGCAGGTCTTTGAGTGTCTCACCATGGTTCTGTCTTGCAATGCCATCATTTTATGACAATATCATTTTGAGGTTTCACTAGCTAGCCCCTTGGAAGCAGGCCATTTGATACTGTTTCTGTTCCCTATCAACCTTATACTCAGGTTCCCAACCCGCAGTATTTATTTGCTTTTGAGAGAAAGGACACACATTGGACACAGATTTCAAAGGCCAGAGTGGATGCTTAGGCAAACATTGTTGAGGAAAGAAGGCAAGACTCCATTTCTGAAATCACCCTAAGAGTCTGGCAAAATGGGAGGGACTGCTGTAGGGAAAAGATAAAGGCCCTCTGTATCAGAACACATTTACCTTAAGATTTCCACTCCCTCTTGCTTACTGTAATGCAGATTCTCAATCAGCTGGGGCAGATGACAGGAAGAATGCTTCTGCAGAGAATCCTGGATTTGTCATCTGATTCCATTATAAAGCCTATGGTTTTGTGTGGACACAGTGATGTAGCTGGATGTATGATCATTTAACTTCAGTACAAACTCACTGATTTGTGGCAAAGAGCTAGAGGCAGCCTCTGCCTAATGCCAGAGACCGATTCTGCTTCCCTTGCCTCTGGCAGTGCAGACTGAGTCTAGCACCCCCTTTTCAGATCTTAAGCAAGATCTTCATTGCTCTTCATTGCTCCCTAGCTGTCCTCCTTCACTCTAAATCCATGTCCCCCTCCCCCAAATACTGGGCATGGTTAGTGCCATGCAGGCATCAAAAGCCACTGGACTTCTGCTGAGGTCTTGGTTCCTCCTGCTTACTCTGACATGCCTTGTGTCTCACCTCCCAGTCCATGGCTCAGAAGATCTACATGTGAAACCTGCAAGCTTCCCCCTTCTTCCTAAAAGACTCTCTACTCCGAACTTAACTCCTCCTGGAAGTCCACAGGCAAGTGCTTGCAGGACAGGTGTCTACTAAGGTCTCTCTTCTAGGCTTCTAGAGAACTGCCTCCTCACTGTGTCCCCCTCTGAACTCCCCTGCGTGTCTCTATGACACATCTTTTATGTCTGTTCATCTGTGTTTGTTTTCTGTTTTGTTTGGTTTTTCAAAACAAGGTTTGTCTGTTGTAACTCTGGCTATCCTGGAACTCACTGTGTAGACCAGGCTGGCCTCAAACCCAGAGATCTGCCTGCCTCTACTTCTGGAGTGCTGGGATTAAAGGTGAGCACCACCATTGCCTGTACGTTCATCTTATTAAAGGGCACCAGTCCTAGTGAATTAGGGCCCCATCTTATGAACTTACTTTCTTCTTAAAGGTCCCATCTCTGGATACAGAGATATTGGAGACTAAGATCTTACAGTAGTGATTTTTCTCATTGTGACAAAATTCCTGACAAGAATAGCTTAAGGAAGAAAGGTTTAGGAGGGGGGAATCTCATAATTTCAGACTTCAGGCCATGCTATTTGGCCTGGCGAGCTTGGGCAGAGCATTGTGGCACCTGGAGTCTGCAGGAAGGAGACTCATTAGCCTCATGGAAAACAGGAAGCGGAACCAGAGACAGGAAGGGAACGATGACACCCCCAAAGACTTTTCACAGTGACCTACACCTTACAGTTAGGTCTGACCACCTGAGGTCTCTCTCTACCAGCTGTCCAAGGGCCCCCACTACTTAAGTACCAAATGCTCAGCACATGAGCATGTGGGAAGATGGTTCACAGACAAACCATTACAGACTTCAGTCTTTGGACCTGGGGGAGAGACATAATTCACTCCATAACAGCTTCATAACATTTACAGGTAATGTACAGCAAGGGATGAAGAAGGAAAACAAATACTATCTAAACTTTCTCGAGAATCTTTTATTCACTCATCAAACTTTAATTCGTGCGGCCAGCAGTTTGAGTACCTACTATGCGCCAGGCACTGCGCTAAACATGCGGACATGAACAGTGGATGGCGGAAGTGGTATCTGTTTGCCGCCAGTGCTGGTTTGCCGAGGGTCACTTTCTCCACTACAGGGTCATAGCACAGAGTTTCAGATCATCATCGTTTCTAATTACAGGGAAGCAGACAGCTTTTGTCCTTGGCTTGGCTTTGTTTTTCAAGGGCGTATTAGTCATGTGCTGAATGTCTTTTGCCGTCTTTAATATTTTGTTGCATTTTTTTCCTACTTAAAATGTTCTACTTTTCATCTACTATTTCCTTTAAAGGGTCATTTTATTCGCTGTATGTCTTAATTAGGGTTTTAGTGCTATGGAGAGACACCATGACCACAGCAACTCTTACAAAAGAAAACACTGAACTGGGGCTGGCCTACAGTGCAGAGATGTGTCCTTTTCATCATGGCGGGAAGCATGGCAGCACACAGGCAGACATGGAGTTGGAGATGGAGCTCCACATCTGGATCAGCAGGCAGCAGCAAGAGAGAATATCACCAGACCTGGCTTGAGCTTCTGAATCCTCAAAGCTCTCTGCCAAGGACACACCCCTTCCTAGTGCCCCTCCCTACGAGCCAGCAGGGGTCATTTTCATTTAGACCACTGCATTCTAGCTCAATTGTTATCCCTAAATTCCCTGTTTATATTTTTAAGCTTCTAAGTGTCTTATTGCCAACATTTTAATCACTATTGTTTATGGTATACACTCCAACCTTGTGTGTGTTTCTTGATGGGTTCTTGGTTCATGTTTAGTAGAGCGCTGTACTTGCCACATGCTAGGTGCCCATTTCATCACGGTGTGCTCTCTGTAGACATGTTGCTCAGCTCCTTTTTCTCAGTTGTGCATTTTCTCTTAACCTTTGTACCTCCATCCTCTGTCTGTGGCTCATCTTCATATGAAACTAATTTTTCCAGAACTTTTAGGAGGATGTGTAGGTCATAGCATCATTTCTAACTTCAAAGATCCCTTTCTTGTTTTTCCATGTGGCATATAAAAATAAAAAAACCCAACCATGGCTGCTGCTTTTGCAGAGGTCCTGGCTCTCCTTCTACACCCATGTCTACTTGTATCACCAAACCTTAAAGAGAAAGAACACATTCTCTAAGACTCTGACCAAAAAGATAAAGTGAGCTACATGGGGAACACTTCATAACCACCCTTAAAGAACAAGACACAAAGGAAACAAAATACAGTAAGCTGTGTGGGCCACAAGGTGAGGAGGAGAGAAAATCTCCGGGCCAGAGGAACAGGCGCGCCTCCAACGAGTGAACAAAACCCAAGCTACAGAGACATTCTGCGGGAAGCAGTCAGCTTTCTAACAGAAACAGTGTAGCAGGGGAAAGGAGGGGAAGGAAGGAAACTACACAGACAACTTACACACACAAGAGGAGATATGAACTATAGTGTCTAGGGAAGCACGTGTGAGCATACCTGCAAAGAAATGTAAATGGCCACCTGGATCAGCCTTCTATCACTGACGAAAGATGAAAGAGAGAAATACTTGAAGGAGCAAGTAGCTCAGTGTGGGGAGGCACAATGAAGGTACGGCAGGACAAAGCTGCTCATCCCATGGCACCAAAAAACAGAGGGGTGGGGGGTGGGGGGAAGAGGGGGAGTGTCTTGTAAAAGAAACACCCTTTAGAGTCATACCCTCTGGGACCCTGATTGGTGCAACTAGGGCCCAACCCTAAATAGTACAATCAGCTACGAGCTCAGGGATGAGCTTAGGGTCTTAGCACACGAGCAGAGACCAAGCCCTCAACATGTGATCCCAATGGCGGGACTCTTCATAGTCAAACTGCAGCAGCAGGAAATCAATTAAAATAAGCAAGAGAAGATACACCTGCATTAAACTGATGGCCTAGTGGGCAGGAAGGCAGATACAAATAAATTAAAACAAAATAAAAAATAAACGTAAACACCAAAGCAATCAGGCTTATTGACGAAGATTTCCTGCCATGAGGTGTCATGCAGGAACCTTAGTTTAAAATCTCCATTTTTGGAGCTGGGAAATTTGCCCAATGGTTAAAATCTTTGCCCAAGTTCACACAGAAGACGAACACTGAAAGCGTTCACCAGTCATCGCTACTGAACATGTAGCATTTGAAGCTCACGGTATGATGGCCCCCCGAAACCAATCAATTAACTAATCATCCCCTTCGGGTAACTCAGTCCTTGGAGCTCCCCTACATTACCAACCGAACTTTCACTGCTTCCTCTGTGTAACAATAGCCATGGGAGCCGGCATGATTGCCCCAAGTCAACATACAATGCCACCCACACAATCTGCATTAAAGATGTCCACCTTGGTCTCCGGAAGGCCTTTCTGCTCACACACGCACAGCAGGACACCTTATTGTCAAAGGTTTCCAAAAGCCTTTGTCAGAAGCAAAGTCAGCTTACCTACTGAACGCCCTGTGCAATGGTCCAGCCCCACTGTGATGGTTGCTTTTTTCACTAACACATTCATAACGGGAAGTGTTTTCAGTGGTACCTAGCAGGCAGAAGCCACCAGTCAGGGTGACTTCATCAGTAGCCCTATGCAAGTCCCTGAGACACCACATGTGAATGTTGACCCTTCTCTCAGAAGGCATGTGAGGTGGCTAACAAAAGCAAAGGCACATAGTGGCCCTTAAGGTAGCCACCCCTCAACCATACAGCCCATTTGTCAGTGGCTTCCAATTCCATCTGGAAAGATGCTCAGCCAGGACAGGCACTTGCAGGCAATCCTGACAATCTGAGTTCAATTCCCATGGGCAACAGGATAGAAGAAGAGAACTGACACCTACAAGTTGCCCCTACACCACCACACACATGTCATGTCATGTACATGCCCCCCCACACACACACACAAATTAAAAAAACAATAAAGACTCAATACCTCCCCTCCCCCAGGGACTTATGTAATGTATTTTTATCTGGATCCACTGGTACTGGATCCTAAAAATTTGTTTCCTTGTCCTCTGGGTTTTCCAAGCATGTTACCTACAACCTTTCTGGGGATTCATCTCTTTGTACAACCAGCAGTGGAGAATGCAGAGCCTGAAATCAATTCAGAGAATCACACCATGAGCCTGGAGACAGGTTAGTCCAACTTCCTGCCCCCTTACTGTTTGCTGATGGGAAGGCTGATCAGAAGCTGAGCCCATGTCCCTCTTCTCCAGCCAATTAGCATTCCAAGTAGGTGCCTCTGCCAAGGCAAACCATCTACAACTTCTGTCGTTCTGATTATGCTGAAGTGGCAAAGGGTTCCAGTAACCATCTCTGACAAGCACTAATATAGCTGGTAATTACTGTTCTTTTGTGTAGGTTGAAACAAAACAGACTTGCCTAGCATCGTTGATCCTTCACCCCAAACTTCTGGGTCACTCATCCTCAACAATCAACCAACAGGATGGGCCAAACCATTCTGTGGCTCCTGTCCAAGTTTATTTTCACTTAAAAGAAAGAAGGAAACCCACCAGCCAATTGTTTTCTCCTATCCTTTTGGTTTAAATGTTGCAAATGCTTTTCTTTAGAAAGCCACTTTTCACATCTTAGACCACCCAGGGAATTCTGGCATAAGTGCTTTAAAAAAGGATGCTTTATATTTTAAAATTAGAAATTCTCTTTTATTTAATTTTTATTACATTTATTCGTGCACTGTGAATGTAGGATAGGCAGTTTTGCACCAGCCACAGAGAATGTCAACATCAGAGAACAATAGCCCATGTGAACTGGTTCTCACATTCTATCATGCAGGTCTGGGAAACTGAACTCAGGTCATTAGCCTTGGCAGCAAGCACCTTTACCCACTGAGCCACCTTGCTGGCCCAAGTTAAGTTATTTATAAGCATCTAGTCCCTACTCTGCAAACTTCAATCCTGGCCCCAAATAGGATCCCAAAAGCACTGTTTATGGCATTAGCACAATAGCCAATATGTAATGACACATTACCAAGTCCCCAGCCCAGCATCTACTAGCCTTATTTCATATGCATCATCTGGTTTTATTGTCTGATGGTGGATACTATAGTTTTACTATATTACAGTCCTATTTATCTCAATGCTGTCTAAAGTAAGGATTAGAGAAACAATTAACTTGCCCAAATTTCAAGTTGGAACTTCTTTCTGAGTGGCATTTCTGGGGTGTGACCCTCATTGGATAAAATGGACACTGAAGATGCCCATAAGCTTTCTCTCATCTCCCATCCGAACCATAATCGAACAGGTAGAGTTTAGGCTCACGGTTCCCCCTGCTTCCTCTGGCATAGCAGTTACTCTATAAAAACTGATTTTTCTCTTTTGTTTCTCCAGTTGTCTGTGATAGTAAATGCAAAGAATCTCAAAAGCTCACCCTCTGAATTCCTCCTGCTATTCAAAAATTCTTGAAAGGACTCTTGACTAGACTCCAAGCCAAAAGTCACCTCAGAGCAGTGGTTCTCAACCTGTGGATCACAATCCCTTTGGGGGTTGACTGACCCTTTTATAGGGTCACCTAAGACCACCTGCATATCAGATGTTTACATTACAATTTATAACAGTAGCAAAATTACAGTTATGAAGTAGCAGCAAAAATAATTTTCTGGTTGGGGCGGGGGGAGTCACCACAACATGAGGAACTGTATTAAAGGGTCACAGCGTTAGGAAGGTTGAAAACCACTGCCTCGGAGCTTTGGTTTCGCTGGCTCAGTCATTATTGTCCAATGCTGCTTAGTGTCTTATAGCCTAGCCACAGGGCTAAAGACTCACACCTTCCTACACACAAGATATTAATATTTTGACAAGCGATGGAAAAAATGACAGATATCTGATTTATGGGCATCACGTGCACAGAGTGTTTAGACTTTATGACAATAAACACATCTGCTGGTTTATATGAAGGTAATAAAATAATGGGAAATGATCTGAAAGCTTCAAATCAGTTCATTAGTGCTATGGTTTATGTTTTTGGTAAACACCACTTTCAGAAGCATATGCAAATTGGTGTCCTCAAATCATAGGTTGGAGAGCTGATGTGGGTGACTTGCTTTGGGTGGTTCAAACCATTCCACAGGGACAGATCCGTCATAGGGATAATGTCTACAGAGCTAAAAGTGTCACAGATCAAACTGGGCCACAGAAGAAACTGGGCCACAAGGGCAACTTCACCACCTGGGTAACTGGGCCACAGGGGTAACCGCACCACAGGGGCAACTTAACTGCACAGAGGTTAACTGCACCATAGGGACAACGTAACTGTGTCAAAGAGGTAACTGTGCCACAGGGGTGACTGTCTCACAGGGGTGACTGCCTCAAGTTAGCCATATTTTCCACAACATTTGCAAAGCCTCGGCACTATTTAGACTGAAATTAGAAATGACCTTTCACGTCACTGTCTCTTCTCGGGAAAACCAGGACGCCTTTGCCTTACCACACCCACTTTTCAACAGGGACCATCAGGTCTGACCACCAATGTCATTAAAGTCACGAGACCTGCCATTGTATCCTTGATGGTAAGAAGCATGGTGCTGATGGGAGGAAAAGCCCTTAGCAAGTGCATTAATCTTTGGAGTTTTTCTATTAAAGTAAGTCCACATAGTGGGACTGCGAAAAGAAAGCAATTACAGCCTCCAAATTGGATTTTGTTTTTCTGCATAATCATTTGAAGTGATTTACTCTACCTCTGGGTTCAGCTGCAATTTACTTCTGGCTCTTTAATTTGCACAGGTGATTGACAGTGCACTAATAACTTGGTGTCGATATAGGAGCTTACGGGATGAAATAAAATCCAGAGTTCTATGGAGTTTCAACTTTTCTGTTAAAAAAAAACCAAATATATATTATAGGCATGGGGAGCTATATGGTGGAACATTTTAATAATGTGTAAATTTAGCTGCAGACAATGGCAGGCCCAGGAAAAGTAGTGTGGTGCATGTAAAGCAACAGGAGAAAGATAGAGAACAGGGCTTTTCAAGGATGTGCCTCTGTGACTTGCCTCCTGGGTGTTTCCCAGCTGTAGCTTATGTTTCCAGTGCTTGGTCCCCAGCCTGTGAGCGGCTGTGAAGGATCTGGAGCCTTTAGGAATTGAGGCTTGGCTGGTGGGAGTTAGGCACTAGGAGCTGGCCTTTGAACCCGCCCATGGATGTAGCCTGTATGTTCTGCATCCTGGTCAGCCACAATGTGAACAAGCTGAAGCCTAGCAATCCCATCAACACAGGGCCTCTCCATGTGCCTCTAAAGCTGGGATGATCTGAAGTCCTTCAACCATGACCAAACATGAACCTTCCCTCCCTTAAGTTTTGTCTGTCAAGGATTTTGTCACCGTGAGTGGAGTGGCAAAGTAACTAAGGAGATACGTGGGAACACTAATCCCTCTGCACCAGGCTCCAGAACTAGAAAGGGCTCCCAGGAGCTCAGAGGTGAGCCACACCACCACTGCTCTCAAAGATCCAATGCACACCAGCAAAGCCAAGGCTTTGGAAAGCCCTGCAGTGAAGAGCCTTTCTTACCATGGTGTCTTTTTAAATGCATTTACTTATAAACCAATCTCTCTCCTACTTAGCACTTAAGACAACTTATACTCAAGACTGAGGAGGTGGCTCACTGTGTAAGGACACTTACTCTACAAGCATGAAAACCTAAATGCAAACTCCCAAAGCCCTTGTAAAAAGCCAGGTGCACTTGTAATCCAGGTACTGTGAGGGGCAGAGACAGGATGATCATTGGGGCTCACTGGACACCAGCATGGCTCCAGGCTCAGGAGAGACACTGTCTCAAGGAAATAAAGCAGGATTGATAGGACACCTGACATCCTCCTCTGGATTTAGCAAGCACACCCACATGTACATATGCATACACACACAAACATATAGATATTCGCACACACACCTACATGTACATAGGTACACCCACACCCACAAGTACATACGCACATACATGTACATTTGCATACACATAAATATGCACACATGTACATATACACATGTGTTCATATGCACACACATGTATGCATGCACACACATGTACTTATGTGCCCACATGTACATATGCACACACACACAGATATGTGCACACACACCTACATGTACGTAGGTACACCCACAGGTACATACACACACATGTATATAACATATGCATACACATACATATGCATAATGTACATATACACACTGTACATATGCACACATGTACATATGCACACACATATGCACACATGTGTAGGCACGCACATGCATGTACTTATGTGCCCACATGTACATATGCACACACACACACAGATATGTGCACACATACCTACATGTACGTAGGTACACCCACAGGTACATACACACACACATGTATATAACATATGCATACACATACATATGCATAATGTACATATACACACTGTACATATGCACACATGTACATATGCACACACATATGTACACACATGTAGGCATGCACATGCATGTACTTATGTGCCCACATGTACATATGCACACACATGTACATGCGCATACATATGTATATATGCAAACACACACACACACCACAAAAATAAATGAATAGCCTAAAAAAAATAAAAACTTGGACTCAAGTAACTTGTGGGGAGATCCTGCAATTAAAAAAAAAAAAAAAGAATGGGAAATGTAGATAGGAGGGAAACAAGCCAGGAAGTTTGCTTAGCTGATACACAGGCTGAGAGCAGAAATGCTTATTGGAGGCAGGAAATGGGCAATTAAAAACTTGAATACTATAAAGAGGCCTCCATGGGTCTTTTGGTATCCCACCTCATAAAAGTCAAGTTCCACAGATCCAGCTGCTTGAGTAAGAATTAATCTTTACCATATACATCGGTGAGAACGCTTTTAACTCATGTTTCATTTGTCCAAGTAAATTCAAAATGCATGGCAACTTAGATAAGCAGGAGTCAAAAGAAGAGCATTTCTTACATAAGCCACACGAGAGTCATCCCTAGGGTTGGCTCAGGGGTGCACAGCTTGTCTTCATCCAGTCTCTGAACTCCTTTCTCTTCTCCAAGCCCTGCCGTGCTCTGGAACAAACCTTATAAACTCACCCACGCTGCACGTTCCTTCTCCTAGGGATGTGAGCAGCTTAGGAGAAAGGCTAACAGGTAACAATTATTTAACACATTCCATATTTCTATGTGCTACTGCAGATGTCAAGAACATGTATGACATATTAGAAGAATGTTCTCTCACCCTTGAGATCAACTAGCCACTGCACCATCCACCATCAAAAGCAGAACCCAAGGCCTGAGTCCACAAAATGGTTTCACAGTTTAATAAAGGGGGATGGGGAGTTCTCGTAAGCAACAAATGCCACCATCTAGGGAATAGCTGATGAGCACTGGGTACTGGGTTGAGTGCCTTCCAAACAGATCCACACTTGTCTATCCTTCAGGATGCCAGTGGTACAACATGCCATGATGTCCACTGTATAGATGACAGGCTGGGGGGGCCTGAGTACATCCGCTTGTATAAACTTTCCATAGCTAGCATTTCCTAGGGCTGGATTTGAACTAAGACAATGTTTTTAGCTACTATGTTTGGTTTGGCCCCTGTGGAACAATAGTATTTTGAATGAGTTTTACATTACTTAAAAAAAATCATAGGTTGACCTTGGCAAGACATTTCCTGACAATATCTATGCAGAGAGTTTTGATGGAGCTTCATTCATCAAACCACCTTTCAACCTCCCTCTATGCAACATACATCATCACTGCCTGTGATCATACCACACCGAATGCATCAAATCTGGTCTCAAAAGCTAAGCAGAGTCAGGTCTGGCTAGTACTTACACAGGAAGACACATATTAGCATGCTGTCCCCTCTACAGGGACAATCGCCCGTTAGACCTATTGCCAAGGAGGACAGAGCTCCCATCTGTCCTGTGCCATTTCCCCTGTTGCCATGCTCTTAGACCAACTCAGTCATCTGTCACAGAAAGTGAACTAAGATGGATACACTATTATGAACTAAAGTCAACACTCAGAATCAGTCCAGGTGCCCTTAACCTTTTCCACGTCCTTCTCCTGCACTAAGACCCCACTGGCGACACAGCACTGTGTGGCCATCCTTTGGCTCCTCTTCTCTATCACAGATCCTATGAAGTGCTTCCTATTTTGATGAAAACAGTTTAGAGAGTCCTGGGCAAGTGTTCTGTAGGTTGTTCTCAACTGGGGCTTTGTTTTGGGGATCCACTTGTGATTTTACTGGGGATCTGGGTTTGGTAGAGCACAAAGACAAAGATCCATTTTCACCACACCTCAACAAGGGTATACAGCAGTAGCTTGACTTATCACTGTGGGAGCTGACCAGGTCACCTACCTGAGATGGTGATCAGCGGGTCCCTCACCATACAGTCACCGGTTTTCCTGCCACCCCAAACTGCACACGTCCCATGTGCAGACCACACCCGTGTAGAGTCATGTTCTCTCGTGTAGGGACAAAAGAGCTGCATAAATTCTTTGAATCCTTTTGTGGGGAAGAACTGTCTCCTCTCCCAGACTAGCACATGCCATAAATGTTTGTTTTATGCTTTGGGTTATAATCTGATACTATATTAAAAAATATATATTGCTTGACTTGCTCCAGCTTTGGCCACTGGGAGCTTTTGGGGTTGGTTCCTATGTCTCTCTGGCACACCCTCAGCATTGTGTTTTTATTGTTTGTTTGCTGAGCACTTCCTGACTTTATGGTACTACAAGTGCTCTAGGCTCAGCTAATAAATCCCCTACCCCAGCCCTAGCATCAGCCATTCCTCCATGTGACCCTGGGCCTTTGTAGTGAGAGATGGCATTAGAAACCAGAATCGGGGGAGTTGGTATTTTTTTAAATGCTCACGAAACCCTGCTTGGTTTTATTTTTCCCATAGATTATCTTTTGTCTTCTAGATAGAATCAATTCCTGTCTGGTACAAGTCTACAAAAGGACTGAACAAAAATTAAACGATGAGCCAACAGACCCTCAATACTTATTACATAATGATCTCCAACTTCTCTTTGAGCTAAGGAAAAAATTGGGATCTCATGCTCCCGGTGACTTCTTATGTTAGATTACCAAGTAGCCAGCCATGTCCACACTGGTCATCTTCCCAATGCTATTAAGAATTGTGCATCAGTGCCAGACACTGTTACTTGGAAGGCTGAGGCCGGAAGTTCAATGTTAGCCTGGACGATATGGTAACACCCTACCCCCAATTCCAAATTTTTCTTTACCAAAGAATGACTGTTCCTAAATTGTCCAGAAAATGGATCCACAAGTTACTGTGTTACTTTGCCAGTGTGATGACATCGGGTAGGTTTCTAAAAACATACAGGCTACAGGAACCAAAATATGTGGTGCTCACCATGTCTGGCCAGTCACTCCACAGGCATTGCACATTCCATGGAGAGTCACTCTGTGGCTCCCACTTAATAGCTCCATCTGTCACTCATTCAGTTCACTCTGCCCTGGGCTAGCCCACCCCTAGGGATCCAAGGCTGAATGTTAATGGGGTAAGCTTCTGCTCTCACAGTTGATAGTGGAAAAGGCAGAGCAGTCTCTGGTGGTAGTGCGTGCTGAGAAGAGAAGAGGGGTGAAAAGGAGAGAGCACCCAGTCTGACGTTTCCCTATCACAGGCGAAACCTTGCACACACCTCCGCCCTCACCAGCACCCTCCCTCTCCTCAGACGGCTGCTTTCGTCCTCCCAGAAGTGTGGCGGCAGGCAGGTAATGAGCATGGGATTCTGCACAGCGCAGGTGCGTAGTTTACAGCACGGCTGTATCCGTTAATGTTTTACTGCTTTGATAAAGCACCATGGCTGAAGCAACCTACAGAGGAAAGGTTTATTTGGGCTCAGAGTTCCGGAGGGGTAAGAATCCATCACTATGGGGCAGGGAAGCGTGACAGAAGGCAGGCATGGTGGCTGGAGCATCAAACCGAGATCTCATATCTTGAACCGAAAGTGGGAGAGAAACCAGGAAATACTGCCATGACTTTTGAACCTCAAAGTTTGCCCCTAGTGACATACTTCCTCCAACAAGGCCACACCTTCTAAACCCACCCTCCCAGAACCACAAACTGGAAACCAAGTATTCATACATTTGGACCTATAGGGGGACACACTCCTTCAGGCCACCACATGGCTTTGTGCCTGAACCATGTCATCTGAAGCCTGTCACTTTGTCATTGCCTCTGCACTACCATAAACCAAAACGCCTGTGTCCTACACCTGCAGGTTCACATCCCAAGCCCTCCAATACTGTGAAAGAGCTTATAAAGAAGCACATAGGTGAAAACCTTACCTGATGAAAAAGAGCAAACCAAAGAGGCACGATGGGACTGAGGCGTGCTGCTCTAAGTGACCGCGATGGTAAGGAACGCTAAGCAAAACAAATTTCTCCTGCAATTCGCCACTTCAAACATGTTTCCTTGGAGGTTTAAAACTTCATCTTAGGGTACTGGAGAGGCATATGTGTTGGAAAGAGCACTTGTGCACGCAGGAAGATCTGAGTTTGAATCCCAGCACAGTGTGCTTGCACCTGGGCCTCTAACCATGATGCTAGGGGAGACAGAAGGATCACGGGGGCTTTCTGGCCAACATCCCAGCCCCAGTTTCAGGGAGTTACCCTATCTTAAGGGAATAAGGCAGCAATCGATCAAGACAACTGAAGTCCTCTCCCTCCGCCCATGTGCAGACATGTACATTCAAATACATACATGCAAACACACAACACACACATATTCCACCCTCATAAACATACAAAAAAGCCTAGAAAGCCTTCACCTTGTATTAATTATACAAGTAATTGTATAATAATATATAATATTATATATATAATATATATAATATAATGCTAAGAGATGGTGTACATGAAATTCTAAGGCCCCAGATCCTAATAACCCTTATTAATTAGTATTAATTAGTGGAAAACCAAGTCATGGTCTCACAACTACTATCATCCAATCCACTTTAAACTCTTCACCCCGGCACACCCAATGCTCCTAATAATCCTGTGAACCAGGCCACCTGCAAAAACCACTACCCACATATACACACTACCACCCCCACCACCACCAAAGCCCCACCCACGGCTGAAACCTTCATGATCCAAGAGATCCGGTGGCTGTCCCAGAAGCATCAAGCCAGCAAAAGGGTGTTCCGAGACTAGACCCCACCTTACCTATTAAATACTGACGCTGAGCTCTTCCTGCCCGAGACACACACCATGATGTGCACTTCACATATAAACAGTAACTAAGGCATCACCTGTGTCTACACAGCAGAAGCCACCCCCAGGGTCACCAAGGAGGCCAGCCAGGCGAAACATGCCTCTGCTTATACAGTGAAGCCATGGACCTGGGGACTGGGGGCTGAGCCAGACCACAGCAAGAGGTCTCAGATTGTCAAGACCAAGGTGTCCTATTGATTACAGAGCTTTGGCACTACTGTCTCAGTTTCTGTGACCCTCCCTCCTTACCTAGAATCACCTCTTCCTCTCACCACACAGCTACTAGACGCTGAGCAGCCGTCTGCCTCGGTGGAGCAGAGCATGACCAACATGACTGCACACACACGAACCCTAACTGAGGCCTTGAGAAGACCAAGCATCACTCATTCTAGTGCCCATAAAAACCGCCGATTCATT
This sequence comes from Cricetomys ansorgei, assembly GCA_026225945.1. Lineage (NCBI taxonomy): Eukaryota > Metazoa > Chordata > Mammalia > Rodentia > Nesomyidae > Cricetomys > Cricetomys ansorgei. The sequence continues at coordinate 18,127,631 of JAMJFZ010001133.1, forward strand.
CAACAAGTTTTAAAAGTTCACCTCGTATGTACCAGGTAATTAGAGAAAACTAGAAATACATTCATGAATATGCTAGGTGGAAATACCTTTCGGTGTAAAACAACAGTCCAACAGTGTCTAGAAGCAGTGTTGTAGCACGAGTCCTCACTAGTTACTAGCACTCTGAGTCGAAAGGGTCGCATCCAGATAAACCAATCAATTGAGAACTTGCTTTCAGCACCTAGCTACTATACCTTAAACATCCCAGCTTGGCCACATGGCTCCCTGCCGAGCACCTGCTGTTTCCCTAGAGATCACAGGGCAGACTAGGAACTGTGCCACTGATGCTACTCAGCACTAACAGAGTTTTATGCCATACACTGCCAGTCTAAAAAAAAGTTAAAAATTCAAAACGTTAAGTACAGTTTCTATTGAATATGTATCACAGTGATACCGTCAAGTAGCTAAAAACTCATAAATTGAAAAGGTTCTCTGCATTTACCCTAAGGTAGATAGCAGCAACATAGCCCCTGTCTAAGGCTGAAGGGCCCATGCTTCTTTTGGCTGACTGGCAGAGTGACGACCACCACGTTGTCTAACTCCTATATAAATTCTGCTTAGGAAAGTAGAAATCTTTACACATACCCCAGACTTGACAGCCGAGACATCGGAGCCATCCATTTCCTAGAGACCTCCAATTCGGCCATCAAGTACTGTCCCGGTCCTGTCACTGTGGGGAACCTAAAGGTATCTTGTCAAACTGCTGACCACTGAGCCCTGGCTTGGTGTAAACTGCAGCCTGTAGCCAGCACATCCAAGCGGAATCCAGTGATGGAATCCATCCAAACCCCCACATGTGCCCGTCACCATCGATCATGTCTACTAGAGCTTGTTCTCTCCTGGCAACAGACTCACCCTCTGTGATTAAAAAGAAGTGTGGAAACGTGAGGTCATTTTGTTAATCTCCATATATTTCGTCCTGTTGAGCAAGAGAAAATGTTTGCAGCTCAACAGAATGAATTGGCATTTATAATTCTTTCCTTTGGCAAAGAGATTTATCATGTCTACCTATATAAAATACTGTTGAAATAAAAATGTCAAACCTAGGTTTCTTTGGCAAGAGAGGAGGGGTTTTGTAAGACTGTGGAGGCGCCACGTGGCCTGCATAATCTCCCATACAGACGGGCTGCATTTCTCGAGCTGTGATTATAACATATTCAATGAAGCTCAACACTGGCAACCTGTCTCCCTTTGAGTCTGTGGCTTGTCCTCAGCATCCCCCATGCCCTGCTCTGCCTTGGAACTGACAGCGAACACTAGCCTCTCATGCAAAAGTCACAGCTGATGTTCTTCAAAATTATCTACAAAAATTATGGTGTACTTTCAGAAATTAATGAGCCTCAGAATTTACCAATTTAAGTATATATTACCTTAAATAATTCATATGAGATTTGGGAAACATTTCCTTGGATGAGTGTAAAGCAAACCAGGAAAGAGAATTTCACACTCGCAGATCTTAATCTTTTAGAAAGCACAAAGAAGCCAGGAAAATAAATACTCCACCAATAAGACTGAAGGAAAGAAAATAAAACCTAGCAAAATCTCTGCGTAATAAAGCTGCGTGACATTTTCAGTTCATGTCTGTTTTGAGCACCAGAGACTAAGAGCACTGACTGTTTTAAGAGACTTAAGCCACAGCAGAGGAAAAAGGAAAGAAAATTAAGTGGAATTATAAGCAGCGCTCTGAATTAAGTTGAATACCTTTTATCTTTCCGTTTCACTTAAAATTAAACATACCTTTATTACCATTCCGTACTCTTTCTTGCTGTGCCTAATCCTTCTACTCTGCATCATGGAGCAGCACAAGGAGTCAAAATGATAAGACACTCTAAGACCAAGAAAGGGAAACCTCTGTAATCTACGTCCAAATCATTAAAATTTTACTTTCTGCTCTAAACAAGATATCTATATATATTATAAATAGGTCCCAGCACAGTAAATTTTTAGATCATTACATTAAAAGATTCTCAGAGCAACTAGTACACATGGGACCTGGTATCTCTGTAACTGAGTAACTACTGTGTGAGCTAAGCAGGGTTAAAAAAAAAGTAAGAGGAGCTCGGAAGGTGGCTCTGAGTGCAGACCCCTAGCACCCACATTATAAAGTCAGGTATGGCACCAAGTGCAAACCTGTCATCTCTGTGCTGGGGAGCAGGGTATGGTTGATTGCTAGGGCTTGCTAGCTAGTCCGTGAAGCTGAATTGCTAAGTGAGCCTGTCTTAAAACATAAGGTGTCAACTGTCTCTGGCCTTCACACACATGAATGTGTTACCTGCACACGCATGCGAAAGTATACACGGACACAAAGAAGACTGTGAAGTTACATAACAAACTCTATAAGGTTTCAGGTTTCCTTAACTGACCAAAAACTTTCCAGTTCTGCATAGAAATGACTAGTCCTTCAGCCTCAGAAAGATGAGCCCTCCGGTCAAACACAGCCAACTGCCATAGCATAAATGTCCCAAGCAGGAAAGAGTCAAGGCTCCCCAGACTGGAGGCCAGTGTGACTGCTAGTTTAGGAAAGGCTAGCCTTCATTCCCGGCCCTTCACTCATCACAGAAGAAAGATTCTCTGAGGCAGGAGACACCCAGAGCAGGCCCAGGAGTGTCCAAGGCATGCATATCTGCTGATGTAGATATAAATGTAAGTCCTCTGAAAGGGTGTGAGTCTTCCATGAAAACAAATGTGAGCCCTCAGTGGGAAGACAGTAGCAGAGAGCTGTGCTTTGCAAGGACTCAGAGCAGGGCTCCACAGCCACCTGGGAAAATCCAACGTACACACACAGGACGGCAGAGGCCACAAAGCACCTGTATGCTCCCAGGGGACAAGGTGATTCTGCCAGACCACTTGGGGACATCACCCAGCTATCACTGCAGACCGCTGGCCGAGATGAGCAGCACCTGCCAAGTACAGCAATGGGAACAGGATGGGGCTGCGGGCAAAGGTCACTAGTCTTTGCTCTTGGGGTTCTTCCTCCAAGGTCTAAACTTCCTGTACAAAATACAAGGTCTTAAAATAAGTGGCTAGAACCCCTGTGAATACACGAAAGGGATCACTACTAGAATGTGCCCACCTCCACAAAGACAGGCCCATGTTCCCTCCAGGCGGCCCAGACAGAGTTCCTCAACTCACATACCGGCATTTCTTAGCGTAAGGCAGATTTATTCCCATCACACGACGGTGAAATCAAAGCTGAGAGGTTAGATCTTCCAACAAGGTCACACCCAGTTGGCCAGGTCTCCGCCATGCCCCTCTGCTAAGGAATCCGAACTGGGGTATGGTGAATCCTCAGCCTCAAGATGTGCATCTTTGAACGGGCAGCTTCAGTTTCCTATCTCTAAAGCCAAGCAAAAGAATCAAATCTCTTTGCACCCTGGCAGTTTCAAAAATGCAGATTTTTAACCATGGTATCTGGGAGATGAGGCAGACACTCAGTCTTAATAAAGGTCACACGATATCAACTAATCTCACTACCCTGCCTGTCTGTTTACTTTCCAGTGCTGAGGAACACACCCAGGGCCTCAAGTTGGCTGAACACACTATGCCAGTGAGTCACAACCAGCATGCAAATTATAATAAAAAAGGATCCATACAGATTTCCTGGAACAAAATCAGAGGAAGAGCCTACAATCTAGTCCTGCTTCATCTGAACTTTGGAGACACAACAGAACAACTCTTGAGCTTGCAGGGTAGGAGCACACAAGAGCCCTGTGGACTTGGCTTTGCTTTATCTTCTTACAAAAGCCCTCCACTCTCCAGTCTCCTGAAGATCAATAAAAAGACAATTTTATCTTCTCTTTGGTTGAGAGTTTCATACATGCTTATAATCTTTTGATCAAACCTATCCTTCTCCCTTCCCCCATGCTCTCCCCACCCTCCCCTCCCAATTTCATGTGCTCTCTTTTAAAACCCACCGAGATCATTTAGTGGTGCCTGTTTGTGCACCTACTGGAACAAGGGTAGCCTTTCAGGGGCCACATCCTTGAAGAACACTTACTGTCCACACCCCAGAAGCCATCGTATCTTACAGCTTCTCACCTGGGAGTGAGACTTCATGAGGCCCTCCTCCATCCTTGCTGGCCTGGGATTTTGCTGGCCTCATCTTATGCAGATCTTGTGCATACAGTTGCTGACACTGTGGATTCATGTGTGCATCAGCACTGTCATGTCTAGCAAATATTGTTTCATTGCAGATGCGCACTACCTTTGGTTCTTACAGTCTTTCCATGCTCCTCTTCTGCTCCTTTACACAACTGCAAACTTATCCCCAAGTCAACAATTTTATGGTCAAATAATGCAGCCACAAGCTGAGAACACAGGTGAAGCCACCCACAGGCAGAGGTAACAATCCATTCCCAGGAAAAGCACAAAAAGGAGTCCAACACAGCAAACATCTTGGATCCCAGCACCAGACACCGGAACCCTAAAGATGAGAAATGGCAGAGCTGCTCCTGCACAGCAGCGTATTGTTAGCCCAAATCTCTGTGCTGTCTGAAATGAGTTCCATGTGTGCATCCCACCGCTTGAATTACTTTCGGATTTCATACAGCATCGTGTTCTAAAGTCTCCACGGTGGCCCCACAGGTGTGTCAGCACACAGAGAATTTATTCCATCTTCAACATGGCTTCAGAGCTCCCTAGCAGATTCAGCCCCTACAAAGATGAAAAGTCAGCCCCGAAGTGTGATTCCTGCAATAATAGAGTAGCCAAAGCAGATAGGCACTCCTGCTGAGAGCAGTTAGGAGAGCTAGATAGAGTAAAAATAGCATTTTATTTGAAAAATAGAGATCTATCAGAACAGCCAAAGGTTAAGGGCAACATTCTAGAAAGAAGACAAACTGAGGCAAACGCAACAGTCACATGATCTCCCCCACTGTGGCACTGGGTAAAGCTTATCACAGCTTTCGGTGTTGCTAAAGGTGTAGAGGGCTTGAGGAGATGGAAATCAGACTCCAAAACTATCATAGCAGCCAGAAGCCAGGGAGCACGATCCTACAAGGAATAAACGGCAGACCATTTGATAGCCTCTGTCCTTCTGGGTTGGAACTTCCTTGGTAAATACCCTAGGCAGAGAACAGTCAAGCTCTGCAGAAAGTGGCCCTCAAGAGGCAAAAAAAAAAAAAAAAAGGCTTCACTTGATGGCATCATACCTACCTAGCATATGGATAGCAAGTGGGGGAAGAGGGAAAGGGAAAGAAAGGGGAAAGACAGAGGGAGGAAGTAAAAGGAAGAGGGGAGGAGGAAGAGAAGAAAGAGAGGGCAGGATGGAGGGAGAGAAGGATGCAGAGAAGCTGGGTAAGTCTAATGCTGACTGGTGAGGTAAACCCTACTGAAGACTGTGGCAGAAGTTTATATTTAGTTATAAACAGAATAATTGTTTTATGCACTGTTGGGTGAGGGACTGTCTAGGGGATTTTGTATTGTTTCCAAGTGTTGGGTTTCTGTAGGGGTTGTTTGATTGCTTATGATCTGCACCTGAGGAGTTCGGAATCCATAAAAACAGCTGAGCTCAGATGTTCCAGGTTCTATTGTCGATCAAGTATGGCACTGGCCACGACGGTGGTTCCCTCTGCTAAGGTCTGGCAGGGCTTCCATGTATGAAAATGCCTCCTCATCACTCTTGGTGAGCTCCCACAGCAGCCTAACTTCTACAGAAGTAAGGAAAACTGGGCCTGGACCAGCCATCCAGAGCTGACCAAGCTGCCATCCAGTCTCTGACCCTTGAGGATAGGCTTCTAAAAGAAGCTAAAGGCTGTCCCTGCAGAGCTGCATCGGCCTCCACACACTTTCAGATACAATGTCTACTACTGAGTCTGACATTGCTAAGCACATCTGTACAGAAGGCCAAAAGAAAAAAAACACACAGTACAAATATCAATATCCACAGAACCCAGGAACAATAATATCCAACGTTATATGAATCAAAAACTGGAGAGGAAATTGATGCAGATTCACCCGATGAATAACTAATGTGTTCAAGAAACTTCACCCATGGGGTTGGTTGTTCTCTATAAGCAAAACTAGATGTTCTCGACCTGAGAAATGTTTTTTACAGCACATGTTTGCAACAAGATGTTTACAACACAACAGATGTATTTAATGACAGATTATACACTGTTTTAAAGACTATTAGTAAACTATGGAGAATTCCATAAAAGTACCTGTATTGAGAGATCATAAAAATAGCATGCAGGCAGCTGGGTGTGGGGGTACATACTTAATCCAAGCACTCAGGAGCCTGAGACTGAAGTATAATGAGTTTGAGCCAGACTTCATTATATTGCAAGTCCCTACGGATAGGTGATAGATGGTAGATAGATAGATAGATAGATAGATAGATAGATAGATAGATGATAGATAGATGATAGGTAGGTAGATAGATGATAGATAGATAGATAGATGATAGATAGATAGATGATAGATAAATGATACATAGATGATAGATAGATAGATAGATAGATAGATAGATAGGTGATAGATAGATGATAGATAGATAGATAGATAGATAGATAGATAGATAGGTGATAGATAGATAGATGATAGATAGGTAGATAGATAGATAGATGATAGATAGATGATAGATAAATGATACATAGATGATAGAGATAGATAGATGATAGATAGATAGATGATAGATAGATGATAGCTAGATATGATAGATAGATGATGATAGATACATAGGTATAGATAGATGATAGATAGATAGATAGATAGATGATAGATAGATAGAGATAGAGATAGATAGATGATAGATGATAGATAGATATGATAGATAGATAGGTGATAGATAGATAGGTGATAGATAGATGATAGATGATAGATAGATAGATGATAGATAGATGATAGATAGATAGGTGATAGATAGATAGATAGGTGATAGATAGATAGATGATAGATAGGTAGATAGATAGATCTGTTGTATAAATCTTTCCTGGTACTCAGCTGCTGCTGGGATCTAGGGAGACATTAAGAAGTGAGTGCGAGAAAGGTTTTAGGCTCTTAATGCAATGCCTCCAAAGGACACTGTGGGACCTAGGTCTTTCCCTCTGTTCCTTTCGTTTCCTGGTCATGAGATTAACAGGTTCATGTAGTAGTTAACTGGTGTGTTGGCTCACCAAAGAAGACACACATGGAGGCATATTCATTAGTGCAAACCCTGCCAGACCTCAGCAGAGGGAACCACTGTCATGGCAAGAGTCATACTGAACAGTGGAACCAGAGAGTCTAATCTCATGGTTTTTTCAGTGATACCCAAGATCCTCAGATGTTCTATGATACCACATGGCGATCATGAGCAATCAAACACCTCCTACATAAAGCCAACACTTATAGATAATAGAATACACCAAGACCTAGGTAGGCAGCCTCTCACCCAACAATGCACAAAACAGCCACTCTAAACATAACTAAAAAACGTCTGCAACATTTTCCCCCTTTCTGTATAAGACAATGAAAAATAAATTGCTTTACCTCTATAACACAATTTAACACTACACCAGCAAAACTGTTTACAGGAGGAACAATCATAAGGACAGGACCAAATGAAACCAAACTTTTCATAATGTCTTTGAAAAACATATCACTGTCCAATTATCTAGAATTCACTCATGATCTTCTGAGTTCCTCCAAAGGCCTTGGATCACTTCTCTGGCTCTGCCCTCTACAGCACACAGTTTGTCCTCCAGACTCTGGTTGGCTCCTCTCTACTGCTGCTGCTGTTCTTGGTGATTGTCCCATGGTACTGATATCTCTAAAACTGCTGAGTCCCTTGCAGCAACTGGGCTGTACTTTCACCAGTAGCCTCTCCTGAGCTCTCTTCATGGTGCTAAGCCTCAACTTCTTTGCATGACCCCTTCTGGGCCTTCAACTGCTACTAAGGCTGAACCTTCACCAATAGCCTCTCATAGGCTCTCTTCACAGTGGCAGGCCTCAACTTCTTTGCATGACCCCTTCAATCTGGGTCTTCAACTGCCACTGAAGCTGCACCTTCACCAATGCTCTCTCCTGGCCTCTCACAGTGCCAACCCTCAGCTGCTTTCCATGACCCCCTCATGCCTTCAAAACCGGTACCACAATTTGGTGACTCTTGCAGTACTAGGTCTGGCAGCCAGCATAAGATATAACCTTGGCCAGTTCTGGAAGACAACTTCCATGTGCTGACCCTGAAGAAACACTTTCCAGATTTTAAGACAGAGTCTGGCTTGCTGGAAAAACACTGGTCACCTTGTCTGCAGGAAGGGTTCCCTCATGAGATGGAGATCTCACCACCATAGCAGATGTGTCTTGTCAGGACCGCCTCACCAATATCTGGACTGCTTATAGTCAGGTTTTCAGAAAACAAAAAACAAAAAACAGACTCTGTGAGGTTTCTTCTTCTTCTTCTTCCCTATCTCTAGGTTGGATCAGTTGGCATGATTTCATGCCCCATGTTGCAGGTACCATTTGTAGTAGTTAGCTGGTTTGTAGGCTCGCCAAAGAAGACACACAAGGAGGCATATTCATTGGTGAAAACCCTGCCAGATCTCAGCAGAGGGAACCACTGCCATGGCAAGTGCCATACTGGACACTGAAACTCTGAGCGCCTAATCTCAGGGGTTTTTCTTGATATGCAAGCTCCTCAGGTGTTCTATTGATAGATACCACGTGCAGATCACGAGCAATCAAACATCTTCTGCATAAAGGGAACACCTCCAATACAAAACACCAAAACCTAAGCAACATCTCACCCAACAAGGCACAAAACAACCATTTGAAGCATAACCAACAATAAACTTCTGCAGGTTCAGTCTACCGTGTGTTCCCACCGTAATGTGCTGCCTTACTCAGATCGACGGGAGTCCACCAAACGTGCACTGAAACCTTTACAACTAAGGTGCCAAGTGAGGCGTTTGTTAGAGTGATGGAGCGCTAACACAGTGCGCATGGAGAGGGGGGTCTTTGCTGGGACCACGCACTTGCAGTGTGCAGGGTGTTTTGGAACTGGTTTGAAAGGAGAAGTTTGGAAATTTAAAGGAACAAACCAGAAAAGGCCTAGAGTACAGTAAGTGTGGTTTAAAGGGTAATTCTAGAAAGGGCTCAGGACAGGAGAAATCTGGTAAGATGACAAACAGGGAAGGCTCTACTCATACTTCAAGTGGAAATGACTCACTGAGAATTGGACTAGACCCCCCAACACAACACTACAATGAATTTGTATATATTTTTCTTCTCTTTTCGTTATCACATGTACATACTTATACATATGTGTTCCCTCTTTCCCAAAGTCCCAAGGATAGAACTGAAGTCATCAGACTCGGCAGTTACCCGCCAGCCACTTCGCAGGCCCTAGATGCGTTGTATCATGTTCTGATTCTTTGTAGGGAACTAAGCTTAGACACAATAGACTAACTTACCTGGCAGAGGAGATTTCAAGGCTCTGAAGTACTCAGACTGTGACAGGGGCATCGCGGGCTGCTTGTAGCCAAATTTTCAAAGAAAATCAGGAACAAAAAGGAGCAGAACGAGAAGATTTTAAAACCTCACAGGTTGATGAGAAAAAGAATACATGTATAGTTACAGCTGAGAGAGGTATATAATCAGTAAGGATTAAAAGAGCCAAGCACTGGATCAGCAATAAAGATATCTCAAGGTCATTTAAGGAATCTGCAAGGCCACCCCACCCATCACAGGTCTAAGAGATCTAAATTTGCGTGAAGATTTTCAAGGAAGGTGTTCAGGGTGTCCTGTGTACCTAAAAACTGCCTAGGGATTTCTTTGCTCGAGACACACAGAGGCCACTGCAGCTGTGGCTCCCATGGGCCCAGGTACCGTGCGTGCTAACAGCTGACCCTTGCCACATCAACACAATGCTTGTTAAGAACACATGCTGAATGCAAACGTCACCTATGCTTCCCCAAATCTTTCAAAGGAAAGCCTGAAAGGCCACTCAGTATGCTATAGGTTCAAAGTGCCTGCAAACAATCCCTGGCAGGGCAATGTGCGGCACTGTGAGACCCCAAACAGACAGGCTACAAGGTGGAGTGTCTTCAGATAGAAAAATGAAGACAACATGAAAAGCCAGCCCAAGGGAGTGCTCAACCAGCAAATCTATAGGACTAGTTTACCCAATTTCTTGGAAGGCAAAACCCTACACAGTGTGCCCTGATGTTGGACACACAGCTGTACTATTTTCCCTTTAGTGGTTTTGTCCTGCTTTTCTAGAATCCCCTCTTCTTTCCCTCTTGTAATAGAAACATGTACCTTGGAAACATGTAATTTATTCTTTTGAATATTATAGGAGCTTGCAGCTAAGACTTTGTCTTGAGTCTTGGACATAGACTTACAAGCACAGTTGGAATAGTTAAGAGACTGAGGAAATTTAGAGATGACTGGGTGCATTGCTAACACAGGACACAACACACAGTGGCTGTACATTGTGATGACGGACTTAAAATTTAGGAGTTCAAGAACTGGGTGAACTCAAAGAAAACCAGACCCAGACAAATCATAACCAAATGGCTAAACCCTTAATATACAAAAGGGAACATCTCAAAGATTTAGCTACGAAGATGATAATTTGAAGGACCATAAATTTCTCTTAAACAATGAAGAACAAAAGATCACAGAATGTGTTTAAAATGCCAAAAGTAGTGTCACTTCCAAATACCTCTTAAGAAGTCCACCACTGAAAGAAAATTAGAACGTGTCAGTATCTTTCCCAGAACCTCTAGAGGAGAACACGCTTCATACCAAGAGCAAATGTTAACAGAGGGACACTTGGATCTCCAAGCAAGGAGGAAGGCAAGAAAAACCCAAGTCGTTAAGCATGTGGCCAAGACCTTTGCTAAGCCTACGCGCTCCACAGAGTGGGCTGGAGAACATAAGAATGCTGAGATCATCTGCTGGGAATTTAATGTAACTGACAGACAACTGAAACACACGTCAGTGAGTGTGTGTGTGTGTGTGTGTGTGTGTGTGTGCACGAGAGAGACAGAGAGAGACAGAGAGCGAGAGAGAGAGAGAATGTGTAGCAATGAGTAAAGAAAAAGAGGCCGTGAATCTGAGAGCAAACTAAGAAGATACATAGATACATGGGAGGGATTAGAGGAAGGAAAGGGAAAAAGGAAAATTATGTAATTAAAATTTTTAGAACCAAAAAAAAAAACCCCACTATTTGTGTGTTCCCAAGTTTTCTCAATTTTACAGGACACAGCATAGTATTCATTCCAAGTAAGTTGTGAAAGAGTAAGTGGAACTCTAGGAGTATGAATAAATGAATCAATTCATAGGACAAAATATTTTCCCCCAGAACTATCCATTACGGAGTATACGAACAACACAACCTTTAAGCCATCCCTCTAGTCAAAAACCACAAATACAAGAGTCCAGTTTATATTAACCCAACAATTGAAGCAATTGTATAGATTTCAATTTAAATTAACTTTTATTGAATAACATGTCAAATTTCAATTTTCAAAGATGCCCAAGGAGTTCTCATTATAGGCAAATCCCCCAGGTTAGAAAGGTCATGTGAGGCCAGTGGAAAAAAAAATCTCAATTTTGAAAGAGCCTGAGTTAACCACCTTGGAAGATCTAGGGAATAACCAGAGACCATGCTGAGAGTCTGAAACAGAAAAGAACCGAATTTCCAGCTGTGGCTGGCTAGTTGAGCTTCTATCCATTGCCTGTGTCAGCTGCGTATTTGAGGCTGGGCACTGACTAAAGTCCAGGATTGACTGATTTTGATGCCTGCCTCTCCAGCACTCAGATACCTGTGACAAGGCAAGTGCTAATATTGACAGCATCTGCTCTGAAGAGAATTTAATTATCTTTTAAAGCCTTAATTATCAGGATGGCTGTGAAAACACAAGGAGGAGTCCCACTTGAGAGTACGTCACCTGGTGCCTGATGTGGAACAGATGTGTGGAAGGTCGGCCAATCTAAGGCAACCTCTTCCTCACCCTCAGGAGGCCATCGTTCCGGGGCCCCTCTGTCTGGGGCCCCTCTGTGCCCATTGACTTCACTTAGATCACCAGCCCCCGCGCGTGTGAGCGCACACACACACACTCACACACACACACTCACATACACACTCTCACACACACACTCACACACACTCACACACACATACACACACACTCACACACACTCACTCACACTCACACACACTCACACACACACTCACACACACACACACACACAGCGCCTGCCTCACTTGATAAACTGCTACGGGCAATGCACTGTGCTACACCCAACATTATCGCTGAACAGAACAAGCTCCGCCTCTGCCCTTGGGCGAGAACACAGAAGAGACATCAGTGGAGGCTACAGTTGTACCCAGAGGCACAGAGGACGGCTGGCTGGCTGGGTAGCAACACTAGCTGGGATAGGCCCCTTGGGAGGCTGAGACCCAAACCTGGAGAGATGCCTGCACAGAGGGGTAGCACTTGCGATCACTGAGCCTCCAGCAGCTCAGCCTGGAAGGGCCTGCAGGAGGTGGAAGGGCTCTGAAACTGACACCCATATGCCAAGACCCCTAGCCTTGTCCCCTTACATGACAACCCTTCCAAGCCCAGAGGCCACATCTCAACATGGCTTCATTTTCCGAGGTCTCGTTCTTGAAGCATTATGCAAATATTCAGGCCTTTGTAAATGTAGACATATTTTGGTTAATCTTTGTCTTTTTTCCTAAAGTGTATTTTTACAAACTTTCTCTATGCAGGGGATAATAGATAACAATCACACACCTAATTAAGAAAGCTTAACCGAACATTTGCCTGATAAGAGTAATCATGTTTCGAAAGTCCCCACCCCCACCCCAATCTGTGCACTGCGAATAGCGGTCCTATCGGAGCAGAGCTGCTGAAGCAAGCTGGAAGACAAAGTCACAGCAGACACCAGAGACAATTAACCAGCTATTGGCACAGAAGGTATCAGGCAAACACATTTCTCCGCGTGTTGTAGATAGCCCCCTGAATATAGAAGTTCTTGGTCGGAACATCCTTTGCAATTCCATGAATAAAAGAGGGAAGCACTTGGGGTCCCAATCTCAGACTCAGGAGCACAAAACCAGGCTTAGGTTTTAAAACTTCGTGACTTTTTCAGAGTGTTTTTCTATAAGAACCTTTCAGCTAGCAAGGAAATATGATTATTAAGAAGAATTATTAATTACTACCATCTTGTTAGTGTACCTCAAAATACTCTTGATTTCCCCCAGTCTTGGGGTTATTAATGAATACCATCACCAAGTGTTCAACAGGACCCATGAGCTGTCCTATAAACGCACAATACATGCCGGTCAATGTGAAAACCAAAAAAATTCTGAGGGTCACCCAACACTGTAACACATAAGAAATGAGTAGAAACGCTTACGGAGATCATCCTTTCAAAGCCAGCAAGCTTGCTCTTTGTTTCCTTTGTTCATAAAAGGAATACTGTGGTGTATGTCTGGGCTGATCCCAACCTTAATCTGAATTCCTTGGAAGGGTAGGAAAGACAAGGGCATGGGGCTCATTACTAGCCAAATCTAGAGTTCAGGTGACTGTTAGTGACGGTCTCCATACCGAGCCCCCATGATGCCTCTGAGAAATCCACATCCTTCTCCTTAGAGGTGAAATGCCAGTCCCTAGACTAATGGACAGGATATCCAGATGGAAGTCAATGCCATGCTGGGAGCTGTTTAAGATCCTGTGTCCTGCAACGGGCCCTTGTTCACATTCAGTGTATAGACATTCATTCTGGCCAATGCCAAGCTCCTGGGGTGAAGCTACCAAACCAGGCGATGGGAAAACACACACACAGGCAGTTCCCGGAGGGAGTAAGAAGGCAAAGCAGATCTTCAGGACATGGAAAACAACAGGTGAACAGGACTCGGTGACTGCAGTAGGCATGACCCCTCGCTCTGCCCCCAAACTGCCCCCAAATGCCCCATCCCGAGGCCCAGAACCAGCAAATACATTACCTCCCATGAAAACAAAGACAAAAACAGGCTTTCCGGATGCAGTGTAAGACCCCGAGGTGGGAGGCTACGCCTGATTATCTGGGCCAGGTCACTGCAGTCACGAAGGTTTTGAAAGGAAGATCGGGAAGGAAAATAAAAGAAAGATGTGAATTTTAAAACAAAACAAAACAACAACAAACAAACAAAAACATGCGGTGGTGCTGTGGGGAAAGGTCACACACAGGGGACGCCTTCCGGAGTACGGGGGGGAACAAAGACCCCCCTCAAGCCCTCAGAAGCTCTGCATAGATCTAGGTTTCAGTCTTTATCTAATATTTTGGGGGTGGCAGGGGAGATGGCTCATTAGGTAGAGTTAGTGCCAGCCACACAAGCACAAGGACCCGAGTTAAAGTCCCCAGCACCCATGTAAGCTGTCCACAGGGGACTGTACCCATAACCCGAGTGCCAGTAGGGTACAAACAGGACAGAGGGGCTCCTCCTATATCGCTGGCCAGCTGTAAAGCCATCGGCCTCAGAAAAATCACGGGAAGAAGCATAGAGGAAGGACACCTGACATCAACTTCTGGCCTCCAAATGCGCATGCACACATGCTCATACATGCTACGTATGCAGAAACAGTCGCTTCTTTTCAATATCTTAGTAAAATACAAAAAGATGAGTATGTGTCACTTTAAGCCCATAGGTTTGTGGCATTTGTTTCACTGACAATAGAACACGAATACGCTGACTTAATTAAAATGGGTGTGGAAATGACCCTGCTAACAGCAAGATAACTGGGCCCTGGAGAACGGGTCTTACAACACTATAGACCAGAGCCCTTTACCTCACACTAGAGTCAAACAAACCTAGAGACTAAAGGGCTTAAGCCTCCTTTCAACATTAGAGAGTTCCATATTGGGATGTTGGGGGGAGAGGTCAGCCTGGTGTGGTGGTCATCTGTAATCTCAATGGCTGAGACAGAAGAATCTTAAATTTGAGGAAGGTCTGGATACATAGCAAGACTCCATCTTAAAACAAAACAAAACCAAAATACCATTTTTCAGGTTTATGTGAAAAAATAAAATTGGACAATTTGACTCCACTGGTGCCCCCAAACCTGTGAGAAATGTTAGTTAAGGAAAGATTCAGCTACCTGGGGCGTGTGCCAGGTTGTTAATATAAACTGAAGTTCCCACAGAAAAAAAATACACCTAAAGATTTTACAAGGGTGCCTAAGGCTTGGTGACTGTGTAGAGTTGGAATGTTGCAGGTTCGAAGTCGAACTATCTTGGACTGTTTTCAGACATTCGCCATTCATTAGCCAACTCTGCCTCTGACTTATCAGCCTATCATGTGGAACTTTCTGGGCTGTGTGAACACATCTTTAGCTCCTTGCACCTAAAAGGCAAGAATGTCCATCTCATAGCGTTCGAAATCTGTGGAAGAGGGCCTCCGGCTCTGTAAACCCCGCTCACCTGATGTTTGCATCTACACATGGGAAAAGTGCCTGATGGATCACTCTCTTTTGTTCCGTTACTACAGACTTCATGAAGCCATTCTCCATGCTGGGAGCACGGCATTTTAGAGGTCACCGTCATTCATAGTTGCTCATGTGTAAACTACTATTCCTTTTGAGGTGAGAGTTGTGTTTCATGCCAGTGAGTCACTGCCCTCTGCCATCTTCTACAAAGGATGACCACAGAGGAGTAAGAGGGGCGACTCTGTCTCAGGAAGTAGGACGGGGGTCTCCCAGGACCCCTGACCTTCCATCACTATGCCCAGCCTAGGGAAGCACATTAGTCTACTCTCTCCTCTCTGGACAAGGCCTGAATTAGTTTCCTGTAGCTGCTCTCACAAAAGACACAAACTGGTGGCTTAAAACCATTAATGTTGATCCATAGTTAGAAGCCACAAGTCCAAAATACACATGTCAAGGGTCACTCTCCGGTCAGACTCCCCTCCAAAGGCTACTCCATCCCTTGCCCAGCTGTTGGCTGAGAGTCCTGTCACCTGTCTCCACCTCTGAGTCACATCCTCTTCTCCACTCATCTGTCAATCACCCTGCTTCTAAGGATACTGGCGATAACGTGCCCATCGTATGTCAGTCCTCCGGGCAATTGCTTTGTCTCAAAAACCTTAGCTGATTACTTGAAGGCCCTTGGACAGTTAGCTTTAATTGCCAACTAGACAAACCTAGACTCTCCTGGGAAGAAATCCCTCACTGAGGGATCGTCTAGATCAGACCGACTTGTGATCGTGTCTGGAGGGTACTGTCCTGATGACATTAATTGACAGAGTGTTGTGGGAAGACCCAGTTCCCTTGGGCTCTGAATGTGTAGAAAGGGGGAAGGTGAGCTGAGCACAAACATGAGCGAATTCATTCTCTCTCTGCTCTTAACTGACTATGTTAGATTTCTGCCATCCTGACTCCCTGCAACGATGGATGGGAGCCTGGAATTGTGAACCAAATTACCATTTTGTCCCCTAAGTTGCTTTTGTCAGGACATTTTATCACAACAACAGAAACAAAACAAAGACAGGAAGTAGTTAGCCTGTTCCAGTGTCCATTCCATCTCCCAACCCAGAGCAAGGAGCAAAGCAGTCCTGGAGAAACTGAAGTCTGTCAAGAGAGTCAAGGAGGCCCTCTGAGGTCTGAGAGCTACTGAAAAGCCCTCTAGTACCTCCTGCCCAGCCCTCATTCCCCGAGAAGAGACTGGCTCCTCTTTCTCTCCCACCTCAGGATGCTCCTCCAAACTGCAGGGACAGGCTTCCTAGAAAGCCACATGCAAGAGCACTTCCTGCCTTCTCTCACCTTCCCTTACCTCTGGTCTTTACCTGGAACTACCTGCTGTGATATACTTCCTTTGGGAATTCTAGAAAACCCAGAGACCCTCATTGGACTTGCCCTCTGTACCACCCCCAAAGAACTCAACAACAGGTGCTCAGGAAAATACTAGTTAAATGGATGATGTCTTGATGCCTCACAGTGATGGTTTTAAGGCCTGGCTGGGTACCATTCTATCTTCCACCTGGTCTTATTTATTTATTTTTTTGATAAAAACAAAATAGCTAATGCATTATTCCTGGGTTTCCTTCAAATGTGTTCAGTTAAATCACGACTGTTAAAAAGCTTTTCTAACCAGACAATTACATTGTGCTGCCTTCCAGCTGGAGTGCAAGAAGCCATTATGCTTTCTTTGGAATGCTTTTGCCTTATCTAATTAGTTTAAAATGTTGATATTAATCCAGAAGTTCTATTGTAGGCTTGGCACTGCGGTGTTCACCCACGCCAGATGCACTTGGAGGAACAAGTGTTTGACATCCCTGCCACACAAACTAAAGCAGCGGTTCTCAACCTGTGGGTCAAGACCCCTCTGGACGTCAAAGGACCCTTTCACAGGGGTGGCCTAAGACCACCTGCATGTCACATATTGACATTATGATTCACAATAGTAGCAAAATTACAGTTATGAATTAGCAAGGAACATGAGGAACTGTATTAAAGGGTCGCAGCGTTAGGAAGGTTGAGAGCCACTGCTTTAAAGAAGGCAGACTCTTGCAGCAATTATACAAACATTAACTTTTAATATTATATTAAGCTTACATATACTTGGAATATCCATCTAGGCATGGATTTCTAATAATCATTGAAACATGAAGAAGTGTATTACTGAAACAAGATTGACATTACACATCCTCATTCCCAACACACGGATGGGCGTCATCCCTCAAAGCCGCTGCTTCCTCCATTCACAAAGCAGCCTTTGCAACATGTGGGTCAGGTGCTTTTCACAGAATGTCTGCCGTATCTGCCTGCCCATGCACCTGAAGTCACAGATGAGTGGGCACAGGGGGACGTGGAACAGAGGACCCAGTTCTCAAAGGCATCAACCACTTACTATAAATGAGTGGGCACTGACTGCCGAGTTTTCATTGAACCAAGGACATTAAAAAAGGAATATATTTTTGTACACACACACATACACTGTCTAGTGGCATGCTTTATCGTGTGTGTGTGTGCTGGTTTGGGTGTCAGGTGTCTTCTTCAATTGCTCTCTGTATTAATTTTTCAAGGCAAATGCTCACCGAGACTAGAGCTAACCATTTCAGTTCAATCGGTTGGCAAGAGAGTTTACAGCAGCTGCCTGAGTCTCATGGGGCTGGGTTTGCAGCCATACCCAGCTTTTCCATGGATGCTGGGGGTCTGAACTCAGAACTTTGAGTTTGTTTAGCAAGCACTTTGCGCAGTGAGCCAGCTCCATGATCATTTCTTAAAATAAAGGATCCTTTAAGTAAGAAAAGAAGAGCAAGCTCATAATAAAGAATAAAGAAGCTTCCCCACTGAACGGAATAGACTTGCATGTATGAATGCCTCCCTGCTTTCTCCTTATTTCTCCCCGGTCAACTGAGACCTGAGGAAATGGATTTTTCAGTCTCAGATCCTCTGGTGACTTTGTAAGCCAGTGAGTTTGGAAATTACATGTGGGAGCTCTGTTCTAAGCACTGAGACTGAGTGACAGATGAAGAAGTAAAGGATACGTTGCTCCTCACCTGTCCTCCAGGCAATGCCCAGCAAGCCCAGACAACAGGAGACAGACAGGTCTCGGCTTCTGGAATTGTAAGGCCAGAGGCTACACATGCATTGTTTGCTTTTTAAGGCAGGATCTCACTATGCAGCCCATAGTGGGCCTAGAACTCACATAGACCAGCAAGCTTCTGAGTGCTGGGATTAAAGGCATCACCACCATGCTCATCCAATGATATTTTCATGGAGTGATGACAATTTACTTGCTGCTCAAGAGCATAGGTTTCAGTTAAGATGGAGACATTCTGGTACGGGCTTGGTGTGGTGTCAGAGCTGTATAAATTGGGGTCCCGCCTGATCTATATAGCAAGTTCCAAAGCTACACAGTGAGATCCTGTCTTTACAAAACGCAACAGCAACAACAAATAAGGCCATGCTGGCATAGTGACTGCAGTTAATAACACCATGTTGACAGCTGCTGCAAGTAGACCCAAATGTTCTCACCACCAAGCATGTTAAGTGTGTGAGGTGTTGGGTATGTTAATTAACACGATTAAACAATTCTGCAACGTATGCACACAGTAATCAAAGTATCA
Source organism: Cricetomys ansorgei (assembly GCA_026225945.1). Taxonomy (NCBI): domain Eukaryota; kingdom Metazoa; phylum Chordata; class Mammalia; order Rodentia; family Nesomyidae; genus Cricetomys; species Cricetomys ansorgei. The sequence goes on from JAMJFZ010001133.1 coordinate 18,146,709, forward strand.
CATAGTACACCATAAATACATGCAGTTTCTGCCAATTATCCCTTTCTAAAGCTAGGGAAATAACACTGAAGTGGGGAGTAGGTGGCTTTGGGCTCATGGGGCTGTTGTTCTAGAGAACAGGCATCAGCAGAGAAGGCAGAGAGATGAGTGATTTTGTGTGGGCCACTGGCACTAGGGATAGAGGTTGCAACGTGGGCAGTAGGGGAGGGGTGGAGGACATGGGGCAGGGCAGCCAGAGTGGGGGGATGGGAGATGCCGAGTAGGCAGTCAGTAGGTGGGCTAGAGGATATGGTGTGGGCATAGACAAGTGGGGAGGTGCAGTGTGGGCAGCTGGGGGGATGGAGGAAGCAGCACGGGCAGTTAAAGAGGATGGTGAATGCAGTGTGGATAGTCAGGGGAGGGGCGTGGAGGGCAAGAGCAACAAGGCAGTCTTACTTCAGTTGACTAATGACTAGTAGAGATCGAATCTGCCACTGTCCTCCTCTAGAGTGCAGGTTAATGCTTGGGATCAGAAGTGTTTTGAGTTTAGGATAGTTTCAAATGTGGTACTATCTGCAAACACGCAATGAGATATCCTAGGGATGGGACTCAGTTTATTTCTGTTTCATGGGCAGCATAACCACATGATGGAAGCTAATCACAGACAATGCCTTCAGTCACTTCATATATGAAACTGTTTCATGATATGTAACTGTCTACTTTAGGGTGTCATATTGGCACTCAAAAGTTTTGGACTTTGAAGCATAAATGTTGGGTTCTCAGTTTAAAGATGTTCAACGAATATGTTTGAGTCTGTTTTATTCAAGACTTCTTCTATCACTGGGCATGGCGGGAAGACTCTAGCCTAAGGATGCCTGACAGTTGGGAGCTGAACTCTGACCCTTATGGGCACCAACCTCTAAGGACTAAATGTTGCGAAACATGGTGACCACTTCTGTGACTAACACACCATGGTTTCAGGATTATAAGCGGCAAACCAAATGCTGTTGTTCTGCTAGAGGAACCTAACAATAAAATGACTCCTAATGGCATTCTGCTGTACTCATAGATCAGTGCCTTGCTCACACATCATCAGAGAAGCTCCCTCCTGCCGTAGATGGGAACACAGAGCCCCACAGCTGGACAGTGTGAAGAGAGTGAGAGACCTTGGAACACTCAGTCCTATGGAGGTCTCCATCAAACCCCTCCCCTCAGGGCTCAGGGAACCCTGCAGAAGAAAAGGTAGAGAGAGTTTAAGAGCCCAAAGGGTTGGAGGACACCAAGGACAAGGCCTTCTACACACAGTAAGACCAATGCACACATGAACTCCCAGAGACTGTGGCAGCATGCACAGGGCCTGCATGGGTCTAAACCAGATGTGAGTCCCAACACTGAGAGGGGAAGTGGGCACAAGCCCCCATCCCTAATCCAGAAGCTATCTCCAACTGATAACAACTCTCAAAGGAAAAGTTAGTTCCCTCCAATGGAGTCTCACTGTACATACAAACAGTGGCAGCAGAAGATGGTCAGCACAAATCAAACTCAATTTGGCATTTTGGAGGTTCTTTTTTCCCCCTATGGATCTTTTGTATATATTTTATGGTTTCTGATTTTATGTTTTTATAGGGTTTCTGTGTGTACAAACATGCGTATCCGCACCTACACGCTTCTTGTGGCTTTTTTTTCTTTTTTTCTGTTTGTTTCCTTTTCCCTATTTTGGTTTTTTGTTTGTTTGTTTGTTTGTTACTATATTATTATTATTATTATTATTATTATTATTATTATTATTATTATTATTATATGCTTGTTTTCTAATGAGAGAAAAAAGGTTGTGGATTTAGGTTGGAGAAAAGATAGGGTGGATTTGAGAGGAGTTGAGGGAGGGAAAACTGTACTCAGAACATAGTATATTTATTCTTAAAGGTCTATTTTCAAGAAAAAAGGAAAAGAAACAAAAAGAGAGAGAAAGAGATAAAAACCAGCACTGTCACTTCAGTAGGGGGAGTGTCACCTCTAGACGCTGACATAGAACATGCACTGCTTCTTTCCAGCTGCAGTGGGGCAGCTATTCACACAATGGCATGAGTGGGAGCTGTACGAATCAGTGGAAACACAGCCACGCCTCCTGTTCATCTCTAACGCAGGAGCCATGCGGGGAACTGGCTCATTCATGCTGAAGGCCACAGGAGATGAAAGCCATACTCTCCTCCTGAGTACCTCTGGGGAGGTACTGAGGGCTCCTGAGCCCTCACCAGGTCCTGCCTTTCGGCTCCAGATTTTGCTCATGAAAGACCAGGAAGAGGGGCCTCTACCTGTCTCCCGTGATGACCTAATGCCAAAGGTCATTTTTGGAGGCCCTCTATGTGTTTACTAATTGAGAGAAAGTTCCAGAAAATATCAATGATGTGACATACAGAAATGCTTGCAATTAACAGAATGTAAATGCTGGATGTCTGAGACATGGGAAATGATGTGTATGACAAATTCATTGCCTCAGCTGGAGTCTTCTGGAACAAGGGCATTTTCCCATGAGAATTATTACATTCTAGCTTTATGTCTGCAGTGGGTATTGTGTGTGTGTGTGTGTGTGTGTGTGTGTGTGTGTGTATGTATGAACTCCATATGAACATTACGTATTCTCTCCATGTATATGTATTTATACATGTGTGCACAATGTGTGGCTGGGCCCATGTATATGTGTGTGTGCACACGTGTGTGTGTGTGTGCATGCATGCATACATGTGGAGACCAGAGGTCAACATCAGGTGTCTTCCTTTATCACTCTCTACCATATTTTCTGAGAGAGGGTCACTCACTGAAACTGGAGATCACCAACCAGTTCAGCAAATCAGCTGGCTAGCAAGCCCCAGGGTCGGGCCTGCCTCTGCTTCCACAGCACTGTGTTCTAGGTGCATATTGTCGTGTGTGGCTTGGGCTCTCCTCCTTGTATGAAATTGTAATTCTTTACTAATTGTAATGGATTGAATGAGACTGTCCCCCCATAGTCTTGGGCAACTGAACGCTTGCTCCCCATTGATGTGCCGTCTGGAGCGTTGTAGGTGGTGCAGCCTTGCTGAAGGAAGTGCATCCCTGGGGGTAAGCTCTGAGGTTAAAATCCTCCACACTAGCAGTCACCATGCCTCGCTGGCATGATGCCTCTTATTCCTCTGCAACTGTTAAGCCCAAATAAACTCTTACAAGTTGCCTTGGTTATGACATTTTATCACAGGTAAGTAGCTAATACGCCAACTGAGCCATCTCCCTGGTCCCTCTAGTCTTTATGAGTTGTCATGAGACCCCATTCTAACCAAGCCTGATGTTCAGTATCCAGAAATCTCAGCAAACGCCCTTACCCTAGTGTTTCCATTTAAAACCTTGCCATAGTGCGCAGGAACTTTATCCTGCAAGTGCCCACATGCTGAGAATATGGTCCCTAATGTGGCAATTCTGGAGTCCGTAGAGTGGCCAAATGGGTGGCCCTTGGGCCACTGAGCACACTGTCCTTAGAAGAGTATAGGTTGTCCAGCTGCCCTTTCGTAGCCTTCAAGAGAAAGTTGCAACAAAAGCTTGTTCTTTCATGCCACCCAGTTGATAACCTGCTGTTTAGTGATGTCAGCATTCAGCCACATATTCAAATACTGCCATTATAATCCACCAGGGCCTACAGCACAGCCTCTGGACCTTTGGCCTTGAAATGGAGGAGAAAAATAAACTTTCCTTTGAAAGTCATTCCATTCCCAAATTTTGGAAACAATGTCCAACAAACAGCTGAATAATAGAAACTCAGAGCAAAACCCAAAGCACCCCAGCATGGTAGAGCTGACTGGTGTAAACAGAACACTCACCTGACGCCTGCAGCCCTCGTTCCAGACACTTCCCTACAGAGAGGGTTCTATCAGCACTGGGTGCTGGAAACAGACCCAAGGGCAAAGGTGTCAACACCTTAAACCTCACCCCACCCCACCCTCAAGCCAAGCAGACACCAAAATGAACATATCCCTCCAACAGCTTCCAGCTTGACTTCTATCCTGATAACAATATGCCGATACTACCAGCCTTCAAGCCTAGTCTTCCCCATTATCAGCAGGAAACGTGCGTGCTGGTTTATTCTATTGGAGGTGATGTAACTTAAGACCAAGGGTTCCATATCCCATCCCTGCAGTGAGTAAACTGGAGTCAGAAGGCCATGAGGAGGCCTGTCTCTCAGCCAACAGCCTTCAAGTGGGGAAAGAAAAGTCACCATCCTCTGGAATGAGGGCCAGAGAAGGCAGAGGGGCGGTGTCCGTGGCAGTGGCAGTGGCTGCTGCTGCTTCAGACTGATTCTAAGGAAGATGTCCATTAACAGGGACAATAAACTGTGCTGGAGGAGGAACAGGGAAGGGAGCTCTGTTCCTGCCCTGCTGGGGGACTGGCAGAGGAAAGGAGGTCTTTAATGGCTCAAACCTATGCTGGGAAATAGCCACATTAACATTATAGAAATGCCCTAATTAATAAAAGCATAGAGAGCCTGATGAGAAGAGATTTTATTATTTCTACTTAAATTATCCCATTAACAACCTTTCAGAGGGGTGAAAAATCAGGTTTCCAGGAATCTAGACCTGGGCATTTCCTAAAGGAAGCACATCTGACCCAGTTTCGTGACAAAGCACCATGTGTGGAAGCATTTGTTAGCTCTGGGCACTGTTCCCGAGCACTGAAGCAGAATAAACAATCGACGGTGGATATTCTGACCTTGGATCATCAACTCAGAAGCCCACAGTCATGGGCACAGACTAAAGGCTGTTTGTAAAAGCCACGGACACATAAGTGCTAACGTACTAGAGCTAATCCGGAGGCTATCAAGTCTTCAGGCCCTGCTTATAGCATCCCTCAGGAACATCCTGGAAGGCCAGGGGATGTCAGCATCTCCATCTCAGGGGAAGCCTGAAGCCTGATGCTCAGCGTGGGTCCTTCTTGCCTTCTACCACCATCTAGTGCGGGTCAGACTGGGCCGGACTTCTCTACCTCTTGTTGATTGGCAGAGATTTTTACCCCTTTCCCTGATCCTGTAATGTGAGATTCCTTGAGGGCTCTATTGGTTTCTTGGTGAGAGAGAGGAGGATAAAGTTAGAACTTTCGAAGCCTTCTCCACGGTCTTACCTGCTAAACAAATGAATCTGGCTTTGATTATATCTTTGTAATATATATATATATATATGGGTGTGTGTGTGTGTGTGTGTGTAATTATATGTGTGTGTGTGTGTGTGTGTGTGCTTCTTGTCCTCCATGTTTTCCATGTTTTAAAACATCTAATACCTACACACCTAAAACTTGAAAACCCAAGGGAAGAATAAAATAAACTGCTTTATAATAAATAAGCCTCCCTTTTACTAATTAGACATTAATTCATAGATGACTTAAGTAGGACTCTAACAGGCCAGAGCCTGGCAAACGTGGCTTCTGCCCCCTGAGAACAAAGGGCTCAGAGGGGTTCAAACATGGCGCTGGCAGGTCCTGCCCTGCCTCCTTCCCCCTCCTTAGTGAACCATTACATCACACTCCTAAAGCTAGCCACCAAGGTCATTCTCTTATTTGGCCATTAACTCAGTTCTGAGACTGAACACCAAGGCCCCTTCCTCAGCCTGCCGAAGTCCAGCAATCAGGAATCCCTCACTGGATACCCTAATTAACAAACCCAATGATGAACCACCACCTTATCCTGATCGGCCCTCCCTTTTCTCTTGGCTAAAAGAACACCTGAAATATTTTTTTCTTTGCTGTTTCTGTACAACTCAGAAGCAGTCACCTTCACTTTTCCTGCTCAATAAAAGATCTCTTTGTGCTGAAACTTGGTGTTTGGGAGGGGTCTGTGCATAATCCAGGGTCCAGAAGGGAGCACCCCAAAGTATGCAGAAATACCTTCAACTTAAAGAGAAAATTTAAACTGTGGGGTCAGTGTTAACTGAGACAGCAATTAAGAACACCTAGGCAGGAGGAGGGAAGCATTCAGTCTGTGTAAATGCATGGGTCTGAGCCAGCTGTATCTGTATCATCATGTGCACACCTGTAATCCCAGCACTCAGGAAGACAATGCAGGAGGATCCAAGTTCAAGGCCAGCCCAGGCCATAAAGCAAGCCTGAGAACAACGTGGACTTACTCTCAAAGAAACAAAAACCAAGTTCTACAGACCAATGAGAAAAATACAGCAGGACAGAAAGGAGTGCAGGGTCATGAAGGGGAAGGTCCTAGGATTGGAACCTGCCCCTCCGGAAGGAATCTCAGAGGCTGGCAGCCCCAGTGACACAGTGGGTACGTGACCATTTGCTCATCCTACACGGACAAAACTGGAGATGCTTTGTATCACTCATGCCTGGTGGGGTGAAATTGGCGCCGTCTCTTGAAGGGTCAGTTTAGTGGGATCTAATCACAATTATCCACACATACAGCCTTCACTCCCACACAGGAATTTACCCTTAAATAAACATGAAAAGTGATAACTATGTGCTCATGAACACGTGTACACACACACACACACACACACACTTTTAATGTAATGTTTTAATTTAAAAATTAATATAAAATGTTTGAAAAGCTGAGGGCTGACAAGCTGGACAACAGCTGTGAGCTGCATGCTCGTCCATCTTCATCCCTGGTTCTCACATACACACTACCCTCTAAAAACCACCTTACTTTTTCTCATTCATAATGCATACCTGGACTTCCTGTTTTCCACTACTGTGAAAACCTCACTTGGGGATGGATCTTTTTCTCACTGCACCATCCTAAGGGTTTGGAGCATATCCCACATAACAGATGCTCAATGAAGCCTTGCTAAACCTATCTCATGGCCAACCTGAAGAAAGCTCCACAAAGTAAGAGGCCCATATGCAACATCCATCCTGAAAGGCATTTTGAATGTTTTTTTAAATAAATTGCTTAGATATTTGATTGTGTGCAGAAAAGGGCACAGAAAACTTGTACAGAAAAAAAACTTTATTCGGCACAAGCTTAAGATGAAAGATATTTAGTGAGAGCTAGCATACTTTGGAGAACTGTCTGGAGGAGTCGATTAAGGTTATGTTCCATTAATACAATCCAAGGGAACGGCCCGAATCCAGGTTTAAAAAAAAAAAAAAAAAGAAAGAAAAAGAAAAACCTTTGTTCTTGAAGCAGACACCAAGATGAGAGAGCCTACATCACCACAGAGGGCCTGTCTTTCTCGCACCAGTTAAAAGCCTTTCACATTATGCTTTCTTTAAATAAAGTTGTAAAGGAGCATATGTTGGAACAGAACTCTGAAAACGTAATTTAATGGGTGAACTCCTTTCAGCCGCACTCAGTGCAAAGAAGATTCAAGAATAATTACTTTTGACCTTTGTTTCCATTAGTTGAAAGTTCTGTGGAAAATTCTCCCATACCCCATGAGACACAGTTCTAGCCAGAGTTCCATCTGCACCAAGGTCGCCAGGGGCAAGCCCAAACAGCTGAAGGGTGATAGGGCGTGGGCAAATGACTCTTTTGAGCTGAGCCTGGTGGTGCACCATTATAAACCTAGCACTTGGGAAGCTGAGGCAGGGGGCATCATAAGTTCAAGGCCAGCCTAAGTTCCTGGGTTACGTATCATCTTAGCTAGATAGGCAGATCCTGCCTCAAAAATTAAAAATACTGTTCTAAGGCTTCTCAGTACTCCATGTATCTCCCACTCTCTCGACCTTCTATAGTCTCAAGACTCTCCAACTGTTTTCTTCTTTTTAAGTTTATTTATTTAGATTAAATGGATGTATATTTTGCCTACATGTATGTCTGGGCACCACGTGCATGACTGGTGCCTGCAAAGGCCAGGAGAAGGCATCAGACATCAGATACTGACACTGGAGTTACAGACAGTTATCAGCAGACATGTAGGTGCAGAGAATGGAACCCAGGCCCTCTGAAAGAGCAGACAATGAGTGCTCTTAGCCACTGAGGCATCTCTCCAGCTCCAGTCCTTTAAAAACTGTGTGAGCCCACCGTGCAAGAAAACAGCAGGCACTGAAACTCCTCTCCCTATTGCATTTTTCATGCCAAATATACCGAGATAATTGGGTAAAATAACTGCACAGATCCAGGGGCACTCTAAGATAAGATAAATATATACAGACCAGCACTGGATACAGCTATTTAAAATGAAAGAAGCAAGAGAAGGCTAGGAACAGTGCAGAGATGCCTGTAAGTGACAGGGGCCCATTACAGGCAAGACCATGAAAGGGCTAGATCCAGACACTTACGGTCTGGAGAGAGTAGGGTGGGAAGGAGCTGAATCCCAGTCACTTAGCTCTCCTGGGCCAAGGCAGAGCTACTCAAAGACCTCAATACCTCAAACAGTCTGCAGCCGCCATCCCATCCAGGACTTCCTAGGGAAGCAGCTTTCCTGATGAGACCTCGGGAAAGACCCACAGCTTCAAAGACAGTTGGAAAATGACCAAAGAAGCACCAGAACCCACTTACTATCCAAACTGTTTAGAAAAACTGCAGAAGAGATATATCATAAATCAAATCAACAGCACTGAGTAGTCCCAACATCCACACCGACGGTGAATGGCTGGTCTCAAATACCAGGGATGAAAGAGGCAGGGATTCACACAGTCACTCAGCCAGCTGGGCTGAAGATCGCTTTTGCAGATGTGCTGGGAATGCTAATCCTAAATCATCCGGTCTAGATGTCAAGCAACATGCAATTTCAACTCCTGGGAGGAAGCCACAGAAACAGGAAGCCTTTCGTTTCCCTTCATGACATCAGCACCATGCCATTCTGATGACCGTACCCTACCCACCCACCTCCACAGATGGCATGTCCACACAGCCTGGTCCCATATATGTCAGGAACTGTGTAGTTTCTCCTCTCTATTGGCCTGGAAAGTTGCCACAAACATCTCCATGCATCCAGGCAGGTGAGCAGAAGGTGTACAAGGGAGAGGAATACACTACTCCAAACCTCACACATAGTACAGAAATATGCTCTAAGAACAGGCCCAAGAGAGATTTACAACCTGCCATAAATTGCTTTAGTATTCTTTCTTTCTAAGGAAAAAAAGTACACCCAGATGACACCTGGGAAAACAGTTCCACTACCTGCTGGCCATGTGATTTTGGCCAGTGATACTACCACAGAGTTTCACTTTCCTAGCAGGAATGGAGACCCAAGGGCTGGAAAGATAGCTCAAAGATCACATGCCTGCACTGCTTTTGGAGAGAACCCAACTTCAGTTCCCAGAACTCATTTCAGATTCCAAAGAATTTAACATCCTCTTCCAGTCTACAAAAGCACATACACACACAGAAACACACACACACACACACACACACACACACAAATAAATAAATCTCAAAAAAAAAAGATGAAGACCCAACATGGGTTTCCTAGGATTATAGAGAGTATGTAAACAGTTTAGTTTGTGATATCCATATGGTGAGCACTGGACACGCATTGGTGCTTATAAAAGTCACTGTCTAGAGGCTTATTATTCGAAAAATCCATTCATCCTTCTTCCTGGAGTCCCAGGAAAACTACATTTCCCAGCATTACTTATGACAAAGTTAGGTCCATGTGACCAAGTCCTTGTCAGTGGATAGAAACAGAAGTAACACAGTATTCAGGCCTGGCTCCTCTAATGTGTTTTTCTAGAAGTATTTTCACAGCTGACTAGCAGGATAAGAACTGCTAGAGGCTAAAGGAGTCCTGAGGGAACAGTAGGGCTGCCAAGAGAAAAGCCAGGTTCTCAAGTCAACCTCACCTTGCAAAAAATTGTATCAGATGATCTCAACTAAGATATCTGTGTTACAGTGAGTCCAAAAATTGGGAGCTACAAAGGGAGCAACAAATGTCTCCCTGAAGATTCAGCAATTTCATGGATGTTTGTTTATGAGAAGCAGCCCAACCTGCAACCACAACAGGGCCCTGCATCTCTGGTTACTATAGACCAGAGCAATAATTTTAGGGTTGTCAGATAACAGGACTCTCCATTACATTTGAATTTCAGATAAACAACAAATATTTTAAAAGTATCAGTGAGCACGCTCATGTGATTTACACTAGCCAAATGGCTCAGTGGGTCAAAGTGCTCACCACCAAGCCTGGCAAGCTAAGTTTGAGCTGCAGAACCCACACAGTGGAGGGAGAGAGAACCAACTCCTACAAGTTGTCCTCTGACTCCCACATGCCTGTCATGGCATATATGTACATCCTTCCCCTACACTAAATAAATAAATAAATAGATAGATAAGCAAATAAATAAATGCAATAATAAAAATGTTTGTTGGTTATCTAAAATTGAGTATGACTGAATACCAAGCTTTGTTGCTTAATATATAGCATTGTATTACTTTGATTAGAAACAAACAGAACTTATAGTTACTTATTACATTGAGAGGTTTGAAAATGATGCAGCTAATTGAGTTGTGGGCCCTTCTAGGGTTGTCACTGAGAAAAGAAAGAGATTTTACTTTTATCTCTTACCGTTCTGTATTTGAACACTTCTACTGTGAACACATATTCATTTTCAGAGACGAGTCAGGCTGAGTGTGGTAGTGTACTCCTGAGGCAGAAAGACTGTAAACTTGAGATCAGGTGGAACTGCATAGTTTGATCCTGACACAAATTAAAGCGGGGGGTGTGAAGAGGAGAGGAGAGGAGAGGAGAGGAGAGGAGAGGAGAGGAGAGGAGAGGAGAGGAGAGGAGAGGAGAGGAGAGGAGAAAGGAAGGGAAGGGAAGGGAAGGGAAAGGGAAAAGGAAAAGGAAAAGGAAAGGTCAAAAAGAAAAAGGAACCATTGAGACATCAGGTCCTGACAGTGCTGACTCAGGTACCAAGGGTGCAGAGGTTTGCAGATGAAGCTGTCTTCTCTGTGTGTAGGGTGGTCAGCTCAGAGGGGTTTAACTGAAGGAGCATTTCAGCTGAGTTCAAGGTTATTCTGAAGTTACCACAAAGAAGATCCAAACTATACTGAGGCCTGCTTTGAAGATCACCAGGAGGAAGGGCACCCCACTGTGGTTCCCCTCTCCTCCATGTTCTGCTGAGGTGTACTGACTGGCCTCAAAACTCAAATCAGTGAGCCCTGCCAGTTTCCCCAGAGTCTGCTGTGTCCATAGTCCCTCTTCCCCCTCAAGGAGATTTCCCCAACTTCTTCCTAGTAATCTAACCAGCCACAGGGAGCACAGTGCCCCGAGACCTAGTGTGACTGGGTCCTTTCTTACCTAGATGGAGACTCTTTGGAGAGTAAACAGCAGGAAGATGCTGCAACTATCCACAGAACTCTCTCTTCACACAGCGTTTTTCCTTTGGTAAACACGAATACATGTAATACCTGCATAACTGAAAAGTGGCCTTCCTGTTAATCATGGTAAACATTGTGCAATTTTCTACTCCTTTGGAACAACATCAAAAGGGAATGAAGGAACAAGGTGAGTAACACTCATAGTCTAAGGGGTGGGGAGTAAAGCTACAACGACAATGAGTGACAGCATGGGAGGTGGGGGAGCGGGGTACCTGGAGCCAGGCCGCATTCTGGCCTGCGGAAGGACTGCAGCATCTGAGATCTTGGCGGATCTTGCAGATCCCCATTTGAGACCCAGAGAAGAAGGCCCATGCTCTGGGAGCCAGCAGTGAAATGCACAACTTGATGGGGACAACTATTTAACATCCTGTCTTCAGGGCAACTGGACCCAAGACCCTTCTTGGGGGTGCTGTCCATGTGACCACTGAACCCCTACTCCTTTCTCCTGTATTAAGAGGATTGGGTTTCCCGGGAATGGGGGCACCAAGGATAACACAATGTTTTGTTAATTTCAAACAAATTTCCTTTTAGTAAAAGTATTGCATGGTACATATTTATACTAAAAACAATTTGAGTCTATATGAAGCTCAAATTTTAACTGGGTACCCATAGTTCAATTTGTTAAACCTGACAATCCTATTAATGAACAGGAGATTGGCAGGCATAAGGCCGTGCACCTTCACAGACATCTGAAGTACAATAAATGTCATTTATCTTATTCCTTTCAGGCGTCAGGAGTCGCTGAGGTGGGCTCCCTGTTTTTATTCCTGACTTGTTTAACATTTAAGTCTATCAAATTCCTTTTCAGGAGCAGTTTGGTTTTTCTGTTGCCAACACAGTTTCCCCCTCTTTAGCTTCTTACAGCTGCCTTTATTCTGTAGCTCAAATGCGTCCTTCACTAGGTGACGCAATCGTTTGTTTCGGTTGCTTCATTACTCATGCTTCTTAGTCTATCTGGAACTTGATACGAAGTGAGGACCAGCTGTGGTCTTCTTACCAGTTAATAAGTTGTAGACCACTTACTGAATAACTCTCCATTTCCCTCAAAGTGACTTGAGGCCACGTTCACATCTACACAAATACTGTAAGTTACTCTCAGCTGGCTGTCCCTTCCACATGCCTATGGTTCCTCGTGTTGAACTCCTTCAGACACTGTAGCTTTAGACATGACATCATTATTCTTCAATATCCAAGAGTCAAGAGTATCCAACATTGCTCCAACAATAGAAAAAAAAAAATTCCCTGTTCTCATCTTAACATCCAACACTTGCCAGAGTCAACAGAACACTAATGATACATATAATCTTAAATTTCCCAATACTCACAACTAAGAGTAAAAAGTAAATAGATATAAATTAATCTCAATGGTATATTTCATTTAATCCAACATGCCTAAATGTATTGCATTTCAACCTGTAATCGATCTTTCTAAATTGCGAAATATCCCACATTCTTTCTATCGTGTCATGTCTTCACATTCCATTGTCTCCTTCGAACTTACAAAGCACCTCCACCCAAACCAGCCACAGGCCGAGCGTTCCGCCACCGTATGTGGCCCAATGGCTGCTGGATTAGCTGACGCAGGTCTACGCAAGCCACAGAAGGACCTTCCACAAACATTACACAACCCAAACTGTGCAGCACAGAGAAGTTTTCACATTAAAATCTCAACCTCGCCCAAAGCATTCTATCTCTATAAATACCTGCCTGAAATGTGAGGAAAGTGGGGAAACTTGAGAAAATCTATAGGTCCAAATAATCTCTTCGCGCTCCAGTCCTAAGTAATCCAGTGAAGATGTGGGAGTCCAGAACGTTCTGTAACAGTCTTCTGTGAGGAAGGGCTCCTACTCTGACAGTGACATCAGGAACAGAAATTAAAATGTGAGAATCATCAGTCTATGGGAGAAACGGTTTGCGCTTCATTTTACTTCAATGCTTTCCTCCCAGCAGGGTTCTCACCAAGGATAAAGCTAGAGATGGACTGATATCACAGAGTAAAACCAGCTCAGCGATCTGCTAGGAGACTCTCACTCTCTCTTATTTTGTGGTGAATTATTCAGCTTCACAAATACCTTTCTTATTTCATTAGAATGGCATTTCTACTAGTCAACATAATAATCTTTGGGACTGGCCAACAGACATATAATACGGAACATTTTGTGTGAAAAAGTACAAACTATTTCTGCTCTGGGGGGGGGGGGAAACTATCCAACATGAGGTGTAGACTCAATCTGAAATACTTAAAGATGTCATCACAAAGCTTAGGGTAGGGAGTTAGGACGGGGAAAGCCAGGACAGACGCTGTGGAGATGCTCCTGTTCCATCCTGTCTACGGGCTGAGTCATCAGAAGCAAAGTCCCCTTCCCTGTCTCTCAGCTCCACCGGCTCCAAGGCGAGAGGTGCGTCTGATTGGAATCTTCCAAACTGCAGCCATTCATGTACCAAGTCAGGAAATTTCCAAACCGCAGCCATTCGTGTAACAAAGTCATGAAATTGCCCCACATCCTTCCTACACCCCGAGTCAGCAAACAGTTTACTATAAAGATCCAGAAAGTAGAAAGTTCCAGTTTGTACGTTAGACAATCTTTATTCTCAACTCTGCTAGTAAAGCACAAAATCATCCATGGACAACATATAAACAAATGAGAAGCGGTGTTCTAATAAAACTTTATTTATAATAAAAGGGGCAGTGGGCCAGATTTGAACCTCAGGTCATAGTTTTCTGAACCCTCTCTATTCTATTTTTACATAATACTTACTATTAAATTGATCCAGTTTGTTATTTGATGTTGGTATTTTAATGGAAACTATTATTTGCCAGAAGACGGTATTCAGAAAGACAAATATAAATAGCATTTTAACTACCGCGTACCGCCGCAATCATCCTATGTAACTACACTGTTGAGAAATGCTATTTGTAGTGACCTGCAGGGGTCAGGATTCTAGGATGTTCTCCCCTAAGATTCTTTCTCAAAAGAAAAGAATACAAGAAAGATTCCCCTGCTCTTCTAAAGATGCACCCTGAAACACTGAGAGGGAACCTGAAACAGTATCTGAAAACTGGTTCAAAAAACTCTAGCAAGCAAACTAGATGGGTGGGGAGGGGAGACGGACGAAACAAAACGTGTCTAGGAGCTGACAGCTACAGAATTTGGAGATTTTACTGTGTGTTTAAGATATCTGTAATTTTTAAAGGTTAACGAGAGATAATCACACCAAAGTATAGCATGAGAGCAAGAGTTTAGGATGAGAAGAGTCAAGGGGAAAGTTGAAAAACAAAGCCAGAAGAGTAGGGAAAGCAAAGCCAATAGCCTTCCATTCCACAGGACACTTCGCAGGCCCTGGCAGCCACTCAACACAGGAAAGTCAGCCAAAGAACAAAGGCCTTGGTGAGCAGCTCTGCCAGCTAGACTTTTACACCCAGGGTCGAGCTCCCGGGAGGCCTGGTCAAAGCCTGAGGCTGTGCACAAAGCTACAAGGTACACCCCAAGAGCTAGCACACCCGCCCGCCATGGCCTGATAGGCAGCAGAGCTGCCTGGAACTGACAGCCAGGCAACCTTGAACTCCACTGTGCTCCCAAGCTGCACATCTCCCTTTAAACAATTCCAAAGGAGGCTCGGAGCCAAAGCTGGAGAACAAAGCTGTTCAGTGTGCTAGAAATGGGTCAGTTTAATTTCATTGTCTAAACATACTGGAACTGAAGCAGGAATAAAAAGTAGCAAATGCATAAATTAGCAAACTGAACCCTACCGTGAGGCTGGCCGCCAGTCTGCCATTGAGATAACCGGGCCTGCAGCCTCCAGCTGCTTTGCCAAAATATCAAGGACCACAGGAAAGCAGAGGCTCAAGCCATT
The DNA here is from genome assembly GCA_026225945.1 of Cricetomys ansorgei. NCBI lineage: Eukaryota > Metazoa > Chordata > Mammalia > Rodentia > Nesomyidae > Cricetomys > Cricetomys ansorgei. Next base: position 18,161,833 of record JAMJFZ010001133.1, read on the forward strand.
GTCCCTAGTGGAGTCAAGACACTAAAGTGCCCCCAGGAAGACAAAGCTGGCAACTGGGTCAGACCTTCTGGGTCAGCGGTTCACTGCACCGGGCTTCTTGTCTTTGTGTTAGCAGACTCACAGGAGTCTATAGGGACTGGGACTCTTAGGTGTAACAAAGACAGGGAACACAGAGACAGTGGGTCACTTGTTCTCGTCGCTCACAGGAAAAGAAGAGAAAAAGGCTTTTAGATCTTTCAGGTTTAAAAAAGAAAAAAGCAAAATATATTAAGAAAGCAGAGCTACTTGGCCTGTGACTCCTTCCCTGGAAGTTCACTCATGCTGTTCTGGCTTCCTTGTGGCTGTATTCAAAGAGCCACACCTATCACCTCCCTAAGCACAGCCAAGCTTAGGGCTGATGCCACATGGGGGAACCTGGGGCCAAGGACATCCCTGAGCCCCAGGAGCTACAAATTTTCAACTCGAAGTTGGAGATAGGAAAAGAGAAAAGAAGCATTTCAGACCCATTTTGTCAAAGAATGCTCAGGAAATCAAGAGATGGCAAGAGGAATGTGGACACATCCCATGTCCCATTCGGCCCCTGGTACCCTGTAACATCTCCTGGGACAGTGGCTCATGGAAGCTTGTGGATGAGAGTCTCACACATGCAAGCAGTTCTAAAACCAGATGCAAGAAGCTGTCTCTATGAGAAATCAAGGAATATGGCTCAGAGAAAGAATTCACCAAACCTCCTGAATCCCTTTGAGAGATCAATGCAACCAGAGAAAGAACATAGCATCAGAAAAATATATATATATAAATAAAAACTCCAGGTAATTTTTAATATGGAAAAAATGTGGAAAGTCGGATGACACTGGAAGCAGGCCTTACTATCGTCCTGGGAACAGAGAAGTTGAGGTGGTGTCTTTTCCTACAGATATTTATGTAAATATGGCAAGGACCAGCAGACTCCAGGCCCAAGTGACACTTCCTGCCACCCTCAGCCTTAACATCCCCAGGCTCTTCACATGTCCACTGACCACATCCCGTATCGTCTTTAACAGATCAGTTTTTCTGCCTGGAAACTCACAGATGGGAAAAAGGAGCCCTAGATTAGACTGCCTTTGAAAACTCACCCATCGTATAATAAATGTTAAAACTGTTTACTAACAGGTCCTATTATGGCTTTCATACAAACATTCCTAGGGAAAGGGGAAACATATTTTACACGGGAACCTCATAAATAATGCAAAAGGTCTAATTTACCATAATCACATCTGACATTTATCTCTAGTCGATAATGTATTGGGCACATGCGTCATTTTATATAGATGCAATTTCAGGGCAGCAGGGGAGCATCCGTGCTGGGAATTGAGTAAATTCCACTGCCCCTTGAACCTATGTGCAAAAATCGCCATCTCCAAAGACGTTCACCTAGGCAAAGGATGGAAATGTCATTATTTTCTAGGTGAAATTAAGTGGGAAATTACAGAAAATGCAATTTAGATGAGAAATTTTTTTTCGAGACATAAATATTCATAACTTGCAAACTGACAAAGCCCTGCAGATACCATAGGAACCATGTTGTAAGAAGAGCTGATTCCTCCAGATTCCATTTGTCAGTGACAAGATAATTTTCATAGCAACAAATTAACATCTCAAAGAGAACTGGGAAGGCTGTGGTGTGTGGGCAGGAGGCAAGCTGGGGTCTAGCAAAGGCGTTCCACACTCAAGTTTTTATTTCACAACTTTCCTAGGAAGACTCACCCATCAGATGCCCCTCTCAAGAGATCAGTACTCTCCCAGCCTGAAGAATTTTCTACAGCCTGGTTCTTATTCTGAGTCAGACTTCGACCAACTTTTAAATCATCATGTAATATAATGTCTTCCTTACAATCCTGAAATGAAACTCAGCTACATCTGCATGTTAAAAATAATAATAGGCCCAGTCTATAATATAAAGGGAGTTCAAGACAAATGGCTTATAATAAAGCCATATGTATTTCAGTAGGTCGATGCCTAAGCATAACTACATTAAAAGCATATTGAGGGCTCCAGAGGTGGCTCACTAGGTCAGATTGCTTGCTATGAAAACGTAAGGACCTGAGATTGGATCCCCAGCACCCAATTAAAATCCATACATAGAGGTGTTCTCCTATAATCTCAGTATTGGGGCATACAGAGACAGAGAGTTCCCGGAGCTTACTGGCCAGCCAGCCTAGCCAAACCAGGCCAGCGAGAGATTATGTCTCAAAAAATAAGGTGGAGAGTGATCAAGGAAGACAATGGAGAGCAACCAGTGGTCTATGCCACACACCCGCACACACACGTATAACCATGTACATGCAATATATTACACACCCACAAATAATACTTTTTCAAAGTTAAAAAGGCACAGTGAAACACAACTGGTATTTCTACATAGAAAGTTCAAAAGGTACACAGACACCATGTCTTAAATGGGTGTGTGCGAATGTGGCCTTCAATGACGTCACTCCTCCAAAACACTGAGTGACTTTAGGGCATACAGCAGACGTGCTAACTTAAGGGTATACGGCAGACGTGCTCCTGGGAAACTCTGTACTTACAAGTGCATGTTTAGGTTAGAGTTCTAGGCTTAGCTGACCAACTGTGGATTTTTCTTCTGCCTAGAGTTCCAACAGGGTATGTGATGCCCACAGGAAGAGTAGGACTCCTCCAAAAGCAGGACTGATTGGCATATTGAAGGGTGCCTGTTATGGCTGAGCCCTGCACCCCCAGGGCCATCAGTGTCTGCCAAACATGTGACAGCACAAGTCAGCATCACACAGATGTAAAGGAAGACATCACTCCCACCCCCTTCCTCCTGACACTAAGATCCAACAGCAGTCATCCAGAAGCTCTCTCTGCTCACTAACTCCACTCTCTTGGGAAAGGAGCTATGAACTCCTTACCCTTGCTGCCCACAAACATGGGGGCAATGGGAATAGCAACTTTGCAAGGCTGTGAGTGGCAAATACGTTCATCTTTGTAAAAGTTCCAACCACAAGCATGAGCCATCAGTGAAGTCTAGATTATATGACACTTATGTCTACAATAGCATCCCTGTGCCAGTCTCTCTTTGAGCTAAAACCTAATTCAAAGAAGCCAACAGGAAAGTAGCATAGAGATGGGATAGAGAATTCAGATTCACCAGTGGTCTAAGAACAACAGAGGAAGAAATCAACAGAGCTCAAGAGGTATACTATAGAACTTGGGCTTAACCTTCATGAGTAGTGTCCCAATAGGCATGTGCACATTAGGCAACTTTTCCTAAATGATTTTAATTCCAACTAAGGTTTAGGAGCAGCCTGCAGTAAGTGACATGGCATCATCATTGGAATATGGGGGTTGGGGGGGGAGTAACCTGGTCAGATGTACTTTGTTAACTCATCAACCTGACAGCCATGTAAACAATGGGTCAGAAAAGGTACAGCCAGCAAAAGGAAGAGCATTTAGGAAATTGATTTGGTAACCCTGCTTGCCAAATATGTAAGTGGAGCGTGTGCTGCTATAGTCTGAATGTGTCCTTTGAAATCCAGGTGCTAAAACACAAAGGCCAGGGCAATGACATTGAGAAGCAGGGTCTTTAAGAGGTTTGTAAATCATGGCAGGGGAGCTCTAGTGATGAGATTAAGGCCTTACATATGCTTCCAAGCGGGTGGGCTCCTGCTCCTCTATTGTTTTCTGCCTTGTGACAACACTGGAGCCTCACTGTCTGTGAGGAAGTAGCCTTTAGCAAACACTGAACCTGTTGACATGGTGGTTTCCTGGCCCCTGGAACTGTGAGCAATACATTTCTCTTCTTTACAAGTTACTCAGCCTCTTGCACTCTGTTGTAGCAGTACAAGTGGACAAATACAGGCCCACCCCTGTAGTAGCCACAAGGAGAGGAAAGGATACCAGAAAGAATATTTCAGAGAAAATAATGAACAGATATGGAGGTCAGAGAGGAGCAGGGACGAGAAATAGTAAGGGTTTTCTAACTTGGATTATTAGAAAGGGGCATACCCTTGCGACTCCTCAACTGTGAGGCTAAAGGCTGGGAGTCAGGTTGGAAGAACCCGGGATTCCAATAACGTGAGGAAACCAAGACATAGAGAGGACACCACCTACTTCCCACCGATACCTAGTCCATAAATGGGGGACTAGATTAAAGCCCCTCGGGGATGCTACGTGCCAATGCTCAACGTCTCACTCTGATTTGGCCTTGAAAGAGAACCCTGTCTACAACATGTCTGCTCACATAAGGGGACCCTCCTGATAGCAGCATTGCCTAGTGGTCCTCAGGGGAGCTCTGAGGCACATAATTGAGGTTAAACAGCAACTAACTGGTCCAAGACTGGTCCACGCATCAGGTTAGGTACTCCACTTCCTCATCTGAAGCTATGCCTGCTTAGGGCTGTTGTGTAGATTAAATTGTCTTAGAAAAGATTTCACATAGAGTAACATTTAATCTTTTAATCCATCAGCATGACTGCTTTAGCAAAGAATGACATTGGAAAGTCTGTGTGATGACATTTGACCTCCCATCTGGCAGCAGGGCTGTGTAGCAGTCAATTCTCTACAATCTTTTACCCTCTGTTTAGGGAAGGAGAAAGGAAAGATAGAAAGAAATCTTAACTGCTTTCATAAGCAGCCTTAATACGGAAAGAAAAAAAGGTAGAAAACTTTACAGCCTCTTTTTAGGCTGTTCTAAGCTTGAATCTCTCCAACCTTTGTTCTCACACTAACTAATGACAGCAACTAACCAACGAACCACCAACCAATCCCCACCCTGATTCTCAGGGCTTCAGGCCTTTTATGTCCTAAGCCAAAAGTTCCCATAAACCCATGTGGCATGCAATCTTAAACACAAACTACAGTTGCCAGAATGACTGCAGCTAACCAAATTATAGCCACCTGAATCAAGCATTCCAATTCCAACTCATAACGGTCTATCATACCTGGAGTGGTAACACAAATCTAAACCAAATACCATTTTGCTTTTTTAAAGAAACTAAAATAACAAAAACTTCCAAGTGTTCCTCTACATGGCTGCTCTAGGATAGATAGAAAGAATATTAGTACACATCCTTAATCCCAATGTAACACACACCTTTAATCCCAGCTCTCAGGATGTAAAAGGAAACAGTCAGTTCAGAAATAGGTCACAGTTCTCAGTTCAAGATTCTCAGTTCATGGTTCTTGGTTCAGAGTTTAGAGAGAAGCAGTAGAGATTGAGAGAATGGAAGGAGATTGAATTAGCAAAGAATAAACTGTCCTCTGCCATGAACCAACGAAAATAAATAAATAAATAAATCGGTGCATAAATCTACATTTACAATTCCAGGCAAGCGAGGGGCAGGTACTGTTTGGGTGTTTGCTATAGCTATGTTATCTCATGCTCCTGTAGGGGACACAGGAAAAGGCCTTGTTGATTCCAGAGAAAGCAGGCTGTGGACAAGGTGTTGGCTACAACAGGTGATTCACACAAAGGCAAATAAAACCTGTGCAGCTTGCTGTCTCTCACTGGGGAACTGTACAGCTTCTGACCACATGGGAGCAGCAGCAGGAGCCCTTCACCTCAGTAGTTGTGGCCACGGAGACTGAGGGCAAGGCAGCAGAAACTCTGAAAGCAGGCTCTGCCTCACCACATGACTGGGAATTGTCATTTTACTGGCTGGAGTTTTGTGCTATGACTGGCAAGATGGAGCCCAATAATGATAATCTTTCAAGGCCCTTAACAGAGGACTGACGTGAGGATTGAGACTGAAGCACGTAGCGGAGGGCCTGGCCAACATCACATGCTGAAGAAACACTAGGAGAGGCAGCTGAAGAGCAGCTGTATAGTCTAAAGGGCTAGGACAAATCACTGTTGCACTGCCCGACATTCTGACACTCCTACTCCCTATGGTGGGTAGCCTGTAACAACCAGACTCTCTGAGAGCTGAGCCATGGAGCCAGCTCAGTCAAAGGCTTCATGCCGGCTACAGCAGCACCGGGGCATGTGACATAACCACTAGACAGACATGTACACCCAGACACACACATACGTCTCGGGTATGAGAGGAATCAAATGAACCGAGGCTGTTTCACATCTCTCCTGCTCACTCCTCACTCACAGGATGTGCTCATTACTTGTCTGGTTGCTGTAACAAATGCCTGACAAGAGCAACTTAAGGAAAGGAAGGGTCTACTTCAGCTCGCAGTTTTAGGGTACAATCTGCCATGCTGGGAAGGTGTAGGATCGTGAAGCAGCTGGCCACACTGAATCCACAATCAAAAGCAGAGCACAATGAATACTGAGGTCCAGCTCCCTTTCTCCTTCACCTACGGTTACGGTGAGTCTTGCCACAGCTAGCCTAATCTAAATAATCACTCACAGGCATGCCCGGAGGCTTGATTCTTAGAAAATGCTAGATTCTGTCAAGTTGACAATCAATCTTCAACATCAGTGGGTTGGGGGTGTGGATGGGGTTGGGGATGGGGCAGCAACAGACTCAGACTCACAGAAAAGTCATTTACCTAAGGTCCTGGAAACCACTGAGACCTGAAGCTCCAATACTCAAAATCACTGCTCTCTGTGGATGCTGCTTTTATGTCACTGGCTTTTACACATCCCAGGAATCTGTTGGACATCACTGCAATTTCCACATACCTCCAAAGAATAAGACATAGTTTATCCTCTCTCTGCCTCAGTCACATGTCACTGTCCGCATGTGACATGCAGGATTTCTAGTGTCGACACCAGCAGCAGAAGAAATGAGCACCGCCAGTAACTGAGTATTTCCCCTCTGGCACATTCACCACCACGGAGATGCATGATTGTCAAAACATATCATTTGTGTTAAAAAGAAAAGTCTTCCCCCTACACCCCCAGAGTCTTTAAAGGAACTTTCTGGAAGTGGGAAGAAGAAGGACCACCCACTCTTGAATTCTTGATGCTTCTGACTGACAGAGAATTTTTTGAAAGAAAAGAAAAATCACTGTGCCCCAGGTTCACCATCCTCGTGTCACAGACATGCTAAAGAGAACTTTCAGAGGGAATGTGGATGTGGTAGAAGGCATCAGATAGACCCCAAAAGAATCCAGGCCTCCCACAACTACCCAAGTCAACGTGTCCTTGAACTCTCTACTCCCAAGTCTATTCCCGAGTCTAGGTCCACTCTCAGCACCCACAATAGCTAACTCTCAGGGAAATAGTCTCTGTGACATGGCTGGCCTCCAACTATATCTCATTTCTATCTTTACAACAATGGGTATCATTAGGAGGCAAAGGCTTGGAGAAGTTACATAACTTGCCCCAACTCAAATGGCTGCGATACTTAAGTCCGGTTCTGCCCACTCCCAAACCGAATACTCCCAGGGCAGAATGTTCATGCAAGTGGCATCTGCCACTTGCCTTGTCTGATATTAGGCATGCTCATGAGCAGAAAGGGTGTTGTCAAACTCTGCATGCTGGGTCAATTCAATGTGAAAATACAAAAAACAGTTCTCACCTTCCAAGGCATTCCCTGGATAGCAGACTACAAAGGCCCCTGAACAGTCTGGTTCATCATGGTTATAAACAGAAACACTGAGTATCATGATGATGGCAATGGTGCTGATGGCATTGAGAGAAAAAGAAATTAGCTCACTAAGTATAGCTACAAGGCAAACAATGCTCATTTTAAAATCATTAATGTAATGCCTTCTTCCATCATGGGAAGCTATTGAAGGTTGCACATGTGTCCTGGAACTGACCCTGCTAAAAATCAAGGGTCACAGTGATGTGAGGTTTAAGTCTATAGATTTGGGGAAAGAAGAAAGTTACATCTGTGCATATAACAAAATGGCATGCCCCTCACCTAAGCCCTGCTATGAGCTCCCATCAGTGAGTCCAAAGTGTGTGCCACCCCTCTTTTACCTTCTGTGTAGGACACCAAGTTGAAGAAATACCATTCTTTCTGAGTACTTCACCTTACCGGCCGCTTTGAAAGTAAGTTCTCCTGTATAATAGCGTCACCTCAATAAGAAGTCCTGGGGCGATGGTCAAAATTACTGTACCCCATCCATGAATAACTTATATGGTGAAATCCTTACCCTGAGGTTATGGGTAGTAGGAGGAAGAGCCTTTTAATGGTTAGTCCCATCATGGTGGCAGAGCCCTCAGGAACTGGATATTGCCCTTATAAAAGAGGCCCCAGAGCACTAGCTTGGTCCTTCTTCCACATAAAACCACAGCCAGGAAACCTCATCTATGAATCTATAAGGAGATGTCACCAGATACAAACCTGTTGATTCCTTAGACTTCAGACCCCCAAACCTATGAGAAATGCAATTCAGTTGTGTATAAGTTACTCAGCTTCTGGTAGCTTATCATAGCATCCCAAATGAACTAAGCAACTGAGAACAGATCATTGTGAGGATGTATTTTTACAAATGAAGATTAAAAACAAATATATGATTCATTGACCTTAATTTTAAAACCATTAATAATTTTAAATGAATCCAAACACAGGTCCTTCTAAGGACAGGACTTATGTGACTCTGTAGGCCACACTCCTATGAAGCTGGCTCTGATTGTGTCAAACTCATTAAAATTCATGAAGGTATCAGGCAGGATCTCCTCTTGTCGATTTGTTTTAAATATCTATATTTTTAATGCCCAAACTATTTCAAAATCAGAGACACAGCACACTGGATGTAGCTTCATGAAAAAGCAGTTCCTTAATCCTTTGGGTGTGACTACACAAAACAAACAAGACTCAGCATTAGGTCCCCTAGGGGGAACAAGTCCAACACTGAGGTGAACCAGTCAGTACCCTGGCTAAGTAGAGATGGAAAGGTCAGAACTTACAATCCATAATTCCAAGAATTCCTTCCACAAATGTGAGCCCTCATTTCATTCATAACAAAGGTTAGTTAATCTTGTAAAATTTATATATACATATAAATGTATAAATGTATACACACACACACACACACACACACACACACACACACACACACGCAGAATCTCACCCAAGGTTCAAGCACTAGTGCCTCACTTCTGACTTGGGCTGAAGCATTGTGGGAAGGGTGGAGAACATTCTGCTGACTTATTAAAACCAGTCAAAGACTGAACCCAGTTGAGTTGCTGGAGGACAAATTCCACAAACTGTGTCAGAGTGGCCTGCCAAATACAAAAATAGTGGCATTCTACATTCAACAGGATTTGGCTGCTAATAGCACCATTAATGTGACTTTACTGAGAAATAATTAACTAGCTATTTTGGAAGTCTGGGATCTGTGGGTCTTTACAGAAGGGCCTGTGGTCATTATCTGTGACCTAGAAAAGCCATAGACTACCCTCACCAAGGAACCAGGAGAAAAATCATAACTTTGGACCAACTGCCTAGCAGGAAGCCCAGCAATCATGGCCTCCCATCTGCTTCCAAGGGCAGTAGAAACCCAATAGTCTGGTCATAGTCCAAGGAGTCTATTCCAGGGGAATGTCGACTCTGATGTCACAGATTACTATAATCCAATGACATTCCTGAGACACGATACACACAGTATCCACCCTGAGAATGCAACTCTAATCATCAATGGAGGATTAACAGACCTGAAAGTGGCCTGTGTTGCTGTCCTTGGTGCTGAACAGCAGCTGTTCTCGGCATTGTTTCTCTGAGGTCGTTCTGGTACAGCTTCTCCTGCTGTTCAGTTCATTTCATCTTTTCTAGTTCGATCAAAGTATATGCAGTGGCAGAGGAGACAGACATAGCACCACCATGACCATAACAATCTACAACAAGGATTTCTGTATACAAGTATCTTGTGCCACACATACACAGATGCCCCTTACAGTTTTCTTCTGAATGGCTAGTTGGGGAAGAACATGCCTAATGCTATGCCTGCAGATCTAACAGGTACTTAGGAGTTTAATTTTGTCTGTTTGGAATGTCTAGAGCCCTGCATCCCTATGAGGCGAACATCAGGTCATCCTTAAACATGGCCTCACCTAGGAAGCCCTTCCTGGATGTCTTATGTTCATTCTAGGAAGAAAACTTGTTATGCCTTCTCCCACTGCCAACACACACTCCAGCCCTAAAGTGGAGGGCTTATGTATGTCTGCTTCCTTGATTCTGACAGGTGAACCTTAAGGAAAGGGTCTGTATTCTTGTAACATTAAGAACACAAGTGTAGTATTCAATCATTTCTATTGTCAAAGCTTCAAAATCTCTGCCACACATTTTTACTCAGTTCTTACAGAGACAGCACAAGAGGAGGACTTAGTAATTCAATATTCAACTGACTGAGTGATGTTTTCTTTCCCATCCTCTGAGACAACCCGGAGAGCCAACTGATCTCTCCAGAAACAGACGGAGTCATTGGCGGTGGAAAGCTATGATGCCAAGCCACTTGCCCAAGGTCAGCTCACCCATCAGCAATAATGTGAAGGTGGAATAGATTCTCCAACCCAGACCTTTGAGAACCATTACACCTGGAGTGCTCCTGGGAGCAGTGAGAGAAGGGCATCCAATTGCTGACAAGTTATAAGATTCCTAGCAGGCTGTAGAAAGGGTAACCATAGTGTCCTTGCCAGAAAAAGGCAGATCAGGCCTTACAGAACACTGAGCCAGCCTTTACCTCCCTCTCTCTCCTCACTAGGCTCAGGGCAGGATCATGCTCACACTTGGGGGTCAAACTCTAACAAAGGAGATAGGAATGAGCAGACCCTGTGGGCCTGCAAGACCAGGGCAGCTGTAAGTCAGCATTTGGGTTGGAACTCCAATTTTAAAGGCTCATTCCCTTTTAATTCTCCTACTTTATTTTAATATTAACTCAGTTAACTTTCTTCCTTCAGAAAGCATAGGAAAGGAGAGAGATCATAAATCCAGATACAGGAGAGAACACATTAAAAATGCAGTTCTATTATCTTAAAACTGGAGATGTAATTACAGCAGTCATGTAATATGAAGAGAAATTACTGGAAAAATATTTTAAGGGCCTGGATAAAAAGAGGAAAAGGCCTATACTATTCATTCTCTAATACACATAGAAAGAAAGAAAAAAATATGCCTTCAGATCTTTCAAATACCTCCCCATTGCCCCCTAAATTATCATTCCCACTCAGCTCTTCTGTTCCACATGAATAATTTACAACAGTGCACAGTAACCGAATTCCTTCTTTTCCTCACCGGAGAAGCATATGCCTTGGGAGGGTGAGGAATTCACAACCAGATTCATCCAAATTACCTGTGTCCTTTGGGATGTGCAAAGAGCACATCCTCCTGTTGTATTTACTGTTCACTCTGAGAATTTAGGCAAACAAAGTGAGATGCCATAGTAGCAAGTCATCATGAAAGCACATTCATTCAACAAGCTCCCAAAGGCCCCTGCTTTATGCCAGGTGCAATGCCCTCATGGTCTTCAGGCGAAAGACACAGATCAAAGACAGGCAGGGCCATGGAAGGAAGTGAGTGATGGAATCCAGCTGGTTTGCATCATGACAGAGGACGCCACAGAGAGCCTGAGGGGCCACCAGGACTCTAAGTAGTCTTGGGAACACAATACAGCCTCGGGGGAAGTCATGTATAAGCCAGAGGCTGGATAACAGCTATTGAGTTTGTGAAGGGTATTATAGGAGGAAGGAACAGCACAGAATATACACCAGAGTAACCAGAAGATCAGGGATCCAATGAAAGACTCTCAAACTCTGACCTGCAAGACAAACCTACTCCGATACATTTGTATTTGTAAATAGTTTCATTACAACACAGCCATATCCAAATTTTTTCAATTGAGTAATTGGAACAAAGACCCTTTGGTTCACAAAACCCGAAATATTTATTTATCTTGCTCTTCAAAGAGAGGGTTTGTTAATCCCTGGTCTAGAAGGATCTATAGAAAACTATGTGCATGAGTAAATACCACTTGCCATTTGATGCCCTGTTACTGACTCTACAGTTCCAAAGCCACATCTCCAGAAGTATACTGAAGGCAAATTAAAATTTTGGGTGCTAAGTTTGGGAAATGCCAGGTAAAGTTAAACAGAGTCCTTTTTCAGACTTCTCAGAGCCGTTAGTACATGAAAATATAATTTTCAGGGTAGGGGATCTAGAAGGTAGGAATTCCCAAGTGTAACTGCTTTAAAATACCCTTTTTGTGTATGTGAGGGGTAGGAACCCCCTCTGTGAAAGGGTCATTTGACTCTCTAACATAAGTTCTTCTGTGTTTTATAGAGCTCATGCTTTAGGATAAAACACAGCATGGGAATGTCTGGACTCCGCACCACTAAGAGCTGAATTTGACAGTCATGGAAAATATGAAAATCATGATCTTGTAGTTCTGACCTTGGTTGCCCATTGTTCACCTTCCAAATAGGCAGACTCATCACTTCCAATCAATAGAAAAGTCCCATGCTAAATAGTAGCATCCACTGGTAGCATACACATACTTTCTGCTGCAAGACCCTAAACTCCAGCCCTGGCACCTGGGGGATGAGGTCTCTCCATTCTGGGTTACTCTGCCTAACCAGACATCAGTAACTCAGCAGTCCTCAGCATGATTAGAGGTGGGTAGGGTCTCAGCTCAGAACATTGCTTACAGAGACAAACTCTGAGGTGTTTGGCTAGGAACTCCAGGAAGCCCTAAAATCCAAATCACAGATAAAACCTTCCTGGTTTGTTCAGTTGCTACTCTGAAATGACATGAGCCAGGAAAGACTGTGAACTCAAGAAGTCTGTTTTCAAAGATGGACTCAACTGTCCATCAAGCCTAATAACAGCCCATGTATACCACAGAGGGCTTCCTTGTGGGATAGCACATTTCACATGAGCACCAGCCACAAGGGAAAGGAAAATCGACCAGGGTTGCACTAACAACTATCCATGCTTCTCAATGGGGTTGATAAATATCCTAACCTCTTAAAGCCAGTGCTAGGCACAGCTGGGATGGAAATCCAGACTTGGAGACTCCAGGCTTGTGAGCTGAAAAAATTACCCCGACTCTTTAGACCACATTGTGCAACCATAATTTGGGGGAAGAGATGTTGCAGAAATTTATTTCTAGTTCTGTTTTAAATGGTTGCTTTGTACATTGTTGGGGGAAGGCATTTGTATTGTCTGCAATTGTTGGCTTTATGTAAAAGATGTTTGATTCCTCATGATTTGCACATGCTCACTGCTCTCTGGCAGAGCCATTATAAATGAAATACCTAAGGAGCTTCTGCGTCAATAAAAACCTGAGATCAGACAACTGGAGTTCCGCTGTCTAGCATGGTACCTGTCATGACAGGTGGCTCCCTATGCTGATGTCTCACAGGGTTTCAGATATGAAACTGTCTGTCTTTATTGCTGAGCTACCCAGAAGCATACTGTTTCAAAGAGATCATAAGACCTCTGCACAGATCACAGTATAGAGAATATCTGTAGGAAGTAGCGATATTAAAGAAAAAAGTGCCTACACAGGCTGACTCTGCAGCCATGAAAGAGTCAATACCTGTCCTCAAAGACTCTCCTCGTGCATCAAATGGTCTGATGAGACCTTAGGCTCCCATCTTTTTCCAGCTAGCCTGACTCTGGTTGATTGAAAACAGAATAAGTGTTCCCCACACTCATACTGACAGGTACTTGCACTCAGACTACGCTTTGAATTTGACTCTTGACAATCCCATCTCATCTATAATGGCTACCACAGGGACATGGTGACTCCTGACAATCCCATCTCATCTACAATGGCTACCACAGGGACATGGTGACTCCTGACAATCCCATCTCATCTACAATGGCTACCACAGGGGCATGGTGACTCCCGACAACTGTATCTAGTACAATGGCTAACACAGGGGCATGGTGAATTCTGGCAACTATATCTCATCTACAATGGCTACCATAAGGGTATGGTGATTTCTAACAACTGCATCTCATACAGTGGCTACCAATGGGGCATGGTGACTTCTGACAACTGTATCTCATACAATAGCTACCACAGGGGCATGGTGACTTCTGACAGCTGCAGTTCATCTAAAGTGGTTATCACAAGGTTGTGGTAAGTTCTGACAACTGTAACTCATCTACAAAGGCTACAACAGGGGCATGGTAGCCAATGCCTGGGAAAAAGCAGTGGACTACACCATAGAGGCAATCCATCATTCCACCATCCCTACGTTGAAGGGAAGAATGTTTAAAGTGAGAAAATGGCTCCATCCGTCGTTGAATTGCCTGTGAATCGTCATTTGTTTTTTGGCTCCTGCTAAACTCGGGCAAATGTGAACCTAGAAACCAAGAGAAAAATGATACTCTGAGATTTCAAAATAGATAAATCTATAGGTTTCATAAAAGAATTTTGGAGATGAGAAGACACTTTGGCCAACAGTTCCAAGGACACAGGTCTATGTGAAGATCCAGTCACGTGACATCGCAGGTGATCTCACACACTAGTCTCCTCTCAAACAATAAGATAGCCACTGTGGCCCCTGAGCTGCCTGCCATCCCCAACACTATGTAAGTACACACTCCCCTTCATTCTTTTGCAATATGTTTTCCGAAGCCACAGTTCTCCCAAACTCAATTCTACTTTCCTACCCACTGGTAACTGTGATAGTTTTTCATTACAATTTTGTTGGGGTTACATAAATTACATTTCTGGCATTTTTTTTTTCAAAAACTGTCTTTTTGGGGGATAAGGTGATAAGGTCAACTTCAGAGCGAAAATATAGTGTAAAGCTTTGCCTGATCATTTCCAATGATAATACATGGATTATACTTTTTAAATGGAGATGAATCGTAATGTAGAGAGATGTTGTCATAGAGTACTGTGAAATGAACTCAGAAATAGGATTTCCATCCAATGCTTGACAGATTCGTTCCTGTGCTTGTTAGCTGAGCTTCAGTCTCAGCTTCCATTCCCTGCTCTGATTATTTTCAAATTGTTACTTGAGTTATATGGCCCTTCCAGGACTTATTTTCTGTTCTGTGCCATGAGGTTCTGTTCTGCCATCTCAGTGGGAGTCCATGGCAAGGCAGTAACTGTCAAGGGCCCACTTCCCCAAAACCCACTGTAGCATGGGTAAAACACTCGCTACCTAGGAAAGCACAACCAGAATTAATTAGCAAAGTCATCTCTGTGGCTGGGGAGATGTCCCAGGACATCAAGTATTTATGTGAAAGCATGAAGACCAGAGTTTGGATCCCCATCATCCACATAAAAAAAAAAAAAAAAAAAAAAAAAAGCCAAGTGGCATGATAGCTGTCCTGTAATCCCAGCTCTCAAGAAGCAGAGTCAGAGCATCCTCAGAGCAAGCTAGACCAGTCGGATATGGAGAGCTTTAGGTTGGGAGCAAGACCCTGTCTCAGTAAATAAAGGAACATAGTAGAATATATATATTAGAATATAATAATCGGTGTCAACTTCTGGCCTCCCCATGCATGAGCACACAGGTACGCATGCACCCATGAGAACACACACACACACACACACACACACACACACTATATATATATACATACACATTTTTTTTAAATTACTACACAGTTTCTCTAAATCAAGTAAGGTAGTAACATTGTTTGAGACCTCAGTTTTCTCTCCACAAAAGAATTATCAGACGTGAATATGAAGTCATTCTCTAGATTTCCAAAGGCAGTATGAAATTTCTTCAGACTTATAATCAACCTTCCCTTCCCCTCTGTGCAGATAGTGGAATGCATTCATTCACACCAATGACGAGTGTCTCCTAACATCTGATTTTATTTATTACACTATCTAATCACAGAATGGCATTTGTTACCTCTCCTTTACACTTATAATAAAGGGTGACAATATTTATCAAAAAACTCATTATTATGTGAGACAAAAAGCTAAAATTGGATTTTCAAAATAAAAATAGCAATCAAGCAAAATCTCATTTAAAGTAAATAGATGTTTCCATCCTGCTAGGGCTGCTGAATGCTGATGCATTCCCGGCAGCTCCCAACAAGACTGTGCTGCTAACTAGTTTACCCAAAACACCTTCATTTTTCACCAGTCTTAGCATGGAAAATACAAGCGTTTGCATTACAATTACTTTATGACTTCAGCTTTGGGGCAATCTAAAACCTAACTTTGATAAATATCATTGCCTGTAAGTACCTTCCCAGGAGAGCGCATTTATTGACATTTCAAGCATACCAGATTATTAAAGGCATTAAAAATCAGCTTCTAAATTTAGGTATTTGCTTTGAATCATTACAATATGATTTAAAATTTTTATCATTCCATTTGTTTTTAGAGGTTATAATCACATACAACATGATTTGAAAAGTATATGTTTTAAAGCAAACTACGTTTTGACAGCCTAAACACAAGCCAGACTGGGTTCCCAGGTTGCCCATGATTTCATTTCTCTCTAATAATCATGCCATGAGGGGCTCTTATTACTTGAACACTAGGCAAAACAGGGTATCAACTCTGAAAACCGTGTCAACAGGTCCCAGTAAGATGCACACATAACCCAGGGCAGTTCACATATCTATTTCAATGTAAGCAAATTAATTGATGCCAAACCGCTTTTTGGAGGTGTAAGTAATGGGTTCAAATCCTAACTTCTCCCCTACGGGTATAACCATGGGAAAGTCTTACCACTCTCTCAGCTTGTGACAGAGAGACTTCTTTAAATTATTTAATGGAGGCTTAGGCTGGGATAGATGTTAAAAGGTGCATACATTTTAAACCCAAGAAGTGATTTGGAATTAGATGAAACTAATTAGCAATGTCTCCTTCATGTTGGTACACCTAACCGTAACTATTGCCTAAATGCAGACTTATTGCTAACTTTTAAAAGTATAGTTTGTAAACAGCTAGTGTTCTTAATGGAAAGGCAATCACGGAAGAGAACAATCTGTCTTTGAAGAAGACAACCACAAAATCCTTTGTGGTTGCCATGGCTGCTGAATATGAATATCTTGATTAATAGTAGTAACATGATTGGTGTCCGATATCTATTTATCAACACAGTTCAATTTCATTATAAAGTACCTCCTTATATAATAAGTAAGACCTTCGTGTTCCACCTGACAGTTTGATTTACAGTCCTACAAGCAAGTCTTTTTTTTTTTTTTCTTCCTGCAGTAAGTGAAGGGTAGATACTGTACGTGTCAGCTGTTCTGCTGTTTGCACTGCGAACAGAACGTTGGGAGGAGCATGGCCTGGGAAGACTCCTGCTGCACGTGGTAGGGGTCCGAGCCTAGGAAGCTTTGTTATTCCTTACATGGCTGAGAAGCTCAGAGATACCTAGTAAAAGCTAACATCCATGAGATGCCCTCCTTTCACTGGCGCTTACAGAGCACCTCCTAGGTGTGAAGTGGGAAGTTCAGTCTTTGCCCTCCAGGCCTTCCTGGCAAGGTGGGTGAGCATGAAATATAACCTGCTCCATGGCCACTGACCCTAGCATAGCAAGGGAGCAGTCAGAACATCTGAGGAGGAGGCAGGCATGGTTCTTGAAAGGCTCCAAAAAGAGAAACACCTGAGTTCCGAAAACAACACAGGCAGTGCACATCTAGCTACTGGCAATGACCCAGGCAGCTGGCAGCAAGGAGACCTGAGCTCCCATGCCAGCTCTGTGGCTATGGCCTCAGTGAACTGAGGGAAGGCTGGTAGGCCTTGGTCTTCAGCAGTGTGGACATTTATCTTAGTTTCTGATTTGTGAAATGCAGGCAGGAATGCAGATGTGTTCGTTGTCTTGGTCAGGAGATCTCGGTCACACATGCTCAGTTGGTAAAGTGCTTGCTCCGTAACCATGAAGACTGAATTCAGATCCCTAAGGCACTCTTGTAACCCTAGTGCTGGGGAGGGAGAGACGCGAGGATCCCTGCAGTTCAATGGCCACCCAGCCTAGCCTTATCAGTGAGCTCTGGGTTCGGCAAGAGACCTTGTCTCAAAAAATAAGGTGGAAAATAACTGACATTTACCTCTGGCCCCAACATACACACACATTCATATTCATTCTCTCTCGCTCTCTCTCTCTTCCCGCCCCCCTCTGGAAAAAAAAAGCATAGGTAAAAAAATACCAAAACTAAGAGCCATGGGACAGTGGTAACATTACCTAAGAGATTCCAAGGCACAGACCAGGCTCCCTGGTTGTGCAGACAGTTGGAGACTTTGCTGAAGAACACCAGCAGAAGTCTCAGCTCCTGCCACTATAACAAATACCATGGACAGATGGCCCAAACAGCAGGCACTTGCTTCTGTCAGTTCTGGAGGCTGGAAGTCCATGGTCACCGTGCCAGGTGCTTCTGTCCTTTGTGAGCGCTTGCTCCCTGGGATGCAGATATTCTCACAGTGTCTTCAAGGTCTCACTGCTCATAAGGTACTGATCCTGATGCCTCTATCCTCACAACTTCATTATCTCCCAGAGGCCCCACGTCAAAACATCACCACACCTGGGTATCAGTCTTCAACATATGAGTGGAGGAGACAGGGACACGAGAATTCAATATACAGCAGAGGATCCCGGCAAAACTCCTCTGATGTGGGTTTCCTCATCTCCATGCAAGAGGGTTAGGAAAGTGACAATGGCTACCACAGAATGTCACACCCAGACGCCAGAGTCTCCCTGCGTCAGAGGAGGAGCACAAAGGATAGGTGTCCAATACTAATGGCAGGATTACACTGAAGGGCTTCTTCAAAGTGTAAAATGAGAGCAAGACTTCCTGAAGGTTCAGCATTCCAGATCTTTCTGTATGTCAGTAGTTCATAGGCAAAGCAGCTACATTTCTACTTCCGGGAAACAGGGTAACCCTTGGTAGCGATTTGACTGGTTCTCAACTCTAGTTTTTTTTTTTGTTTGTTTGTTTTGTTTTTATTTTTACAGAGTGTAAAATGTTGGGGCTCTGAATATGCAGCGTCCACAGTGCAGGGCTCCACATCTGGAGAGCCCCTCCCCCTACCTAGTCCTGCTTTGGGAGGACCCCACCCCCTGTATCCCAGCACAGGGCTCCTGTGTCTGGAGGGCCCTGCCCCCTTACACACAGACCATAGCACAGGGCTCCCTCTTTGGAAGGGTTCATGGTGGACCCTACAGGCAGCCATGGCAGCAGGCGGACCAAGTTGAGGATTGGGCTGCTGGCTGCCTGCTCCTGGCCCAAAATGGCACCTCACAGATATCTGTGTTTCTGCTGGAGAGCAAATCTGACTTTCCCCAGCAAGTCTAGCCCCTCCTGCTGTCAACTGCTATTTGGGGCTAATGTTTGCCTCTCTCATCACCCTGCTGGGGAACCCCCAGGGGTCGGCCACCACCCCTTGTGCCCACCATGAATTTCAAATGGTGCTGAGGAGCCTCATATTTCCCCTTTGAGGGAGTCTGGCTCTGCAAAGCCAGGGAGCTCTGGGACTTGAGACCCCCCATAAGAAAGCTGGGGCTATTAGGGACCCCACACCCAGCTGACTGCGGGTTCTCCAATCTTGCAGAACAGCACCGAAGTGGCCCAAAGTAACACAAATGGCCCTAAGCTGGGTTCCCTCGTCCCTCTCTGGACTTGCCAAATAAGGGCAAAAAATTCCACCAATCACAGGTCACCCTGGGAGGCTCCGACCCCTCAGGGACACTATACAAAGAGCAGCCTTCTGGACTCTATGGAGAGTAGGGAGGGGGCGCAGCTTCAGCTGCTGCCTTCCTCTCAAGTAGAGACAGTCACTGAGATGCATGAAGAACACCTCAGCTCAGCCAGCTGCAGCACTGGGGACACCTTCCTACCTCAGAGCTGTATGGTCCCTGGGCTCCCAAATGCCAGGCCATTTTTCCATCTGTTCCAACTGCAAAAAACAAACAAACAAACAAACCAAAAAAATACTAACATAAAAGATTCCCAGCCTCTGGGAGGGTCAAAAGATTTCCTTAGGGTCAGCTACCAATGACCTCTCAAGGTAGAGTTTTAAGCGCACTACCCTTGTCTCTCCCAAAAAAGGTCAACAGAGTGGAGGTTATTGGAGGTGCTTGGTCCCATCAGCCAATCAATAAATGGATGAAATCTTAAAAGACATGATAGTTATGCACATGAACCTTAAAACCCTTCCCTTCAAGTATCTTCCACACAGACGTCACAGAGAAAATCTGGAAACCAGTTACCAGGTGCCTCATCTGGGAGGGTCCAAGATTCTGCTCTTCCAAGTCATCATGCCGAACAATCTAGATCCAACAGAAGAAGATCCCAAGCAAACACCCCATTTCATCCTTATTTATCTCCAGGCACTTTCTTCAAAAAACATTGTCTTTCTTGTTTTGGCATATTGTTTCTGTTAATGGTATCAATTAGCTGACTTCTGACCAGCTGTTCCTTTAAAGATGTAGAGTGACAGGGGTTTAGTAAAAGCATTGAAGGCCAAACATGTGATTTCTACGCAGACAACTAAGACAGCTTTCAAAAATGGCAAAGTGCAGTTGAGTCATTGACAATGCCACTCAACCTGGTTTCTGTGTCTGTGTCTACTCTCCAAAGCACAGGGAACCTGAGAGCTTGTGCAGGTGGGAAGCCTCAGGAAGGCTGAGCTCCTGGCAGACAAAAGCTGCCTTCTCTCCTGCCTGCCTCCTGAGACAGATACCACAATTGCCAAGTAATCAAGACCCGATTGTCTCCACAGCTTCAGATACAATTCTAAAGAGAGGCCAGGGTAAGGATTCAGGAACACTGAGGCTCCATCGGAAGCTGATTCTACAAGACAGAGATGTGTGGGGAACACTGTCTCATCTTCAATGCCACCAACAGCCCATGACTAGTGTGGCCACAGAGCAAACCCAGAGAAGGGACCAAACGTAGTCCAGGGGCAGATCCCCTGTTTACTACTGCATGGCCTCTGATTTACCTTACCTTCCTCGGTTTTGCTTCCATCTCTATGGTAACTGGAGTGGGAGTCAGGAGCCAGCCTTGAAAATGATCATCAGAAACCATCTTCTAATTCTATTTCCATGGAAACAGATGACAGATCAGTGGAAATAAGGTAATATTTTTAAGTGAGGTAATCCTGTTTTGTTTTGTTTTTTTTTAAAAAAAAAAAAAGCTCCTTATTTAATTTTCCACCAGTTTTTCAGAGAGCTGGAATTTAAGAACACTGCTCATACAGTGTAAGTGCAGCAACATTCTTTTGAGGTTAAAGGTGAACCAAAGAGACAAAGAAGAACGAGACCGCGGAGTAAACCGGCAAAGTATAATACAATGTGGTCTCAGCAGCAATCTTAAGAACCTCAAGCAGAACACTCCATCTCCATCACAAGCATGCTCTTTAGCCCTTCAACTTTTATTACAAAATTACCAACACATGCCATTGTTTTTCCCCACAGCAAACAAAGATAGGGCTAGGGAGTTGGCCTGGCTGGCAGAGAGCTTGCTTCACCAGCATAAGAACCTGAGTTTGGATCCATAAAACCCCCATTAAAAATCTAACTGTGGCAGCATAGGTCTGTAATCCTAGCACTGGAGGGTGAGATTAGGTGGATCACAGTGGTCAGCCGGCACACCCAAACCATTAAGAGACAACTGTCTCTAGGAAAAGGTAGACGGGTGTCTGAGAACTGGCACCCAAAATTGTCTTCTGACCTCCATATACACACACATCTCCACTCATGCACTTGCACACTCAAACTACCCTACACTCACGCAGATACACAGGCCACATATATATGTATATATATGTATGTATTTATATATATATACTATTTGCTAAAGTATAAATAAAGCTTTGCAATAAGAGAGTCAAGAGTAGGGATAAAACAATCCTCTAAAGCCTAACCTTTTCTAGAGCCAACTACTCCATAGCAAAAGCACCCCACATCTGGAACTTTCAGTAGGATTGACACCAGCACCCCAGGGCAGCAACCTGACCATGCCTGCTGCTTCCATAAGCACAAGTGTAACTTAGCAAACCACAGGAGACCTGCCAGACCTTCTTGTGACATAATGTTGGTCCACGACCCAAAATAGCAAACTACAGGTAAAGAATCTGGATTTGCTGGCTGAAATGGTAACAAATCGCAGCACTTCAGGTCCAAAACAGATGAGGCTCATGAGCTGCTGTATTCAGATAGATGGTGTTTCTGCCTAAGTAAAAGGGAGAGGAGGAACATTTAGAAAGAGACTCACACTATGGAGCAGGTAGGAAGACATAAACACAACACACTCCACCGAAGAACCAGCATCCTCAGCGACAGAGAAGATGCTTGTGGCTCCAAGACACCCAGAGTCTCTACTTGGCTGCCTGAAATAGTAACCACAAACACCTCCAGAGAATTCTGTCCCAACCAAGGGGTCAGCAAGGCCTTCCGGGAGCCAGGCGAGTAGAAGTCTGCTAGGGGAAAGACTCGTGTTGTTCACGGAAAGCATAGGCCAACGCTCTTTGAAGGCTAGAATTATGTAGGAAAAAGCAAGTTCTCAGAGCTGGAGATGGGTCAGCTGTCAAGAGCACTCGCTCCTCTTGCAGAGGGTGTGAGTTCGGCTCCCGGCACCCCACCCCATCCAGTGCGGCACGGTCACCTAGAACTTCAGGGCTGGGGGATCTGACTCCCTCTTCTGGTTTCCACAGGTGTCTCCAAATATGCACACATAGACACAATCAAGCATATATACAAACACGTAAATAACAAGATAAAATCTTTCTTGTAAAAAAAAAAAAAAAAAGCAAGCTTTTTAAAACACAAAACATGATATATGAGAAACCAAGCACAAATTCTCATAGTTAGAAAACATGCCAAATACAGTTGTTTAAAAACAAAACAACTCTTAACAAGGGGGAACTTTAAATCACCTTGTAACGAATGGATGTAAAGAAGTTTGAGAAGTAAATACACACATGTCAAAAGGAAATGTTCTCACGGTTGGTAGCAGTGAAGAACCACAGCTTCACAAAATACATATGGTAATAGCCACAACAGACAGGCCCGACCCATTTGGGAATGAGATTGTTAAGACTAACCCAGAGAAAACAACCAGACCCTGTAGTGCTTCTAGCACATACCGCAGCAGGAACGTGGCTGAATTAAAACATTATAAAATGCACAAATTGGCCACCATCATTATCCCTTCAAAGGAAATCAGAAAATAAGACAATAGCAAGGAATTGCTGTGACACAAAGAGAAAAGCTTCAAGGACACGAGCAGAAACCCGTGCCGAAGGCAGCAGTAGTCAGGGCGGGAATGGCTGTGGGCCAGGGAATCTGTCTCCCTTAGACACACAAAACTAAGCTAACCATTCAGAGAAAGGAAAGCAGAAACAGGCTGGACATATAAAGCCAGGACAAAGGAAGCCACACTTAGTGTGAGATAAGGTGTAGAAGGGCCCATCTTATACAACAGAATCCTTCCACACCCAAAGCATCTTCAAAAGATGAAAAATCAGCTATGAGAAATTAACAGTCTGTACTGTGACGGCCCTCGAGGAAGGCAGGGGAAACCAAGTTGCTGAACGTATTTGCACCCTGGAAGAGCATCGATGACTTTGAAGTTGGTTAGGGACAGATGCAGAGGTAAGGATGGGGTGGGTTTGCCTGACCTCCATAGCCAGGTCTTAAGGCAGTGCAAGAACTCAGTCTTTGCAGTGAGTGGGATTGGAGACAAACTTAATGGTAACTGGACAGTAGCCAACCAATCACTACTGCCATCACCCACCTCCACCCCCAAGGAAAAAGATTCAAGTTCATTATGTTCTAACGGCTGTGAGACCCTCACACCAGGAAAAACTTAAA
Source organism: Cricetomys ansorgei (assembly GCA_026225945.1). Lineage (NCBI taxonomy): Eukaryota > Metazoa > Chordata > Mammalia > Rodentia > Nesomyidae > Cricetomys > Cricetomys ansorgei. The sequence goes on from JAMJFZ010001133.1 coordinate 18,185,483, forward strand.
TTGCCATTATATTTAAAGATGGACTTTCTAAATAATAATACTAAAGGAAGAAACAAAGCCTGAACTTCCTGGGTTCTTTACAAATGAAAACTTTCTGGGTGGCAAAGGGAAAAGGTCATGACACCACGTTTCATTTTCTAGGACTACAGGAGCTTTGCATAGATGCTCCATTTCCCACTCCAGTGTGCTCGGCCATGCTCTGTAATTATCAGTGAGGTGCTGTTCTGAGATGGGCCAGACCACGTCCGTTTCCATAACAACTTGGTTCAGACTTCAGTGAGAAAGAATCTACTTTCAGAAAGAGGTAAGCATCCAGTTTGCTTGTGTGTCAGCCTAAAAAAAAAAAAAAATAGACTCACAGTAACTGGTGACCCTCCGCAGCACATTAGCAACCCTTCTGGGAACCTTTTAATCCCCAAATTACATTATTATTAAACTTACTTGCAATAGACTATTTTAATGCTAATTGTTGCCTGAATTATGGATCTGACTAATAATATAAGGTAATAATGTGCACTTTAGGAAAGAGAAGGATGCAATTTTTTTTGCCAAAGGGCAAAGAGGAGAGAACCCAAAGATGTTTTCATAAAATGAGTTCCAAAGTCAAAAAAGTTAAAGAAATTCTGGTTAAACAAATCGAACAGCTCTCTCTGTTCTGAGACTTCCCCAAGCTCTCACCTTGCTAATGGTTTCCTGTCTCTCCCAAGGCTGAGGAGTGGACTTCATCTACATCTCTGAGCTACTTTGCCACCTTTCCTGCCCGGGTGCCCAAGGTTGAACTGGCCCTGTTTTACCCAGTACTTTTCAGTGTTAAAACTAGAGCAGTCCTGGACAATTTTGGACAGCTGCTCTGCCCTATCCGGCCCTCAGCACCATGAGAGGCTTCATCGGAACCCCTGACACTTACATTAGAGTTAGCAGAAAACTGTTCTTCCTGGTGAGGAAGCAGAAAACACTCTTGATTTCTCTTCGTAACCCCAGCACCGACAAAATGCTGAGCACAGGATGCTCAACAAGTGTATGTTTAGTAAATGAATGAAGGTGGCAGACCAGGATGTAGAAGTATTTTAGACAATGCCTACATCCCTTCCTATATGCTCATACTTATACTTATTACTAGGTCCAAGTGTATGAAAATGTCCTTTATCTGGGTTGAAAAGATCAAGGAGTGACAATTCAAGTTTCAACCTAATTCCCATGCTTTTATTCTAGAACTACAAAATACTTTATATAAATTGGGTGACAACCTTCCCCATACTCCTGTGGCAGAAGAACAGGAACTGAACTAACACATCAAGATTGGCATGGAAGAGAAACACAGGAAGACCTGAAGTTCTCCTGATGAGCAGACTTGGAGAGGAGTCTAAGCCTGTGATGTACAAACTTAAAGGAGTAGGGAATTATGTAAATAACCTATCAGGATCACAGGCCACTTGGGCTAGCTCTCTGGGGGCTCTGCCCCTGCCCACTCTCATTCTTGGGAGTGTCTTTCCTTAGCAAGCTCTACAATCCTTTCCCTGGGAAACAAGAACCTGGAATGGGGCAGGTACCCTCGAAACTGGGAAGGATAGCTCAACACCAGTCCAGTCATACCAGTTTTTTTTCTGTTTCTCTAACCTGACTTCCCACTCCCCTTCTTCCTGGAAGCCACACAGATTTCTGGTTGCCCATCCTGCTGTTTTTCTCTCAAACTTTAATACAATTGTCCTCAGGTTTCTTTCTGAGGCCATTTAAAAATTATTTTATCAGTAAGAACCCAATGAAAACCTCTGTTTCCCAGTAGCGAATCAGTATTATTACAGATATTATGTTATCTTAAGTCCTCCAAATCTTGCCCGGTTCAGTTTTCACTAACACCCCATACATGGAACAAGCCATTCATAAAAGCAGACCATCTTTGAATGCACAAAGGACAGAGAGAGATTTTTCTGGTTCCAGAGGGAAAAGGTCTCCGCTTTTGTCACATCCAAGCACCTTGTAGCAGAGCTATGCACAGTGACCAGAGTGTGCAAAGCCGGTAAGTCAGAGGCTCGACAGAAAACGAGCACATCAGTCCAGAATGAATAATACATTTTCTGCCAAATCAAATAAACACTTTTGCTCAGTTACATGGGCAGCCTGGAGTCACGAGCCTCGCTGCTCTCAGGAGGTGAGGGTAGAAGTTGCATACGCCTGAAGAGGGGCACTAAGACCTGGCAGAGGGACTGTGAGCCCTGCAAGTGAGCTTGGCAAAGAATGCCGGATAGGCCAGCTTTCTCCAAACATGTCAGAATTTTCTTATTGGCTGGCCACTTACAGGACACAGCCAGAGGTCAGGAGTCAATGAAATATGCACTAAATATGGTTTCCTTAGGCCTCCAGTGAGGGAGGAAAGTTGTTCAAATCCAGAAGTGAAGTAGACAGAAAGAGAGAGGGGATAAACACACACACACACACACACACACACACACACACCCCTAGAGAAAGTGGCAGGGGAGAGGGATATGAAGGATTTCAGGCTCTAACAACTCAAAAGTTCAGTAGGAAGCCAGGCCATAGAAGGAGCAGACCACCTATCATAGGAAAGCATCTGGGAGTGAAGAACTCTGCTTCTCAATTCTAACTGTGGCTCATAGGTTTCAGCTTAGGAGGAACTCTCAAATACCACCTGATCTGACCATTTGTGCTTCTAAGTCTCAGAAATATCTGGGTTTCTTCAATTAAATCACATTTCTTAATTGTACTCACTCCTTCCATAGATTTGAACAGGAATCTTCCACATCTGGAATGTGAAACTTTCCAAATAAGCTTCCCTTCCTCTATAATTGTAAAGTGCTTATGGATCACGGCCTCTGACATCTCCAAATACATCCCTAACTGACTCTTGCCACTTCGAGGGCTAGTGCCGCCACATAAGAACCCAGCCACAATGTTCAGATCACACAGAGCTTCCATACAGGTTAACTAACGCCTTCTATGGCTCCTCTGCAGCACTTACCAGGATCACTCGGGTAAAGAAAGGTAATTAATGCCTGTGGAAAAGGCTACATGTACAGCTACATCCTCAGTAAACAACTCTGCTGATCTGATCTGCCATCTGTCCCTAAGAAATGTTTACTATCTTCAAATTGAAACAAAAAAGACTGGAGAGTGTAAGCACTGATTTATTAATTATTCTCATGGTTCATAGCAAAAGACAGTTTATTCTTTGATAATTCAATCCCCAGTCCTAGAGCATTTCAACCTCCACACAATCTAATCTTAAGCCTATATCTAAAAGGCTTCAGCCTCTATACAATCTGATCTGTAAACCTAAGCCTAGAATGTTTCAGCCTCTGAGACTTACTACTGACTGGGTTCACTCTGACTAGCTATCTTGTAAACTGCCTCTTTTCACTCTGAGCTGTACTGTGACCTCTGAACTGTAAATCATGAAGTGTAAATCATGAACCATCTGCTTCTGACTCTCTGCTTTCTCTCTGCTTATTCTTGACTGGCTCTGCTCTTCTTGGCTTCTCCTTTATGAGCTGACTGCCGGACTAAACAAACTCTCTTCCTCTCCTCTCTCTCCATCTGAATTCCTTCTTTACTGAACTGAACTGTTTGTGAGCTGAGCACCTCTTTTTATATCCTGAGAGTTGGGCATGCCCTCACTCTGACTCAGTTTCAGAGTTTGGAATTAAAGATGTTATTACCATTGCCTTTGGAGCATTTCATTTCATCACACAGGCCTCTAAACATGATCCCTTCATGCAGGCCTTTGGATGTGATCCCTTCCTAGCTATCACACAGGCCTTTCAATGCGATCTTTGCTACAGCAGCCATGCTGCTGGATTAACAGATTAAATGTTCCTCTGTAGGAGAGACGGCTCAGTTAGCAGAGTATCCACTGTTCAAGCACAATGACATGAGTTTGGATCTGGAGCACCCATGTAAAATCCAGGAATGGTGGTGTACATATATCTATAACCCTAGCACGGAGGCAAGGTGGAGGCAGGCATATCTCTGAAGCTCATTGATCAGCCAACCTAGCCACATCAATGAGCTCTAAGTTCAAAGGAGAGTCTGCCTCAAAAATAAGATGGAGATCAATCGTGGAAGACACCGAGTGTTGACATAAGGAAATCTCTTGCACTTATAGACACATGAATGCTTACTGGAGCACACACATACATATACCACACAGAAATTATTCATTTACATTATTAAAAATTTCTTAATTAAAATGGAAACAAAGACTCATGAAACAACTCCATAAAAGCTCTAAAAGAGAACATCCTCGATGTTACAGGTTTATGAGGTCTTCAGGGACTCCCCTCCCCTGGTCAGACTGCCAATTCCCAGTCTTGTTTCTGCCTAACAACACAGAACAGCTCCAGTTACTCAATCCAATGTGTTCATAAAAATGACTCTATAATTCTGTTGTGTTTTTGGACACTGCTTAAAGATTCTGACAAAGACCAGAGAAAGCCTAGACTCTATTGACACAGCAAATGATAAGATCCACTCATCTTCCAAGTTGAGTTCAAGATTCATGAAAATTTGGTTTCTCCAACAGAATAGAAGCTTTAAAATATATACTTGCTAGACTTCACAAAAAAAGCCTCTACTGAATGAGATGGATTCCAATAGGAGGAAGATTAACTCACTGATCCAACCTTGACTGATACTGCTGCAATAGGAGAGAAGGAAGGTGGGAGGAAGAGGAAGGGGGAGGAGAGAGAAGGAAAGGAGAGGGAGAAGGAGAAGGGAGGGGAGAGGGAGGAGGAGGGGATCCCTAGGCCTTCCCAAGGTAAACCACGATCATTAGAAGAGGTTTGAAGCAGAGATAGCTTGTGCTTCCAAACCGTGTCTCGAGGAGGCTCAAAACATTCGTCCAAATAATTTCTCTCTTTAACTATTCTAATTTGATGCAAATACTTTTTCTTTCCAGGAGAAATGGGCAGCTTTCTACCCCTGCTTGATCAAAAATGGAAATCACTTACCTCAAGGGCTGAAGGAGCTGGAAAAATGTTTCTGGTTAACCCAGTTAGGTCTTTAGCAAAGTCACCTGACACTCCCCCAAATCCCTGGGCTGCCTCTCCTCATGGCATCCACCCCTCATTCTTTACTGGGAAATTCATTCTCATCATTCAGACCCGGACAGAAATGTCTTCTGTTCAGAGGTCTTCCTTTCTCAGGATGGTCCCAGCCACCGTCACTCCCTTCCTGAGTCCCTATCCCTAGTCCCCATTTTCTTCACTGCCTTAGTCACCTCGGGGAGGTGCACGTGTATATACATGAGCATGTGTCAACGCCATGTGTCTTCTCTGCCGCTCTTTGCCTTACCGTGTTTGGCAGAGTATCTCCCTGAACCTTGAGCTCAGCTCACCAATTGACTAGACTAGCTGGAGAGCTTTCCTGTGAGTGCCAGATATTCCAATTCAGGTCCTCTCGTGCATGCACAGCAGGCTCTTTTGACTGACTGTGCCTTCCCTGTCGCTATATTTTAAGTGGTTCATTTTCTGTTTTTCCCATTAAACTATAAAATCCACATAGACAAGGATCTGGATACAGAGTACAACTGTAATAATAAACTGGGAGATGAATACACAAAACAGGACCAGATGCGAGCGTCCATGGCCCAGGCCATGGTACGAAATCTGTGGTAGCTCCTGATACATTCTTATGAACCTTGAGTCAATACACTGCTTTAAATCCTAACAGTAAACTCTATATACAGAATAGTTAAACCCTTCTGCCTGGGGCTTGGAGTCCTGAAAACTGTCTCAGCTCTCATGGGCTTTTATTTACAGGTTCTGGAACAGGCACTAAGTCTCTCTCAGCCTCCATTCTTCTGCTGGGATTCAGAGAGCTGCTAGGTGTTAGAAGCCATGCTACACATACTAAACTAAGGAGCAATTCACATCTTGGCCCTATGCCATAGAGACTAAACTAAGAGGGATGAAGCATAAGAGGAATAAAACATAAAAGGGGTGGGACAGGGTGATTTAGCAGGAAGTGGTGGTACACATCTTTAATCCCAGCACTCAGGAGGCAGAGGCAAGCAGATCTCTGAGTTCAAGGCCAACCTGGTCTACCTAGCAAGTTCCAGCCAGGACTATACAGAGAAACCCTGCCTCAAAAAAAACAAAAAGGAAAGGAACAGGAAGGGAAGGGAAGGGGAGGGGAAAGGAGGGGAGGGGAGGGGGGAGAGGGGAGGGGAGGGGAAAGGAGGGGAGCGGAGGGGGGAGAGGGGAGGGGAGGGGGAAGGAAAGAAAGAGAGAATGAAAGAAAGAGGGAGGGAGAGAGAGAAATGGAAGGAAGGAAGGAAGGAAGGAAGGAAGGAAGGAAGGAGGGAGGGAGGGAGGGAGGGAGGGAGGGAGGGAGGGAGGAAGGAAGGAAGGAAGGAAGGAAGGAAGGAAGGAAGGAGGGAGGATGATTTAGGGAGTGTTTAAGGGGACTTAGAGCAATAAACAAGGAAATCACCACTGGGTGCAGAACTCATGACACTGAAATGGATGAAGCCCTGCAATTCTGCCCCACTGAGCTTTGGATTTGGGGAGCATGGGGCTAGCCCAAGCCACCTGAAAAATATCCTTCCAGCCATTTCTCACCTGCAACAGTCTGTGAATTCATTTGCATAAACAAACCTGCTCTAAAAGCAGAGCCTTCCAGGAAGCAGGTTCCTGGGTTGGCCAGGGTAACACAGGCTGGAGTGCTGAGCAGGACAATGGCAAAATGTGCCCGGAGTCTCATTTAGATGCGAAACAGAATTAAGCACGTTTTCTAAAAGTGTTCTTCAACACTTGAGCTTCGTGGGAGGTAAGTATCCTTGTACAACAAACCTGGGCGCTCCTTTAAAACTGCAACAGCACTCACTCCACAGCATCCCAACGTAGTCAGCATTTCTCTAGACTGGGCACTCATCCACGCATTTTAAAACACGAGCGCCCCACCTCGAGGAACTTCTAAAGAATATCTTTGCATGAGTTGATAAAACACCACCTACCACTACATCACACGAACATGAGATGATGCTAACATCAGTGAACGCAAACTACAACTTTGCTCATTCCACAATGTTGACAGAGAAACTACAGCGTCCCCGAATCTATGCAGAAGGCTCCACTGACCTCACTGTTCATCTCTCCTTCTCGTGGGCCTGTTTGTTTTTCCATCCCAAGGAGTCAACTATAGGGACTGGAAAGATGGCCAAGCACGCATGACAACCTAAGTTCAAACCCTTCGAACCCACACGAAAGGCAGACACGTAATGCACACAGCTGTAATCCCTATGGGGAGATGGGAGGTAGAACAGGAGAAGCCCTGGAAGCTCATGGGTACACGGCAGAGCAACAACCGAGAGACCCTACCTGACATAAGATGGAAGGCAAGGACCGACACATGAGTAAATTATAGCAGTCCGAAACTTATTCAACTGAAGGACTCACTCACAAGCAAAATGTAAGAAAGGAAAGGAAAAGAATGGAAAAAACAGAACAGGAAAGAGCTAAGATCAAAAATGAGAAAACATGAACAACAGGAGCCTGGGGGAATAGAAGGAGTTGCCCTGTATGGGAAAAATAAAACAGAAAAATACACTGTGAACCCAACCATTCCATAGCGAGGCAAGACTTGCAAGAGGCATTCGCTAGCTAAGCGTCCTTTAAGAGTCTCTTCCTTGAGATGGCCTCTACAGCAATCACGGCAAATGAGTCTCTCGGGATAAGGAAACTCACCAACACAGGGCGGTTCTGCCTGCCCATTCCAACAACCCCGAGGGGGAAAAGAAGCTGAACAAGGCAACCTCTAGGCCATCAAAAAGTCAGCCCTACGCTACATCAAGAGCCCTCTGATCAGAATGTGGCCGTGCCTGTCTTCACCATCGCACCCTGGAGCCAGCCAACCTGAACACGCTGCCTCCCAAGTTCAAGCTCAGTTGTCACACAGTTACACAGACACTGCTGTAATGACAAATGGTCCAAAGGTCTAAGGAACCCACTGAGAGCTAGTGTCTTGAGGAGAGGATGGTAGAGGGTTTGGAATACATTAACCAGAGTTAGGAGTCATCTGGTCCAATTGATGCCTTTACAGGACCAGGGAAAGCATGTATTTTTCTCCTCAATAAGGCTTCTCTGGGCACAGTCTATTGTAAAGCAACTATGGCCTGGTCTGGGGGTTTGGAGGGGGGGGCGGGGGTATGTAAACATCTAGGGAGAGCGGATGACCTAGTGTGACACATTGTCACATGGTGGAATGATTCAACCTTAAAAGCCTTAGAAGGACAAACATAGCATGTTTTCTCTCACATGCAGACCCTTCTAATTTTTGTATGTGTGTATTTATGTGGGCACGAGCGCACATAGAGGCCAGGGCCCATGAGAGGAGAAAACAGAGGACTGAAGTGGGAGAAATGGGAACGTAACAGAACACGTGATATGGAAGGAAAGGGGAAATACCGGGGTAGGAAAGCTCAAGTGGGGATGAGAGGAAGAGTGAAGCCCCTAGAAGGCCAGCTGTTGCGACTCTAAAGCTAATTAAAATACAACAAAACAAAAGAAGGCAAGGCAGGGGGGTTAGTGGGACTTTGAGGAAGCAGCAGAAATTCTCACCCTGCTTAAGGAATCAAACTGTCCCCCATATCTGGAGACTGCATCTGAATCCCTCTCCCCCAACAATGCCACTGGGTTTTTCTTTTTTCTTTTTCTTAAATTCAATTACATTTTAATTCAGGTAATATTAAAGCTCATAAAAAATTTTTTCTCTTAAAATATTAAGTCCCATCAGGGTATTTTTGTTAGGAGAAATTATTTAAAATCAATCATCGGTCAAATGTAAATAAAGACGTCATCGTCATTCAGACCATTAAGTCGGCCATAGTCACATCTGCACTAGAGATACACAGAATGCTGTCACAGAGTCATGTTATAAACTCTGAAAATGCCCCAAAGGTTCAGAACCCAAAGGTTCATTAAATGGTGCAACAAATACATCAAAATTGATCTTCTAGGGGCTGGAAGGTGGCTCAGTGTGTGACATGCTTGCTACAGCAGTCATTGTCCACCCAAGACCTGCACAAGATTGGGCCAACCAACACCCAGCAAGGAGTAAGGTGGGGCTCCTGAGGAGATACTAGCAGCCAATGATGCTGCAGAAAGGAGAGATCAGTGATGGTCCTACACCCATGCACATATGAGCAGCACAAACTGAACACAGTGGGTTATTAAAGAGAGGGGAGATGGATCAGAGCAGAGTTAGCAGGAGGAGTGGGGGATGAATAGGACCAAAGTACATTGTGTCCACATATGAAATCAACATGTTAAAAATCAATAGCTTTAGTGAACCAAAGTCTCCAGGAAGAACTTCATGAATGTGATTCTCTGTTGTTAAAATCAGGCCACTGGAGGGACATGCTAAATGAGAATAAGTAAGTAAGTGCTCGCTGTGCTGGCATGAAGACTTGAGTGTGGGTCTCTAATATCCTCAGAAGAAGCCATGGAAGCATGGCAGCTGCCTTTAATCCCACCACTTGGGAGACAGAAAGAGGGAACAACTAAGGCAAGCCAGCTAGCTAGAATAGCAGTGATCTGAGCTCTGGGGTCAACAAAAGACTGTGCCTCAATAAATAAAGTGGAGAGCCATGAAGGAAGACTCGATGTCAACTTCAGACATTCATATACATAGCGTGCACACACACACACACACACACACACACACATCAATACACATACAAGCATGAACACATACCACATACACACACTAAAATGTCATTTCTATGAGTTAAACAGCACCAAGATGGTGACATCACTAACAGCTTTTTAACTAAGACGTTTGCAATAAAAGAAAGAGGGAAAAAAAGACCATCCCCTAATTGCTAAATTTGAATAATTTAATTAAAACATTCAGGGGTAAATTTAAAGGGACAACAAACTCCTACAACTTGAAACAAATGACACTCTCCATTCTTCTCCCCATATTCAGTTAATACAGGGCCTGGACAATGGGGTGATTTTCATGCCTGTTTACAGGATGCCAAGGTGAGCAGCCAACAGCCTGCAGAATGAGGCTTGCTTGAGATTAGTGATGAGGAGCAAGGAGCATTATATTTTAGAGCTGTTGACCCTGGGAGGACAAATACGTGAGGGACATGATGGATTTAAGCTGCAGGGATCCTCAGGGCTGCAACCAGAAGGGGAAGAAAAATCGTCTGGGGTCTCTTCCTGAATGCTGCACTGGGCTGAAAGGAAGGGTGGTCACTTCCACGCAGAAGCAGACTGCACGTCAGAGTTGAACTAAGCCCCTGCCCATCTCTTACTTTCTCAGCACACAGGGCACTGTGGATGTCAGGAGCATGCCTGCCATCATTCCAGGCCTGAGCTCCTCTTGCTGCAGAGTGTTCAAGGCCCCTTCTCTGAGACTCCTTTTTCTGGGCCACACACCTCAGATCACAGCACTGGAGGTCAAATGTATTTTCAGTGACCACATGGTCACTCTTCCGCCATCCCAGGAAGGTTTATCTATCAGTTGCCAAGAACATGACCAGGGGACAAAGAGCGATCTTGGGCACAGAATCAGCTTTGATTCTTTGTATGTCTGAGCCCCTTCCTTCCTCTATATGTGGGGCCAAGAGACACAAGAGCCCAAGGAGAAGCAGCCCTCTCAGAAGCACGTGGCAGGGTGTCTCCAAGATTCACCCCTTGCTCATCTGTGCAGAGCTCTCTTCTTATTCTGGTATTAACACGGGTCTCCATGTCACGAGCAGAGACAAGCTGAGCTGTTCAGTGGCTCTCAGTCGGGGTAAGATCGTCACCAACTCTCAGGGATACTTAGAAAAAAATTGGGAGGGAGTATTATTTTTGAGTTGTAGCAACTGGGGTGAGGTAGCATTTAGTGTGGACAGATCCACAGAGGGGACTTTCCCTCCCCAGATACCACAAAAGTCTGGTCTTGAAGATAAATCTCATAACTAGGTAAATTGCTGAGTCAATAAAGCATTTGTCATGCAAGCATGTGAGCCTGAATTCAAATCCCATATCAAAGCTGGGTGTGGCTGTGCCTAGTCTAGCCCTAGCTCTTAGGAGGAGGAGCTGCTCTGCACTCCTTTTGTTTTGTGTTTTTTGTTTTTTTGTTTTTTTGCTGCCCAGCCTAGTTAGTGGTGAGCTCTGGGTTCAGGGAGAGATTCTGTCTCCAAAAAATGAGAGCTGTAGATGCAGACACTTGGCCACACACATGTACAATTTTGCAAGCATATCCATGCTAACATGCATACACATACACTTCATGAAGCATACATATCACTCCTCTCTCTCTCTTTCTCTGACACAGAGAGACTGATCTTATTCACTCATCTATCTTGACAGAAAAGAAAAAGGAATTCAGAGACCTTTAGCATCTTATCCAGATTTACTCAGTCAAAGAAGCAAAGTTGGAAATGAATTTTCTAACTGTCCCTTTCTGTTCCACAATGATGGGTGGAAAGAGCAAGAAGGGAAGCAGGTGATATGGGCTCTTGATCACTTAACAGTTTCAATCCGGCTGGGTGTTGGCACACACCTTTATGCCCAGCACTCCAAAGGAAGAGGCAAGGCTGATCACTGTGAGTTCAAGGGCAGCCTGGTCTACAGAGTGAGTTCTAGGACGGCCAGAGTTACAACAGAGAAACTTTGTCTTGAAAAAAAATAAACAACAAAAAACAAAACAAAAAAAATTTTCAAATTCTGGGCTAAGTCTTTGCATTTTGTATTACACCAAACACTCACAGAAAAGGAAGTGATCCTGCCAGAGGCCAAGGGTCTGGAGGTGGAGGCCTGAGGTCAGGAGAGAGCAGTGCTGTGTCTACTTACAGGGAGATGGTGGACAGTGGGGGACAGGTGATCTCCCTCTCCCCTTTAGTTTAAAACGGTATCTGGGTAATCCCGGCTATTTGGGAGACTAAGGTAAGAACATCACTTGATCCTAGGCATTCAGGGCCAGCATGATCTACACGGAGAGACTCAATCTCAAAACATAAAGAACTCCTCTTTGCAAAGCCCAGAAGAACAGTTTCCTACTTCCCACTGGAGAGCCCTCACAGGTGTAAACCACTCTGCCTTGAGAGTCCACTCCCTTTCTGCCCAGACTCTCTTTGCCTAGTTAAATCTTACCTGATGCTGTGTCTGGCCTCTCTGACTGGTTAGATGGCCGGCTATCTGCTGCACATTCTGAGTTTCATTCAACTCAGAAACTAGGCGTATTTTTTTTTTATATATCACTGTACCTGGCATGCTAGAGGCATTGATACCTCCTCACTGTAACTCCCTGCTTGACCATCACCCGGAAGATACCCCAGTCCCTGCCTTCCAGCTGTCCCTGAAGCTGCAGTGTCAGGTGAAAAAGCAAATTCTATCATGTCATTCCACACTCAGAAGTCTCCAATGGTTTGCAGGCATGTTCTCTCTCTGTCCCCCCACTTCCTCTCTCATACACACACACACACACACACACAGTCATAGGGGTTCATTCATAGGGGTTATCTCTTCTAGTCCACTGGAAAAAGCTTTGGCTAGATCATTTAGGCACACACCCATGCACCCACATGTGCATTACATGAGCTAGCACAGAGTCCACCTTTCCTCACCAAGACAGTAATCCCTCGGGAAGGAAGTCTTTCGCTTAAATCCTGAAGGAATGTGGAACAGAGCCACAGCTGACTCACAGAGGCCGTGGTATCATATGGGTTTTGATGACTATGAAGTAGACCGCAGCCATTCTGTAACACTTCCTGTGAGACTTCCTAACAGCGCTGACCATAACCGGTAACCACAGGGCACTGTGATTGGGTCTTTACCGCAGCACAATACACGGTGGCGATTCTTCTCCCTGTTGGGACAAAGAGCCTGAAAAGCACCATGAGGAAGGAAGGGTTTGCTTTGGATCACAGTTCAACAGTCTACCCTGGCAGAGAAGGCAAGGTGCTGGGAGCACGAGGCGACTGAACAAGTCGCATCTCATCGGGAACCAGAACACGTGAACACTCCTGCTTGCTTGATGAAGTCCAGAAACCCAGCCCCCGGATGGTGCAAACCACATCCAAGCTAGACCTTCCTACTTCAGCTAAATTGCTTTGGGAATCCCTGTCATACATACCCAGACGTGTGTCTTCCATCGGGTTCCCCATAGTGAGGATCTTACCTAGCAAACAGACTGCTCCAAGCTCCCATTGCCTTTCATGGTGATACGAAATCATCACCACAATCTGCAGGACTCACTCTCATTCAAGTCCTTACTGCTTTTCCAACTTCATTCCAACCACCCTTCTTCTTTCACTGCCTCTGATTACACTGGTTTTTTGATCACTTCTTGAACGTGCAAGGAATATCTGTCTCTGGACCTCCCATTTGTTTTTGCCTTTGCCTGGATTGTATCAAGTGGGGCAGTCTCTAACTGATCACAGTGGCATTCCCAACCACATACATATTCCTTGGAAGAGCTTACCACTTTCTCTTCTTCCACACAAATGGACCAATCAATACGGCTAAGTGATGCCAAACAAAGCCAGGCCCTCAAATGCCATGGACTCTATCTTCATCTCCTCGGGTATTCGTTTTTGAAACTCAACTGCCTCATTATGAAGAACCCCAAACAGGGAGGTTATATGGCAGGTCATCTGCCAGCTTTCAGCTAACAGCCCAGCTAAGATCCCCACATACAGGTAGCTCAATCTGCCTCCAAGTAAATCCAACCCCCAGCCATCAGTCATGCCCAGCCTCCATCTTTCCAGATGTACAGAGGTCACCTATCCACATCCAGATCCCTCACTGCAAGCTCCCTGAACATGGAAACATGGTTGTTTATTGCCAGGGAGTTTGGGGGGTTGCTACTAGGGAATATTAACTAAAAATATCTATTCCCATCATGTGACCCAAATGTGGCACTAAGCAGAACCCCATAAATATCCTTGAGGGGTATACTGGCTCTGGCTCATGGTCCTCACCTCCAGATGCAGGTTGAATTCCACATATTGCCTTGATTCCAGCAGTTCTTAGGAAAAGCACTGCCCATAACCTGAGAAGATCCTTCCAGATTTCTGGGGGCTTGAGGTAACTCTGAATAGATATGACACTGAATGTAAACCAGACTGTGAGCTGAAGACCCTCTACCTTCATGGCTGGGGAGGTATAAAGAAAGGTGCAATGGTCACTCTCCAAGGAGTGTTTGCCACCATCTTACGATCAGGAAGAGAGGAGGGCACTGACACCCTCACCAGGCTGGCTTCAGCTCCGTCTGTGAAGCAAGTACACAATAGAAACTTAATGGCCATATGAGACAGCTGTTTTGTACATCATGATTCTGGGCAGGTTGTGAAGTTGCTGTCCCAAAAAAGCAACAGTAATTCCCTTGAGGGTGAAATGGAAGCAAAGGCTCAGAAATTGGAAGGATTTTCTAAGGTCCTTGTGCTGAAACTTTGTCTCATTTCTTCTTAAATGCCAATGTTGCCAGGACACATACTCAGTTGCTAATTCACACACAAAAGTAAGGGTAAGTTAGCTAAGGCTAAAGAGACTCAAGATTCCTAGCCCCTCACTTGTGTGAGCTGCACCCAAGAGAAGCTGGCATGTATTCACATGCATATGATTTTGCATGATCAGCAAAGTAAGGCAGGGTCGGCTATTCTAACCGCATAATGAAGACTGCACTCTCACCCCATTTGCATCCTGTCCCCTTCCTCCTCCCAGCAGGTGGCCCTCATGTGGCCATGAGCCTTGTGAGGATGTGTTGGAGGGGGAGTTACATTGGAGACGTATTCAGTATGAGTATAGAGAGCTACAAATATGCAAGAAGCTATATGTGGCCGTGGCTAGAACTATGTGCAGAGCTGAGATTCACAAAGCTGAATTGTATGCCTCAAGGGAATAGCCTTAATGCAGCATGATGCCATCTTTTATGTGCTCACTGATATCCTAAGGGCAGAGTGCCCCTCCCCAGCACTTCCCCTACGTGCAAGCCTCCTTTTCCAGTGTCGTCTTCTACAGCCCTTCCCCATGCACAGAATATCCACCCACAACTTACCGAATCAACCTTTGCTCACACTCTTCCTCTGGCAAAATGGCCTCGCTCCATCTCATTACTTCAGACTATTTAATTTCTTATTTCTTTGACACAAAACACTGATCTCAGTGAAAAACAGCATAAAGGAGAATACCGATTATAAACGGGCTAGTGATTGTCCTCAAAGGAAATTTAAGATTAGTAACTGGGCAGAAAACTTAAAGTGCCCTCAAGTCTTATGGTTCACGCATGACGGATATTTAATGAATTTGACAACGAACCTAAAAATGTCTGTGACAGAAAAACAATGGTGCTCCAACTTCCAGCATCTGTTCTGACGCTGTGGTTCTCGCCGATGCCTTCACAAAGTGCTATGTTAGGGATCCCAGTCACCCTGACTTTCAGGGACCATTGGGGATATCCTGATCACCAGAACTCTCGAGGTTCCCACTGTGCAGCTCTGTGGGAGCCCTGTGCGAGCCACTGCCAGAAAGAAATGACTCATCTCTCTATTCTCTCTGTAGAAAATGATACTACAGAATCGCCAGTCAACAAGCACTCCGCCAAAATCGGAGAAAGGGATGAGATTACAGAGTGTGCTAGGCAGCTAATTAAAACAATTTTTAAAACAATAATCATTTCATGTTTACTGCCTGCATTTTATAATGCTTGTGGTATGTTTGTTGTGTAACTGGCACTTTAAACTTTCAGATTAAATAATGTACTGTGATTTCTTTTCTATTCCTAATTCTGTGTTCTTTGTCATGAAGTGTTTTCTCCCCCACAGTGTATAAGATAATGCCCCTTCCAGAGAGAAGAACAGCATGTGTGGGGAGGGATGTATGAATGTAGACAAGCATACATACATGTAGACACACGTATGTAGCATGTGTGGAGGTCAGAGGACCTCTCCAGTGTCAGTCCTTGCTGCCTTCACCTCTGACAGAAACAGGGTCTCTTTGTTCCTGCTTCAGCACACTCGAGGCTAGCTGGTCTACAAGCTTCTGGAGGTTCTTGCCTCTGCTTCCATTCTCACCCCAGATGTGCTGGAAGGACAGACACACCCTGCCTTATGTGGGTTCTTGGGATCCAAACTTAGGCCATTTTGATTTCACATGATGGCGTGTTCAGCCATCTCCACAGCCCAAATGAAAACTGTGTTGTCAAACAGGTAGATGCCATAGTCAAATACGGTGTGGAAGGGGCAGACCTGTGGTACCAAACCCAAACTGGTTCCAAGAGGATTAAAGAGAAAACAAACATTGATCCGAATTGAGGCTGTGGGAACGGCACAGCCCTGTTGCATTTCTTTCTACACCAACACCCACAATGAGCCCAGGACTGCGGAAGGAACCCTCCTGTGCATTTGCCTTTTCTTACTCCTTTTTCCAGATAATAGCTCCAGTAATACTGACCGTAAGTCTAGTGATATTAAAGTTTAAATTTTGTTGTGAATCCCATCCCTACTACAAATCACTGAAAGGGCCTCTCATAAAGACTGTATCACCCAACCATGAATGACAGAAAATTCAGGAGACAAAATCTGAAGTTGTACATAACAAACGATTTGCAACCAAATTAAAACAAGGCCCGCAGTGATGCTTGGTTTGTTTGGTTTCTGTGTTCTCTCTACATTGCCCCATTTTCCAAATTATCTTAAATGATCATGTACTGCTTTTATGACAGCTGAACCAATCAGGATCCCAACAGGAGATAAACGGCACAGGCAAACACAGGGATTCTGAAGAGGGTCAGGCTCAAAGGTGGAGACAAAACTTATACCACCTAAGAATATGCCAGCTACAATGCAAGTTGCAATGCAACTGAAATGTCTGACCCAGGGTTCACAGGAAACTTCTTCCCAGTGGCCACACATGTCCCCTAGACCCATACCCCACTAGACAGAGGAATCCATGTGGCCACTTCAACAGAATGAGGAATGATGATGACAACACATGCAAATACCACTATTGGTGTATCTGTAAATGCAAATGTGGGGGGTCTGACGGGAAGCACCAAGCTACATGGAG